>OU342792.1:27857129-28311074 GCA_910591515.1 Cerceris rybyensis | reverse complement strand
CTGCTAGGGATAGACATCAGCTCGGTCAGAGTTTTTCCTGGAGATAAGTCCGCCCCCGGACAAAGTCCAGGATTGGTCTCCAGGAGCCCAACGAGCCGTCGTCCCCCACCTAACCCAGACCTAACCCAGACCTAACCCAGACCTAACCCAGACCTAACCCAGACCTAACCCAGACCTAACCCAGACCTAACCCAGACCTAACCCAGACCTAACCCAGACCTAACCCAGACCTAACCCAGACCTAACCCAGACCTAACCCAGACCTAACCCAGACCTAACCCAGACCTAACCCAGACCTAACCCAGACCTAACCCAGACCTAACCCAGACCTAACCCAGACCTAACCCAGACCTAACCCAGACCTAACCCAGACCTAACCCAGACCTAACCCAGACCTAACCCAGACCTAACCCAGACCTAACCCAGACCTAACCCAGACCTAACCCAGACCTAACCCAGACCTAACCCAGACCTAACCCAGACCTAACCCAGACCTAACCCAGACCTAACCCAGACCTAACCCAGACCTAACCCAGACCTAACCCAGACCTAACCCAGACCTAACCCAGACCTAACCCAGACCTAACCCAGACCTAACCCAGACCTAACCCAGACCTAACCCAGACCTAACCCAGACCTAACCCAGACCTAACCCAGACCTAACCCAGACCTAACCCAGACCTAACCCAGACCTAACCCAGACCTAACCCAGACCTAACCCAGACCTAACCCAGACCTAACCCAGACCTAACCCAGACCTAACCCAGACCTAACCCAGACCTAACCCAGACCTAACCCAGACCTAACCCAGACCTAACCCAGACCTAACCCAGACCTAACCCAGACCTAACCCAGACCTAACCCAGACCTAACCCAGACCTAACCCAGACCTAACCCAGACCTAACCCAGACCTAACCCAGACCTAACCCAGACCTAACCCAGACCTAACCCAGACCTAACCCAGACCTAACCCAGACCTAACCCAGACCTAACCCAGACCTAACCCAGACCTAACCCAGACCTAACCCAGACCTAACCCAGACCTAACCCAGACCTAACCCAGACCTAACCCAGACCTAACCCAGACCTAACCCAGACCTAACCCAGACCTAACCCAGACCTAACCCAGACCTAACCCAGACCTAACCCAGACCTAACCCAGACCTAACCCAGACCTAACCCAGACCTAACCCAGACCTAACCCAGACCTAACCCAGACCTAACCCAGACCTAACCCAGACCTAACCCAGACCTAACCCAGACCTAACCCAGACCTAACCCAGACCTAACCCAGACCTAACCCAGACCTAACCCAGACCTAACCCAGACCTAACCCAGACCTAACCCAGACCTAACCCAGACCTAACCCAGACCTAACCCAGACCTAACCCAGACCTAACCCAGACCTAACCCAGACCTAACCCAGACCTAACCCAGACCTAACCCAGACCTAACCCAGACCTAACCCAGACCTAACCCAGACCTAACCCAGACCTAACCCAGACCTAACCCAGACCTAACCCAGACCTAACCCAGACCTAACCCAGACCTAACCCAGACCTAACCCAGACCTAACCCAGACCTAACCCAGACCTAACCCAGACCTAACCCAGACCTAACCCAGACCTAACCCAGACCTAACCCAGACCTAACCCAGACCTAACCCAGACCTAACCCAGACCTAACCCAGACCTAACCCAGACCTAACCCAGACCTAACCCAGACCTAACCCAGACCTAACCCAGACCTAACCCAGACCTAACCCAGACCTAACCCAGACCTAACCCAGACCTAACCCAGACCTAACCCAGACCTAACCCAGACCTAACCCAGACCTAACCCAGACCTAACCCAGACCTAACCCAGACCTAACCCAGACCTAACCCAGACCTAACCCAGACCTAACCCAGACCTAACCCAGACCTAACCCAGACCTAACCCAGACCTAACCCAGACCTAACCCAGACCTAACCCAGACCTAACCCAGACCTAACCCAGACCTAACCCAGACCTAACCCAGACCTAACCCAGACCTAACCCAGACCTAACCCAGACCTAACCCAGACCTAACCCAGACCTAACCCAGACCTAACCCAGACCTAACACAGACCTAACCCAGACCTAACCCAGACCTAACCCAGACCTAACCCAGACCTAACCCAGACCTAACCCAGACCTAACCCAGACCTAACCCAGACCTAACCCAGACCTAACCCAGACCTAACCCAGACCTAACCCAGACCTAACCCAGACCTAACCCAGACCTAACCCAGACCTAACCCAGACCTAACCCAGACCTAACCCAGACCTAACCCAGACCTAACCCAGACCTAACCCAGACCTAACCCAGACCTAACCCAGACCTAACCCAGACCTAACCCAGACCTAACCCAGACCTAACCCAGACCTAACCCAGACCTAACCCAGACCTAACCCAGACCTAACCCAGACCTAACCCAGACCTAACCCAGACCTAACCCAGACCTAACCCAGACCTAACCCAGACCTAACCCAGACCTAACCCAGACCTAACCCAGACCTAACCCAGACCTAACCCAGACCTAACCCAGACCTAACCCAGACCTAACCCAGACCTAACCCAGACCTAACCCAGACCTAACCCAGACCTAACCCAGACCTAACCCAGACCTAACCCAGACCTAACCCAGACCTAACCCAGACCTAACCCAGACCTAACCCAGACCTAACCCAGACCTAACCCAGACCTAACCCAGACCTAACCCAGACCTAACCCAGACCTAACCCAGACCTAACCCAGACCTAACCCAGACCTAACCCAGACCTAACCCAGACCTAACCCAGACCTAACCCAGACCTAACCCAGACCTAACCCAGACCTAACCCAGACCTAACCCAGACCTAACCCAGACCTAACCCAGACCTAACCCAGACCTAACCCAGACCTAACCCAGACCTAACCCAGACCTAACCCAGACCTAACCCAGACCTAACCCAGACCTAACCCAGACCTAACCCAGACCTAACCCAGACCTAACCCAGACCTAACCCAGACCTAACCCAGACCTAACCCAGACCTAACCCAGACCTAACCCAGACCTAACCCAGACCTAACCCAGACCTAACCCAGACCTAACCCAGACCTAACCCAGACCTAACCCAGACCTAACCCAGACCTAACCCAGACCGAACCCAGACCTAACCCAGACCTAACCCAGACCTAACCCAGACCTAACCCAGACCTAACCCAGACCTAACCCAGACCTAACCCAGACCTAACCCAGACCTAACCCAGACCTAACCCAGACCTAACCCAGACCTAACCCAGACCTAACCCAGACCTAACCCAGACCTAACCCAGACCTAACCCAGACCTAACCCAGACCTAACCCAGACCTAACCCAGACCTAACCCAGACCTAACCCAGACCTAACCCAGACCTAACCCAGACCTAACCCAGACCTAACCCAGACCTAACCCAGACCTAACCCAGACCTAACCCAGACCTAACCCAGACCTAACCCAGACCTAACCCAGACCTAACCCAGACCTAACCCAGACCTAACCCAGACCTAACCCAGACCTAACCCAGACCTAACCCAGACCTAACCCAGACCTAACCCAGACCTAACCCAGACCTAACCCAGACCTAACCCAGACCTAACCCAGACCTAACCCAGACCTAACCCAGACCTAACCCAGACCTAACCCAGACCTAACCCAGACCTAACCCAGACCTAACCCAGACCTAACCCAGACCTAACCCAGACCTAACCCAGACCTAACCCAGACCTAACCCAGACCTAACCCAGACCTAACCCAGACCTAACCCAGACCTAACCCAGACCTAACCCAGACCTAACCCAGACCTAACCCAGACCTAACCCAGACCTAACCCAGACCTAACCCAGACCTAACCCAGACCTAACCCAGACCTAACCCAGACCTAACCCAGACCTAACCCAGACCTAACCCAGACCTAACCCAGACCTAACCCAGACCTAACCCAGACCTAACCCAGACCTAACCCAGACCTAACCCAGACCTAACCCAGACCTAACCCAGACCTAACCCAGACCTAACCCAGACCTAACCCAGACCTAACCCAGACCTAACCCAGACCTAACCCAGACCTAACCCAGACCTAACCCAGACCTAACCCAGACCTAACCCAGACCTAACCCAGACCTAACCCAGACCTAACCCAGACCTAACCCAGACCTAACCCAGACCTAACCCAGACCTAACCCAGACCTAACCCAGACCTAACCCAGACCTAACCCAGACCTAACCCAGACCTAACCCAGACCTAACCCAGACCTAACCCAGACCTAACCCAGACCTAACCCAGACCTAACCCAGACCTAACCCAGACCTAACCCAGACCTAACCCAGACCTAACCCAGACCTAACCCAGACCTAACCCAGACCTAACCCAGACCTAACCCAGACCTAACCCAGACCTAACCCAGACCTAACCCAGACCTAACCCAGACCTAACCCAGACCTAACCCAGACCTAACCCAGACCTAACCCAGACCTAACCCAGACCTAACCCAGACCTAACCCAGACCTAACCCAGACCTAACCCAGACCTAACCCAGACCTAACCCAGACCTAACCCAGACCTAACCCAGACCTAACCCAGACCTAACCCAGACCTAACCCAGACCTAACCCAGACCTAACCCAGACCTAACCCAGACCTAACCCAGACCTAACCCAGACCTAACCCAGACCTAACCCAGACCTAACCCAGACCTAACCCAGACCTAACCCAGACCTAACCCAGACCTAACCCAGACCTAACCCAGACCTAACCCAGACCTAACCCAGACCTAACCCAGACCTAACCCAGACCTAACCCAGACCTAACCCAGACCTAACCCAGACCTAACCCAGACCTAACCCAGACCTAACCCAGACCTAACCCAGACCTAACCCAGACCTAACCCAGACCTAACCCAGACCTAACCCAGACCTAACCCAGACCTAACCCAGACCTAACCCAGACCTAACCCAGACCTAACCCAGACCTAACCCAGACCTAACCCAGACCTAACCCAGACCTAACCCAGACCTAACCCAGACCTAACCCAGACCTAACCCAGACCTAACCCAGACCTAACCCAGACCTAACCCAGACCTAACCCAGACCTAACCCAGACCTAACCCAGACCTAACCCAGACCTAACCCAGACCTAACCCAGACCTAACCCAGACCTAACCCAGACCTAACCCAGACCTAACCCAGACCTAACCCAGACCTAACCCAGACCTAACCCAGACCTAACCCAGACCTAACCCAGACCTAACCCAGACCTAACCCAGACCTAACCCAGACCTAACCCAGACCTAACCCAGACCTAACCCAGACCTAACCCAGACCTAACCCAGACCTAACCCAGACCTAACCCAGACCTAACCCAGACCTAACCCAGACCTAACCCAGACCTAACCCAGACCTAACCCAGACCTAACCCAGACCTAACCCAGACCTAACCCAGACCTAACCCAGACCTAACCCAGACCTAACCCAGACCTAACCCAGACCTAACCCAGACCTAACCCAGACCTAACCCAGACCTAACCCAGACCTAACCCAGACCTAACCCAGACCTAACCCAGACCTAACCCAGACCTAACCCAGACCTAACCCAGACCTAACCCAGACCTAACCCAGACCTAACCCAGACCTAACCCAGACCTAACCCAGACCTAACCCAGACCTAACCCAGACCTAACCCAGACCTAACCCAGACCTAACCCAGACCTAACCCAGACCTAACCCAGACCTAACCCAGACCTAACCCAGACCTAACCCAGACCTAACCCAGACCTAACCCAGACCTAACCCAGACCTAACCCAGACCTAACCCAGACCTAACCCAGACCTAACCCAGACCTAACCCAGACCTAACCCAGACCTAACCCAGACCTAACCCAGACCTAACCCAGACCTAACCCAGACCTAACCCAGACCTAACCCAGACCTAACCCAGACCTAACCCAGACCTAACCCAGACCTAACCCAGACCTAACCCAGACCTAACCCAGACCTAACCCAGACCTAACCCAGACCTAACCCAGACCTAACCCAGACCTAACCCAGACCTAACCCAGACCTAACCCAGACCTAACCCAGACCTAACCCAGACCTAACCCAGACCTAACCCAGACCTAACCCAGACCTAACCCAGACCTAACCCAGACCTAACCCAGACCTAACCCAGACCTAACCCAGACCTAACCCAGACCTAACCCAGACCTAACCCAGACCTAACCCAGACCTAACCCAGACCTAACCCAGACCTAACCCAGACCTAACCCAGACCTAACCCAGACCTAACCCAGACCTAACCCAGACCTAACCCAGACCTAACCCAGACCTAACCCAGACCTAACCCAGACCTAACCCAGACCTAACCCAGACCTAACCCAGACCTAACCCAGACCTAACCCAGACCTAACCCAGACCTAACCCAGACCTAACCCAGACCTAACCCAGACCTAACCCAGACCTAACCCAGACCTAACCCAGACCTAACCCAGACCTAACCCAGACCTAACCCAGACCTAACCCAGACCTAACCCAGACCTAACCCAGACCTAACCCAGACCTAACCCAGACCTAACCCAGACCTAACCCAGACCTAACCCAGACCTAACCCAGACCTAACCCAGACCTAACCCAGACCTAACCCAGACCTAACCCAGACCTAACCCAGACCTAACCCAGACCTAACCCAGACCTAACCCAGACCTAACCCAGACCTAACCCAGACCTAACCCAGACCTAACCCAGACCTAACCCAGACCTAACCCAGACCTAACCCAGACCTAACCCAGACCTAACCCAGACCTAACCCAGACCTAACCCAGACCTAACCCAGACCTAACCCAGACCTAACCCAGACCTAACCCAGACCTAACCCAGACCTAACCCAGACCTAACCCAGACCTAACCCAGACCTAACCCAGACCTAACCCAGACCTAACCCAGACCTAACCCAGACCTAACCCAGACCTAACCCAGACCTAACCCAGACCTAACCCAGACCTAACCCAGACCTAACCCAGACCTAACCCAGACCTAACCCAGACCTAACCCAGACCTAACCCAGACCTAACCCAGACCTAACCCAGACCTAACCCAGACCTAACCCAGACCTAACCCAGACCTAACCCAGACCTAACCCAGACCTAACCCAGACCTAACCCAGACCTAACCCAGACCTAACCCAGACCTAACCCAGACCTAACCCAGACCTAACCCAGACCTAACCCAGACCTAACCCAGACCTAACCCAGACCTAACCCAGACCTAACCCAGACCTAACCCAGACCTAACCCAGACCTAACCCAGACCTAACCCAGACCTAACCCAGACCTAACCCAGACCTAACCCAGACCTAACCCAGACCTAACCCAGACCTAACCCAGACCTAACCCAGACCTAACCCAGACCTAACCCAGACCTAACCCAGACCTAACCCAGACCTAACCCAGACCTAACCCAGACCTAACCCAGACCTAACCCAGACCTAACCCAGACCTAACCCAGACCTAACCCAGACCTAACCCAGACCTAACCCAGACCTAACCCAGACCTAACCCAGACCTAACCCAGACCTAACCCAGACCTAACCCAGACCTAACCCAGACCTAACCCAGACCTAACCCAGACCTAACCCAGACCTAACCCAGACCTAACCCAGACCTAACCCAGACCTAACCCAGACCTAACCCAGACCTAACCCAGACCTAACCCAGACCTAACCCAGACCTAACCCAGACCTAACCCAGACCTAACCCAGACCTAACCCAGACCTAACCCAGACCTAACCCAGACCTAACCCAGACCTAACCCAGACCTAACCCAGACCTAACCCAGACCTAACCCAGACCTAACCCAGACCTAACCCAGACCTAACCCAGACCTAACCCAGACCTAACCCAGACCTAACCCAGACCTAACCCAGACCTAACCCAGACCTAACCCAGACCTAACCCAGACCTAACCCAGACCTAACCCAGACCTAACCCAGACCTAACCCAGACCTAACCCAGACCTAACCCAGACCTAACCCAGACCTAACCCAGACCTAACCCAGACCTAACCCAGACCTAACCCAGACCTAACCCAGACCTAACCCAGACCTAACCCAGACCTAACCCAGACCTAACCCAGACCTAACCCAGACCTAACCCAGACCTAACCCAGACCTAACCCAGACCTAACCCAGACCTAACCCAGACCTAACCCAGACCTAACCCAGACCTAACCCAGACCTAACCCAGACCTAACCCAGACCTAACCCAGACCTAACCCAGACCTAACCCAGACCTAACCCAGACCTAACCCAGACCTAACCCAGACCTAACCCAGACCTAACCCAGACCTAACCCAGACCTAACCCAGACCTAACCCAGACCTAACCCAGACCTAACCCAGACCTAACCCAGACCTAACCCAGACCTAACCCAGACCTAACCCAGACCTAACCCAGACCTAACCCAGACCTAACCCAGACCTAACCCAGACCTAACCCAGACCTAACCCAGACCTAACCCAGACCTAACCCAGACCTAACCCAGACCTAACCCAGACCTAACCCAGACCTAACCCAGACCTAACCCAGACCTAACCCAGACCTAACCCAGACCTAACCCAGACCTAACCCAGACCTAACCCAGACCTAACCCAGACCTAACCCAGACCTAACCCAGACCTAACCCAGACCTAACCCAGACCTAACCCAGACCTAACCCAGACCTAACCCAGACCTAACCCAGACCTAACCCAGACCTAACCCAGACCTAACCCAGACCTAACCCAGACCTAACCCAGACCTAACCCAGACCTAACCCAGACCTAACCCAGACCTAACCCAGACCTAACCCAGACCTAACCCAGACCTAACCCAGACCTAACCCAGACCTAACCCAGACCTAACCCAGACCTAACCCAGACCTAACCCAGACCTAACCCAGACCTAACCCAGACCTAACCCAGACCTAACCCAGACCTAACCCAGACCTAACCCAGACCTAACCCAGACCTAACCCAGACCTAACCCAGACCTAACCCAGACCTAACCCAGACCTAACCCAGACCTAACCCAGACCTAACCCAGACCTAACCCAGACCTAACCCAGACCTAACCCAGACCTAACCCAGACCTAACCCAGACCTAACCCAGACCTAACCCAGACCTAACCCAGACCTAACCCAGACCTAACCCAGACCTAACCCAGACCTAACCCAGACCTAACCCAGACCTAACCCAGACCTAACCCAGACCTAACCCAGACCTAACCCAGACCTAACCCAGACCTAACCCAGACCTAACCCAGACCTAACCCAGACCTAACCCAGACCTAACCCAGACCTAACCCAGACCTAACCCAGACCTAACCCAGACCTAACCCAGACCTAACCCAGACCTAACCCAGACCTAACCCAGACCTAACCCAGACCTAACCCAGACCTAACCCAGACCTAACCCAGACCTAACCCAGACCTAACCCAGACCTAACCCAGACCTAACCCAGACCTAACCCAGACCTAACCCAGACCTAACCCAGACCTAACCCAGACCTAACCCAGACCTAACCCAGACCTAACCCAGACCTAACCCAGACCTAACCCAGACCTAACCCAGACCTAACCCAGACCTAACCCAGACCTAACCCAGACCTAACCCAGACCTAACCCAGACCTAACCCAGACCTAACCCAGACCTAACCCAGACCTAACCCAGACCTAACCCAGACCTAACCCAGACCTAACCCAGACCTAACCCAGACCTAACCCAGACCTAACCCAGACCTAACCCAGACCTAACCCAGACCTAACCCAGACCTAACCCAGACCTAACCCAGACCTAACCCAGACCTAACCCAGACCTAACCCAGACCTAACCCAGACCTAACCCAGACCTAACCCAGACCTAACCCAGACCTAACCCAGACCTAACCCAGACCTAACCCAGACCTAACCCAGACCTAACCCAGACCTAACCCAGACCTAACCCAGACCTAACCCAGACCTAACCCAGACCTAACCCAGACCTAACCCAGACCTAACCCAGACCTAACCCAGACCTAACCCAGACCTAACCCAGACCTAACCCAGACCTAACCCAGACCTAACCCAGACCTAACCCAGACCTAACCCAGACCTAACCCAGACCTAACCCAGACCTAACCCAGACCTAACCCAGACCTAACCCAGACCTAACCCAGACCTAACCCAGACCTAACCCAGACCTAACCCAGACCTAACCCAGACCTAACCCAGACCTAACCCAGACCTAACCCAGACCTAACCCAGACCTAACCCAGACCTAACCCAGACCTAACCCAGACCTAACCCAGACCTAACCCAGACCTAACCCAGACCTAACCCAGACCTAACCCAGACCTAACCCAGACCTAACCCAGACCTAACCCAGACCTAACCCAGACCTAACCCAGACCTAACCCAGACCTAACCCAGACCTAACCCAGACCTAACCCAGACCTAACCCAGACCTAACCCAGACCTAACCCAGACCTAACCCAGACCTAACCCAGACCTAACCCAGACCTAACCCAGACCTAACCCAGACCTAACCCAGACCTAACCCAGACCTAACCCAGACCTAACCCAGACCTAACCCAGACCTAACCCAGACCTAACCCAGACCTAACCCAGACCTAACCCAGACCTAACCCAGACCTAACCCAGACCTAACCCAGACCTAACCCAGACCTAACCCAGACCTAACCCAGACCTAACCCAGACCTAACCCAGACCTAACCCAGACCTAACCCAGACCTAACCCAGACCTAACCCAGACCTAACCCAGACCTAACCCAGACCTAACCCAGACCTAACCCAGACCTAACCCAGACCTAACCCAGACCTAACCCAGACCTAACCCAGACCTAACCCAGACCTAACCCAGACCTAACCCAGACCTAACCCAGACCTAACCCAGACCTAACCCAGACCTAACCCAGACCTAACCCAGACCTAACCCAGACCTAACCCAGACCTAACCCAGACCTAACCCAGACCTAACCCAGACCTAACCCAGACCTAACCCAGACCTAACCCAGACCTAACCCAGACCTAACCCAGACCTAACCCAGACCTAACCCAGACCTAACCCAGACCTAACCCAGACCTAACCCAGACCTAACCCAGACCTAACCCAGACCTAACCCAGACCTAACCCAGACCTAACCCAGACCTAACCCAGACCTAACCCAGACCTAACCCAGACCTAACCCAGACCTAACCCAGACCTAACCCAGACCTAACCCAGACCTAACCCAGACCTAACCCAGACCTAACCCAGACCTAACCCAGACCTAACCCAGACCTAACCCAGACCTAACCCAGACCTAACCCAGACCTAACCCAGACCTAACCCAGACCTAACCCAGACCTAACCCAGACCTAACCCAGACCTAACCCAGACCTAACCCAGACCTAACCCAGACCTAACCCAGACCTAACCCAGACCTAACCCAGACCTAACCCAGACCTAACCCAGACCTAACCCAGACCTAACCCAGACCTAACCCAGACCTAACCCAGACCTAACCCAGACCTAACCCAGACCTAACCCAGACCTAACCCAGACCTAACCCAGACCTAACCCAGACCTAACCCAGACCTAACCCAGACCTAACCCAGACCTAACCCAGACCTAACCCAGACCTAACCCAGACCTAACCCAGACCTAACCCAGACCTAACCCAGACCTAACCCAGACCTAACCCAGACCTAACCCAGACCTAACCCAGACCTAACCCAGACCTAACCCAGACCTAACCCAGACCTAACCCAGACCTAACCCAGACCTAACCCAGACCTAACCCAGACCTAACCCAGACCTAACCCAGACCTAACCCAGACCTAACCCAGACCTAACCCAGACCTAACCCAGACCTAACCCAGACCTAACCCAGACCTAACCCAGACCTAACCCAGACCTAACCCAGACCTAACCCAGACCTAACCCAGACCTAACCCAGACCTAACCCAGACCTAACCCAGACCTAACCCAGACCTAACCCAGACCTAACCCAGACCTAACCCAGACCTAACCCAGACCTAACCCAGACCTAACCCAGACCTAACCCAGACCTAACCCAGACCTAACCCAGACCTAACCCAGACCTAACCCAGACCTAACCCAGACCTAACCCAGACCTAACCCAGACCTAACCCAGACCTAACCCAGACCTAACCCAGACCTAACCCAGACCTAACCCAGACCTAACCCAGACCTAACCCAGACCTAACCCAGACCTAACCCAGACCTAACCCAGACCTAACCCAGACCTAACCCAGACCTAACCCAGACCTAACCCAGACCTAACCCAGACCTAACCCAGACCTAACCCAGACCTAACCCAGACCTAACCCAGACCTAACCCAGACCTAACCCAGACCTAACCCAGACCTAACCCAGACCTAACCCAGACCTAACCCAGACCTAACCCAGACCTAACCCAGACCTAACCCAGACCTAACCCAGACCTAACCCAGACCTAACCCAGACCTAACCCAGACCTAACCCAGACCTAACCCAGACCTAACCCAGACCTAACCCAGACCTAACCCAGACCTAACCCAGACCTAACCCAGACCTAACCCAGACCTAACCCAGACCTAACCCAGACCTAACCCAGACCTAACCCAGACCGAACCCAGACCTAACCCAGACCTAACCCAGACCTAACCCAGACCTAACCCAGACCTAACCCAGACCTAACCCAGACCTAACCCAGACCTAACCCAGACCTAACCCAGACCTAACCCAGACCTAACCCAGACCTAACCCAGACCTAACCCAGACCTAACCCAGACCTAACCCAGACCTAACCCAGACCTAACCCAGACCTAACCCAGACCTAACCCAGACCTAACCCAGACCTAACCCAGACCTAACCCAGACCTAACCCAGACCTAACCCAGACCTAACCCAGACCTAACCCAGACCTAACCCAGACCTAACCCAGACCTAACCCAGACCTAACCCAGACCTAACCCAGACCTAACCCAGACCTAACCCAGACCTAACCCAGACCTAACCCAGACCTAACCCAGACCTAACCCAGACCTAACCCAGACCTAACCCAGACCTAACCCAGACCTAACCCAGACCTAACCCAGACCTAACCCAGACCTAACCCAGACCTAACCCAGACCTAACCCAGACCTAACCCAGACCTAACCCAGACCTAACCCAGACCTAACCCAGACCTAACCCAGACCTAACCCAGACCTAACCCAGACCTAACCCAGACCTAACCCAGACCTAACCCAGACCTAACCCAGACCTAACCCAGACCTAACCCAGACCTAACCCAGACCTAACCCAGACCTAACCCAGACCTAACCCAGACCTAACCCAGACCTAACCCAGACCTAACCCAGACCTAACCCAGACCTAACCCAGACCTAACCCAGACCTAACCCAGACCTAACCCAGACCTAACCCAGACCTAACCCAGACCTAACCCAGACCTAACCCAGACCTAACCCAGACCTAACCCAGACCTAACCCAGACCTAACCCAGACCTAACCCAGACCTAACCCAGACCTAACCCAGACCTAACCCAGACCTAACCCAGACCTAACCCAGACCTAACCCAGACCTAACCCAGACCTAACCCAGACCTAACCCAGACCTAACCCAGACCTAACCCAGACCTAACCCAGACCTAACCCAGACCTAACCCAGACCTAACCCAGACCTAACCCAGACCTAACCCAGACCTAACCCAGACCTAACCCAGACCTAACCCAGACCTAACCCAGACCTAACCCAGACCTAACCCAGACCTAACCCAGACCTAACCCAGACCTAACCCAGACCTAACCCAGACCTAACCCAGACCTAACCCAGACCTAACCCAGACCTAACCCAGACCTAACCCAGACCTAACCCAGACCTAACCCAGACCTAACCCAGACCTAACCCAGACCTAACCCAGACCTAACCCAGACCTAACCCAGACCTAACCCAGACCTAACCCAGACCTAACCCAGACCTAACCCAGACCTAACCCAGACCTAACCCAGACCTAACCCAGACCTAACCCAGACCTAACCCAGACCTAACCCAGACCTAACCCAGACCTAACCCAGACCTAACCCAGACCTAACCCAGACCTAACCCAGACCTAACCCAGACCTAACCCAGACCTAACCCAGACCTAACCCAGACCTAACCCAGACCTAACCCAGACCTAACCCAGACCTAACCCAGACCTAACCCAGACCTAACCCAGACCTAACCCAGACCTAACCCAGACCTAACCCAGACCTAACCCAGACCTAACCCAGACCTAACCCAGACCTAACCCAGACCTAACCCAGACCTAACCCAGACCTAACCCAGACCTAACCCAGACCTAACCCAGACCTAACCCAGACCTAACCCAGACCTAACCCAGACCTAACCCAGACCTAACCCAGACCTAACCCAGACCTAACCCAGACCTAACCCAGACCTAACCCAGACCTAACCCAGACCTAACCCAGACCTAACCCAGACCTAACCCAGACCTAACCCAGACCTAACCCAGACCTAACCCAGACCTAACCCAGACCTAACCCAGACCTAACCCAGACCTAACCCAGACCTAACCCAGACCTAACCCAGACCTAACCCAGACCTAACCCAGACCTAACCCAGACCTAACCCAGACCTAACCCAGACCTAACCCAGACCTAACCCAGACCTAACCCAGACCTAACCCAGACCTAACCCAGACCTAACCCAGACCTAACCCAGACCTAACCCAGACCTAACCCAGACCTAACCCAGACCTAACCCAGACCTAACCCAGACCTAACCCAGACCTAACCCAGACCTAACCCAGACCTAACCCAGACCTAACCCAGACCTAACCCAGACCTAACCCAGACCTAACCCAGACCTAACCCAGACCTAACCCAGACCTAACCCAGACCTAACCCAGACCTAACCCAGACCTAACCCAGACCTAACCCAGACCTAACCCAGACCTAACCCAGACCTAACCCAGACCTAACCCAGACCTAACCCAGACCTAACCCAGACCTAACCCAGACCTAACCCAGACCTAACCCAGACCTAACCCAGACCTAACCCAGACCTAACCCAGACCTAACCCAGACCTAACCCAGACCTAACCCAGACCTAACCCAGACCTAACCCAGACCTAACCCAGACCTAACCCAGACCTAACCCAGACCTAACCCAGACCTAACCCAGACCTAACCCAGACCTAACCCAGACCTAACCCAGACCTAACCCAGACCTAACCCAGACCTAACCCAGACCTAACCCAGACCTAACCCAGACCTAACCCAGACCTAACCCAGACCTAACCCAGACCTAACCCAGACCTAACCCAGACCTAACCCAGACCTAACCCAGACCTAACCCAGACCTAACCCAGACCTAACCCAGACCTAACCCAGACCTAACCCAGACCTAACCCAGACCTAACCCAGACTCTAACCCAGACCTAACCCAGACCTAACCCAGACCTAACCCAGACCTAACCCAGACCTAACCCAGACCTAACCCAGACCTAACCCAGACCTAACCCAGACCTAACCCAGACCTAACCCAGACCTAACCCAGACCTAACCCAGACCTAACCCAGACCTAACCCAGACCTAACCCAGACCTAACCCAGACCTAACCCAGACCTAACCCAGACCTAACCCAGACCTAACCCAGACCTAACCCAGACCTAACCCAGACCTAACCCAGACCTAACCCAGACCTAACCCAGACCTAACCCAGACCTAACCCAGACCTAACCCAGACCTAACCCAGACCTAACCCAGACCTAACCCAGACCTAACCCAGACCTAACCCAGACCTAACCCAGACCTAACCCAGACCTAACCCAGACCTAACCCAGACCTAACCCAGACCTAACCCAGACCTAACCCAGACCTAACCCAGACCTAACCCAGACCTAACCCAGACCTAACCCAGACCTAACCCAGACCTAACCCAGACCTAACCCAGACCTAACCCAGACCTAACCCAGACCTAACCCAGACCTAACCCAGACCTAACCCAGACCTAACCCAGACCTAACCCAGACCTAACCCAGACCTAACCCAGACCTAACCCAGACCTAACCCAGACCTAACCCAGACCTAACCCAGACCTAACCCAGACCTAACCCAGACCTAACCCAGACCTAACCCAGACCTAACCCAGACCTAACCCAGACCTAACCCAGACCTAACCCAGACCTAACCCAGACCTAACCCAGACCTAACCCAGACCTAACCCAGACCTAACCCAGACCTAACCCAGACCTAACCCAGACCTAACCCAGACCTAACCCAGACCTAACCCAGACCTAACCCAGACCTAACCCAGACCTAACCCAGACCTAACCCAGACCTAACCCAGACCTAACCCAGACCTAACCCAGACCTAACCCAGACCTAACCCAGACCTAACCCAGACCTAACCCAGACCTAACCCAGACCTAACCCAGACCTAACCCAGACCTAACCCAGACCTAACCCAGACCTAACCCAGACCTAACCCAGACCTAACCCAGACCTAACCCAGACCTAACCCAGACCTAACCCAGACCTAACCCAGACCTAACCCAGACCTAACCCAGACCTAACCCAGACCTAACCCAGACCTAACCCAGACCTAACCCAGACCTAACCCAGACCTAACCCAGACCTAACCCAGACCTAACCCAGACCTAACCCAGACCTAACCCAGACCTAACCCAGACCTAACCCAGACCTAACCCAGACCTAACCCAGACCTAACCCAGACCTAACCCAGACCTAACCCAGACCTAACCCAGACCTAACCCAGACCTAACCCAGACCTAACCCAGACCTAACCCAGACCTAACCCAGACCTAACCCAGACCTAACCCAGACCTAACCCAGACCTAACCCAGACCTAACCCAGACCTAACCCAGACCTAACCCAGACCTAACCCAGACCTAACCCAGACCTAACCCAGACCTAACCCAGACCTAACCCAGACCTAACCCAGACCTAACCCAGACCTAACCCAGACCTAACCCAGACCTAACCCAGACCTAACCCAGACCTAACCCAGACCTAACCCAGACCTAACCCAGACCTAACCCAGACCTAACCCAGACCTAACCCAGACCTAACCCAGACCTAACCCAGACCTAACCCAGACCTAACCCAGACCTAACCCAGACCTAACCCAGACCTAACCCAGACCTAACCCAGACCTAACCCAGACCTAACCCAGACCTAACCCAGACCTAACCCAGACCTAACCCAGACCTAACCCAGACCTAACCCAGACCTAACCCAGACCTAACCCAGACCTAACCCAGACCTAACCCAGACCTAACCCAGACCTAACCCAGACCTAACCCAGACCTAACCCAGACCTAACCCAGACCTAACCCAGACCTAACCCAGACCTAACCCAGACCTAACCCAGACCTAACCCAGACCTAACCCAGACCTAACCCAGACCTAACCCAGACCTAACCCAGACCTAACCCAGACCTAACCCAGACCTAACCCAGACCTAACCCAGACCTAACCCAGACCTAACCCAGACCTAACCCAGACCTAACCCAGACCTAACCCAGACCTAACCCAGACCTAACCCAGACCTAACCCAGACCTAACCCAGACCTAACCCAGACCTAACCCAGACCTAACCCAGACCTAACCCAGACCTAACCCAGACCTAACCCAGACCTAGGAACGTTAGGAACGTTAGGAAAGTCCTCAGCGGGAGGGTGACCGGTGCCACCCCAAGGCGATAAGCTGGAGCAGCGTTGACTCCCGTGCCTACACAATACTCCCCGGCTCGGCCGCTGTTTGGACCTCACCGGCAGAGCAAGGATCGCATTACCCGCCCGGTTTTAACCTGGTGCTAGGGCCCCTGGCTTTATTCGGATCGGCCCGGGCCACTTGCCAAGGGTGCTCCCGCAGTACAGGGTGAGATTTCATTGACGGTGCAGCCATCCCTACCTCCCCCACTAGCTGTTGCCTCAGGAGAAGCGTGAAATTTACGTTGGGCTGCCCGGCTCGATCTCAGTAACCCAGACCTAACCCAGACCTAACCCAGACCTAACCCAGACCTAACCCAGACCTAACCCAGACCTAACCCAGACCTAACCCAGACCTAACCCAGACCTAACCCAGACCTAACCCAGACCTAACCCAGACCTAACCCAGACCTAACCCAGACCTAACCCAGACCTAACCCAGACCTAACCCAGACCTAACCCAGACCTAACCCAGACCTAACCCAGACCTAACCCAGACCTAACCCAGACCTAACCCAGACCTAACCCAGACCTAACCCAGACCTAACCCAGACCTAACCCAGACCTAACCCAGACCTAACCCAGACCTAACCCAGACCTAACCCAGACCTAACCCAGACCTAACCCAGACCTAACCCAGACCTAACCCAGACCTAACCCAGACCTAACCCAGACCTAACCCAGACCTAACCCAGACCTAACCCAGACCTAACCCAGACCTAACCCAGACCTAACCCAGACCTAACCCAGACCTAACCCAGACCTAACCCAGACCTAACCCAGACCTAACCCAGACCTAACCCAGACCTAACCCAGACCTAACCCAGACCTAACCCAGACCTAACCCAGACCTAACCCAGACCTAACCCAGACCTAACCCAGACCTAACCCAGACCTAACCCAGACCTAACCCAGACCTAACCCAGACCTAACCCAGACCTAACCCAGACCTAACCCAGACCTAACCCAGACCTAACCCAGACCTAACCCAGACCTAACCCAGACCTAACCCAGACCTAACCCAGACCTAACCCAGACCTAACCCAGACCTAACC
Source organism: Cerceris rybyensis (assembly GCA_910591515.1). Taxonomy (NCBI): domain Eukaryota; kingdom Metazoa; phylum Arthropoda; class Insecta; order Hymenoptera; family Crabronidae; genus Cerceris; species Cerceris rybyensis. Next base: position 28,292,224 of record OU342792.1, on the reverse strand, counting down.
CAGACCTAACCCAGACCTAACCCAGACCTAACCCAGACCTAACCCAGACCTAACCCAGACCTAACCCAGACCTAACCCAGACCTAACCCAGACCTAACCCAGACCTAACCCAGACCTAACCCAGACCTAACCCAGACCTAACCCAGACCTAACCCAGACCTAACCCAGACCTAACCCAGACCTAACCCAGACCTAACCCAGACCTAACCCAGACCTAACCCAGACCTAACCCAGACCTAACCCAGACCTAACCCAGACCTAACCCAGACCTAACCCAGACCTAACCCAGACCTAACCCAGACCTAACCCAGACCTAACCCAGACCTAACCCAGACCTAACCCAGACCTAACCCAGACCTAACCCAGACCTAACCCAGACCTAACCCAGACCTAACCCAGACCTAACCCAGACCTAACCCAGACCTAACCCAGACCTAACCCAGACCTAACCCAGACCTAACCCAGACCTAACCCAGACCTAACCCAGACCTAACCCAGACCTAACCCAGACCTAACCCAGACCTAACCCAGACCTAACCCAGACCTAACCCAGACCTAACCCAGACCTAACCCAGACCTAACCCAGACCTAACCCAGACCTAACCCAGACCTAACCCAGACCTAACCCAGACCTAACCCAGACCTAACCCAGACCTAACCCAGACCTAACCCAGACCTAACCCAGACCTAACCCAGACCTAACCCAGACCTAACCCAGACCTAACCCAGACCTAACCCAGACCTAACCCAGACCTAACCCAGACCTAACCCAGACCTAACCCAGACCTAACCCAGACCTAACCCAGACCTAACCCAGACCTAACCCAGACCTAACCCAGACCTAACCCAGACCTAACCCAGACCTAACCCAGACCTAACCCAGACCTAACCCAGACCTAACCCAGACCTAACCCAGACCTAACCCAGACCTAACCCAGACCTAACCCAGACCTAACCCAGACCTAACCCAGACCTAACCCAGACCTAACCCAGACCTAACCCAGACCTAACCCAGACCTAACCCAGACCTAACCCAGACCTAACCCAGACCTAACCCAGACCTAACCCAGACCTAACCCAGACCTAACCCAGACCTAACCCAGACCTAACCCAGACCTAACCCAGACCTAACCCAGACCTAACCCAGACCTAACCCAGACCTAACCCAGACCTAACCCAGACCTAACCCAGACCTAACCCAGACCTAACCCAGACCTAACCCAGACCTAACCCAGACCTAACCCAGACCTAACCCAGACCTAACCCAGACCTAACCCAGACCTAACCCAGACCTAACCCAGACCTAACCCAGACCTAACCCAGACCTAACCCAGACCTAACCCAGACCTAACCCAGACCTAACCCAGACCTAACCCAGACCTAACCCAGACCTAACCCAGACCTAACCCAGACCTAACCCAGACCTAACCCAGACCTAACCCAGACCTAACCCAGACCTAACCCAGACCTAACCCAGACCTAACCCAGACCTAACCCAGACCTAACCCAGACCTAACCCAGACCTAACCCAGACCTAACCCAGACCTAACCCAGACCTAACCCAGACCTAACCCAGACCTAACCCAGACCTAACCCAGACCTAACCCAGACCTAACCCAGACCTAACCCAGACCTAACCCAGACCTAACCCAGACCTAACCCAGACCTAACCCAGACCTAACCCAGACCTAACCCAGACCTAACCCAGACCTAACCCAGACCTAACCCAGACCTAACCCAGACCTAACCCAGACCTAACCCAGACCTAACCCAGACCTAACCCAGACCTAACCCAGACCTAACCCAGACCTAACCCAGACCTAACCCAGACCTAACCCAGACCTAACCCAGACCTAACCCAGACCTAACCCAGACCTAACCCAGACCTAACCCAGACCTAACCCAGACCTAACCCAGACCTAACCCAGACCTAACCCAGACCTAACCCAGACCTAACCCAGACCTAACCCAGACCTAACCCAGACCTAACCCAGACCTAACCCAGACCTAACCCAGACCTAACCCAGACCTAACCCAGACCTAACCCAGACCTAACCCAGACCTAACCCAGACCTAACCCAGACCTAACCCAGACCTAACCCAGACCTAACCCAGACCTAACCCAGACCTAACCCAGACCTAACCCAGACCTAACCCAGACCTAACCCAGACCTAACCCAGACCTAACCCAGACCTAACCCAGACCTAACCCAGACCTAACCCAGACCTAACCCAGACCTAACCCAGACCTAACCCAGACCTAACCCAGACCTAACCCAGACCTAACCCAGACCTAACCCAGACCTAACCCAGACCTAACCCAGACCTAACCCAGACCTAACCCAGACCTAACCCAGACCTAACCCAGACCTAACCCAGACCTAACCCAGACCTAACCCAGACCTAACCCAGACCTAACCCAGACCTAACCCAGACCTAACCCAGACCTAACCCAGACCTAACCCAGACCTAACCCAGACCTAACCCAGACCTAACCCAGACCTAACCCAGACCTAACCCAGACCTAACCCAGACCTAACCCAGACCTAACCCAGACCTAACCCAGACCTAACCCAGACCTAACCCAGACCTAACCCAGACCTAACCCAGACCTAACCCAGACCTAACCCAGACCTAACCCAGACCTAACCCAGACCTAACCCAGACCTAACCCAGACCTAACCCAGACCTAACCCAGACCTAACCCAGACCTAACCCAGACCTAACCCAGACCTAACCCAGACCTAACCCAGACCTAACCCAGACCTAACCCAGACCTAACCCAGACCTAACCCAGACCTAACCCAGACCTAACCCAGACCTAACCCAGACCTAACCCAGACCTAACCCAGACCTAACCCAGACCTAACCCAGACCTAACCCAGACCTAACCCAGACCTAACCCAGACCTAACCCAGACCTAACCCAGACCTAACCCAGACCTAACCCAGACCTAACCCAGACCTAACCCAGACCTAACCCAGACCTAACCCAGACCTAACCCAGACCTAACCCAGACCTAACCCAGACCTAACCCAGACCTAACCCAGACCTAACCCAGACCTAACCCAGACCTAACCCAGACCTAACCCAGACCTAACCCAGACCTAACCCAGACCTAACCCAGACCTAACCCAGACCTAACCCAGACCTAACCCAGACCTAACCCAGACCTAACCCAGACCTAACCCAGACCTAACCCAGACCTAACCCAGACCTAACCCAGACCTAACCCAGACCTAACCCAGACCTAACCCAGACCTAACCCAGACCTAACCCAGACCTAACCCAGACCTAACCCAGACCTAACCCAGACCTAACCCAGACCTAACCCAGACCTAACCCAGACCTAACCCAGACCTAACCCAGACCTAACCCAGACCTAACCCAGACCTAACCCAGACCTAACCCAGACCTAACCCAGACCTAACCCAGACCTAACCCAGACCTAACCCAGACCTAACCCAGACCTAACCCAGACCTAACCCAGACCTAACCCAGACCTAACCCAGACCTAACCCAGACCTAACCCAGACCTAACCCAGACCTAACCCAGACCTAACCCAGACCTAACCCAGACCTAACCCAGACCTAACCCAGACCTAACCCAGACCTAACCCAGACCTAACCCAGACCTAACCCAGACCTAACCCAGACCTAACCCAGACCTAACCCAGACCTAACCCAGACCTAACCCAGACCTAACCCAGACCTAACCCAGACCTAACCCAGACCTAACCCAGACCTAACCCAGACCTAACCCAGACCTAACCCAGACCTAACCCAGACCTAACCCAGACCTAACCCAGACCTAACCCAGACCTAACCCAGACCTAACCCAGACCTAACCCAGACCTAACCCAGACCTAACCCAGACCTAACCCAGACCTAACCCAGACCTAACCCAGACCTAACCCAGACCTAACCCAGACCTAACCCAGACCTAACCCAGACCTAACCCAGACCTAACCCAGACCTAACCCAGACCTAACCCAGACCTAACCCAGACCTAACCCAGACCTAACCCAGACCTAACCCAGACCTAACCCAGACCTAACCCAGACCTAACCCAGACCTAACCCAGACCTAACCCAGACCTAACCCAGACCTAACCCAGACCTAACCCAGACCTAACCCAGACCTAACCCAGACCTAACCCAGACCTAACCCAGACCTAACCCAGACCTAACCCAGACCTAACCCAGACCTAACCCAGACCTAACCCAGACCTAACCCAGACCTAACCCAGACCTAACCCAGACCTAACCCAGACCTAACCCAGACCTAACCCAGACCTAACCCAGACCTAACCCAGACCTAACCCAGACCTAACCCAGACCTAACCCAGACCTAACCCAGACCTAACCCAGACCTAACCCAGACCTAACCCAGACCTAACCCAGACCTAACCCAGACCTAACCCAGACCTAACCCAGACCTAACCCAGACCTAACCCAGACCTAACCCAGACCTAACCCAGACCTAACCCAGACCTAACCCAGACCTAACCCAGACCTAACCCAGACCTAACCCAGACCTAACCCAGACCTAACCCAGACCTAACCCAGACCTAACCCAGACCTAACCCAGACCTAACCCAGACCTAACCCAGACCTAACCCAGACCTAACCCAGACCTAACCCAGACCTAACCCAGACCTAACCCAGACCTAACCCAGACCTAACCCAGACCTAACCCAGACCTAACCCAGACCTAACCCAGCCCTAACCCAGACCTAACCCAGACCTAACCCAGACCTAACCCAGACCTAACCCAGACCTAACCCAGACCTAACCCAGACCTAACCCAGACCTAACCCAGACCTAACCCAGACCTAACCCAGACCTAACCCAGACCTAACCCAGACCTAACCCAGACCTAACCCAGACCTAACCCAGACCTAACCCAGACCTAACCCAGACCTAACCCAGACCTAACCCAGACCTAACCCAGACCTAACCCAGACCTAACCCAGACCTAACCCAGACCTAACCCAGACCTAACCCAGACCTAACCCAGACCTAACCCAGACCTAACCCAGACCTAACCCAGACCTAACCCAGACCTAACCCAGACCTAACCCAGACCTAACCCAGACCTAACCCAGACCTAACCCAGACCTAACCCAGACCTAACCCAGACCTAACCCAGACCTAACCCAGACCTAACCCAGACCTAACCCAGACCTAACCCAGACCTAACCCAGACCTAACCCAGACCTAACCCAGACCTAACCCAGACCTAACCCAGACCTAACCCAGACCTAACCCAGACCTAACCCAGACCTAACCCAGACCTAACCCAGACCTAACCCAGACCTAACCCAGACCTAACCCAGACCTAACCCAGACCTAACCCAGACCTAACCCAGACCTAACCCAGACCTAACCCAGACCTAACCCAGACCTAACCCAGACCTAACCCAGACCTAACCCAGACCTAACCCAGACCTAACCCAGACCTAACCCAGACCTAACCCAGACCTAACCCAGACCTAACCCAGACCTAACCCAGACCTAACCCAGACCTAACCCAGACCTAACCCAGACCTAACCCAGACCTAACCCAGACCTAACCCAGACCTAACCCAGACCTAACCCAGACCTAACCCAGACCTAACCCAGACCTAACCCAGACCTAACCCAGACCTAACCCAGACCTAACCCAGACCTAACCCAGACCTAACCCAGACCTAACCCAGACCTAACCCAGACCTAACCCAGACCTAACCCAGACCTAACCCAGACCTAACCCAGACCTAACCCAGACCTAACCCAGACCTAACCCAGACCTAACCCAGACCTAACCCAGACCTAACCCAGACCTAACCCAGACCTAACCCAGACCTAACCCAGACCTAACCCAGACCTAACCCAGACCTAACCCAGACCTAACCCAGACCTAACCCAGACCTAACCCAGACCTAACCCAGACCTAACCCAGACCTAACCCAGACCTAACCCAGACCTAACCCAGACCTAACCCAGACCTAACCCAGACCTAACCCAGACCTAACCCAGACCTAACCCAGACCTAACCCAGACCTAACCCAGACCTAACCCAGACCTAACCCAGACCTAACCCAGACCTAACCCAGACCTAACCCAGACCTAACCCAGACCTAACCCAGACCTAACCCAGACCTAACCCAGACCTAACCCAGACCTAACCCAGACCTAACCCAGACCTAACCCAGACCTAACCCAGACCTAACCCAGACCTAACCCAGACCTAACCCAGACCTAACCCAGACCTAACCCAGACCTAACCCAGACCTAACCCAGACCTAACCCAGACCTAACCCAGACCTAACCCAGACCTAACCAAATCCCTAAATTAAACATAACTCCTAACTCAAACCAATTCCCTAAATTAAACGTAACTCCTAAATTAAACGTAACTCCTAAATTAAACGTAACTCCTAAAATAAACGTAACTCCTAAATTAAACGTAACTCCTAAATTAAACGTAACTCCTAAATTAAACGTAACTCCTAAATTAAACGTAACTCCTAAATTAAACATACCACCTAACTCAAACCAATTCCTAAATTAAATGTAACTCCTAAATTAAACGTAACTCCTAAATTAACGAAACTCCTAAATTAAACGTAATTCCTAAATTAAACGTAACTCCTAAAATTAAACGTAACTCCTAAATTGAAACGTAACTCCTAAGTTAAACGTACCACCTAACTCAAACCAATTCCCTAAAAACCAAAACACCTGTATTAAACATATACCTACCTCAAACCAATTCCCTAACTCAAACCAATTCCGCCTACCTTAAACCAACTCCACCTACCTTAAACCGAATCCTTAATTTAAACCAATTCCACCTAGCTTAAAAACCACCTAGCAAAACAACCACCTAACATATCAACCCTCCTAACGCATCCAACCACCTAACATATGCCAACCACCCAAAACATCCAACCACCTAACGAAAAACAACCCAACTAACGATACCACCCACCTAACATGTCCAACCACCTGACATGTCCAAACCACCTAACGTATCGACCCTCCTGACGTAAACATCCACCTAACTTAGCCACCCACCCAAAGCATCCAACCACCTTACAATATCCATCCAAAGCATCCAACCACCTAACATATCGACCCTCCTATCGCACGCACCCACCTAAAATTAGCTACCCACCCAAAGGATCCAACCACCTTAAAATATCCATCCACCCAAATCATCCAACCACCTAACGTATCCACCCACCTACCATGTCCACCCACCTAACATGTCCAACCACCTGACATGTTCAAACCACCTTACGTATCCACTCACCTAACATGTCCAACCACCTGACATGTCCAAACCACCTAACGTATCCTCCCACCTAACATGTTCAACCACCTGACATGTCCAAACCACCTTACGTATCCACCCACCTAACATGACCAACCACCTAACGTATCCACCCACCTAACATGTCCACCCACCTAACGTGTCCAACCACCTGACATGTCCAAACCACCTTACGTATCCACCCACCTAACGTGTCCAACCACCTGACATGTCCAGACTACCTTACGTATCCACTCACCTAACATGTCCAACCTCCTAACGCAAAGCAACCACCCTACACTTATTCATCCTCCTAACACAATCCACCCACCTAACAATACCATCCACCTAACCATGTCACCCACCCAACGCGAGCAACCAACCTAACAATACCACCCACCTAACATAATCAATCTACCGCTAGGAACCACCTGACATATCCACCTACCCAACACAAGCAACCACCCCACACTGGCAACCACCTAGAACAAGCCACCCACCAAACCAAAAATCACCCACCTGATGATGATAGCAACCACCTAACATATTCATCCACCTAACCATATCACCCACCTAAAGATACCAACCACCCAACGCAAGCAACTCACCTAACATATTCGCCCACCTAATGTCCACCCTCCTAACATATTCGCCCACCCAAAACATGCAACTACCTACCACAAGCTACCCACCTGCCCAAAGCATCCACCTAATGCTAGAAAACCACCTCACAAAATCCACCTACCTAACGCAAGCAATAACCCAACACTAGCAGCCACCTAATGGAAGCCGTATACCCAATACAAAGCAGCCACCTAATGCAAGCCGTATACCCAATGCAAAGGACCCACCTAACGCAAGCCGTACACCCAATGTCAAGCAGCTACCTGACGCAAGCCATGCTCCCAACACAAAACACACATATCCAACCACCTAACATATCCACCCACCTAGCGCAAGCAACCACCCAACAATAGCCACACACACAACGCGAGCGACCACCTAGCCCATATCGACCCACCTACGCAAGCGACCACCTAGTACATATCCACCCACCTAACGCAAGCCACCACCACCAAACGTAAAGCCACTCACCTCACTAAGATCTATACACCCAACGCAAAGGCCACTCACCTCACACAAATCTATACACCCAACGCAAAAGCCACTCACTTGATGCAAGTCCATCCACCTAACGCAAAAGCCACTCACCTCACACAACTCTATACACCCAACGCAAAAGCCACTCACCTCACACAAATCCGTCCACCTGACTCAAATCCACCCACCTGACGTTATAACCCACTACAATTTAACTCTACCTACATAAATTACCTACTTATGATGTAAAATCACCTACTGATGGCAAATCACCTACTGATGGTAAGTTACCTACTGATGATAAATTACCTACTGATGGCAAATCACCTACTGATGATACATTACCTTCTAATGGTAAATTACCCTCTGATGGTAAATTACCTCCTAATGATAAATTACCTACTGATGGTAAATTGCATAACGATGGTAACTCATCCAATACACATCACGCAACACCCATAGAAGGTCGCTGATACCTCCACTCCGCGCCCCTCCAACCCTCCTAGCCGCCAAGCCACTGTCACCCACTCCCGCATATATTTTGTATATGTATATATATTAGGCATAAAAAAAAAAAAAAAAAAAAAAAAAATATATATATATATATATATATTTACTAATTACCAGTTGTTTTTTTTTATATAAAAAGCATCATAGAAATAAATAATATCTTTAATATATAGTAACTCTCTCGCGCTTTCACTCCCCCGTCTATTTATTCGATACTCCCAGCAGTTAGTTGCTGTTCGTCATACATACATCATACACACACACACACCAATTACCTCTCTCCAGCTATATATACGTGCCGTGCTCGCAGCAGCTCATTACTCTCTCTGCCTCTCAACCATGCACGTCTCCTATACTCGTAGCAGCTAGTAACTTCCTCTCCTCCCTCACTTTCCATCTATTTATTTATTTATTCAATACTCCTGGCAGTAGGTAACTCTCTTTACCTCTCACTCGCCCATCTATATATATTCTATACTCCTAGCAGTCAGTAACTCTCTTTACCTCTCACTTCCCCATCTATATATACATTCTATACTCCGAGCAGTCAGTAACTATCTTTACCTCTCACTTCCCCATCTATATATATTCTGTACTCCTAGCTGTCAGTAACTCTCTTCACCTCTCACACACCCATCTATATATATTCTACACTCCTAGCAGTCAGTAACTCTCTTTACCACCCACTCCCCCATCTATATATATTCTATACTCCTAGCAGTCAGTAACTCTCTTTACCACCCACTCCCCCATCTATATATATTCTATAGCCCTAGCAGTTAGTAACTCTCTTAACCTCTCACTCACCCATCTATATATATTCTATAGCCCTAGCAGTTAGTAACTCTCTTAACCTCTCACTCGCCCATCTATATATATTCTATACCCCTAGCAGCTAATAATTCTCTCTACCTCTCCGTATCTCATCTATACATTTTATACTCATGGCGTCTAGTAACTTTATTTACTCACTCTCTTTCCCATCTAACATTCTATACTTCTTGCAGCTAGTAACTTTCTCATTTCTCTAAGTTTCCAATCTATACATTCTATACTCCATGCGCCTAGTAACTTTCTCTCTTCCCTCACTTTCCCATCTATACATTCTATACTCCTTGCACCTAGTAACTTTCTCATTTCTCTAAGTTTCCAATCTATACATTCTATACTCCATGCGCCTAGTAACTTTCTCTCTTCTCTCACTTTCCCATCTATACATTCTATACTCCTTGCACCTAGTAACTTTCTCTCCTGCATTGCTTTCCCATCTATGCCTTCTATACTCCTTACGCCTAGTAATTTTATAGTAACCGTCTCTTTTCTCTCAGTTCCATCTGTATCACATATATATTCTCTGCATCTGGTTACTGATTGTCACTAACCCTTACATCACCTTACACTAGCCCATCTATTATTCTCGTACACCCGTCTTGTCTCATCCAACGTTTTTTCTGCTACCTATTTATTTATGCCTGTGGCTCTTGTTGGAAAGCACCGTATGTCTTTTGTAGCAGTTAATGCTAGGGACAAATTGTATGGGGAGAGTTGTGTATGTGATTGCTCTGACCAGCTCTGACGCCGCGATCCTATAACCTAGCAGAAACGTGCAGTGACGCCGCGGAGCTTGAAACGTTCAGAATTGGTATAAAGAACGGAAACATCGAACGGTACGAAATGGCTGACGAAATCGAGAAAAGATTGTTAGAACAGGTGATGAAACAAAGTGAAACTATAGAAAATGTCAATGTTGTGAAGGCAACCGATAAGCAGGTACTTTCGTGCTTTCTTACTTTTGCAAAAAGCTGTAGTAGCCACTTTTCGATATTTGAATTTCAAAACTTCCGATACACGTGTAAAGACGCGGCACCTTCTGGCAACGGTACAGTCACGTACTTTCCCAACGAGTATGACATATTGTAATTCGAAATATCGAATTAAATTTCTGCCCTCCTTGAAGAGTAGGTTTTCTACGTAAAATGTTACTTTTCGTTGCTGATGTAATAGTGTAATAATTGCAGTACGAGAGATGGATCAAAATTATATTGTACCGTTTGTACACCCCCTTATCGTTTCGTTCTTCAGGATATAACAAACTTGTCGGATCTAAGCACAGAATTAGAAAGCATAAACTATGACTTTGCGAATATCAGCTACGTATGTGGCTGGGTCCCTACTACCAAAGATGCACAGCTCTTCGATTTCTGTCGAATGTACTTTAACGATCGTATCTCGAAATGGCCACATTTAAAAAGGTGGTACGCAAACATTCAAAGTTTTCCTGAATCGGAACGTAATCTGTTCCCACGTCCGAAAGGATGTTCTACCGCTTTGGCAGAAAGAGTTCAACGTCTAACTACTCGCTGCCCTTTTGATTCCAATATGCTCGACGAAAAGGTGAGACAGTCGTTTGCTTGCAAGCAGAGCGCTATAAATTGTATGCCAACAAAGTCTTGTATTTTCCTTTTTTTTCTTCTTTTCTTCCCCTTAACGACGTCCTGTCTTATGAATATCTGTGGAGTTTGGGACGATTTTTTCTTCTTCATTTACATCTACGCGGAATTGAGGGCCTCGACCGAAAATATCGTTTCTACTGTGGAAAATAATTTATAACGTTTTGCTTGCTGGCCTACTTACTGATATTGTCTCTGCTGTTTCGGATAGTTTAATAACCAACATTGAGGTGGACTTTTCTCTTTGATTCCGATTGTCTCGTGCGACTGCGTTCTTCACGATGCTATGTCCGCTACGCATCAATGTCATCCCTGCCGTAAAAAAATATTGCCACGTGTCGACTCCTCCCGCTTTAAAGGTAGGCACGAATCACTTATACGTCTCGTTCAGAGAATGAGAGAGAGAAAGATAGATAAACCCTGCTAATAGTTTGGAAGGATGAATCTTGATGAGAAGGGACGTGTAAGAGTAAAACGGATAAAGGTATACAAATTTTATTGCAGATAGGGAAAAAAGTATCGAGCTCGCCTGTGCCAAAGATGCAATCCTTAGATAGCAACGCTGCCTCAACCAAATTTATTCTGAAAACCCCCAAGGGCACCAGGGACTACAATCCTGCGCAAATGGCACTGCGGTTGAACGTCCTTGAAAAAATTATTACAGTTTTTAAACGTCACGGCGCGGAAACCATAGACACGCCGGTATTTGAATTAAAAGTAAGTCATGTATGGCCTTTTCGTATAATAGCTGATACGGAAGGAATTGAATTATCAACCTTTCCTTTCCTCTGATATAGGAAATATTGACGGAAAAATATGGCGAAGATTCGAAATTAATTTATGACTTAAAGGATCAAGGCGGAGAAGCCTTGTCCCTTAGGTATGACTTGACGGTTCCTTTTGCCAGGTATCTGGCTATGAGTAAGATTACCTCCATAAAACGATATCATATAGCGAAGGTTTATCGCCGAGACAATCCAGCCACGACGAAAGGCAGATATAGAGAATTCTATCAGTGCGTAAGTGACTAAAGATTTCCGAATGAATATTCATGACGCGTTTTCATTGTTCTCCCGTTTGTCCCAGTGTCTTTTGGCACTGTTTCGTCGCGTTTATGAGTGACGAATCCGACGAAACGTCTTGACGCAAGATTTCTTTACCTTTTATCAAGGATTTCGATATTGCTGGCCAATATGATCCCATGATACCGGACGTCGAATGTGTACGCGTCATCTCCGAAGCCTTGGAGTCGCTAGACATAGGACCATATTTAATAAAGCTGAATCACAGAAATCTCTTGGATGGAATATTCGCAGCTTGCGACGTTCCACCGGAAAAATTTCGTAGCATATGCTCCGCCATTGACAAACTCGACAAGAGCCCTTGGTTAGATGTGAAAAGGGAGATGGTCGAAGAAAAAGGATTGGACGAATCGAGTGCCGATAAAATCGGGACGTACGTTTCGCGATCCGGCGGTTCCGAATTAATAGCCGAATTAAGGAAAGACACGAAATTGATGAAAGAACGGTCCGCCGTGAATGGCCTGGAGTCTGTGGAACTGTTGCTCAAGTATTGCGAGCTGTTTCAGCTGACGGACAAAGTGCTACTCGATCTTAGTCTAGCCAGAGGCCTCGATTATTATACTGGTGTCATTTTCGAGGCTGTATTAACGGGTACGTCTTTGATTTCGAAAGAGACAAGTGAAAACTAAATGAATGAGATAAAACGAGATATCTGAGGGTTTAACTTTCGGATAAAATTGTTGTTAATCGATCTCCGTGTTTACAGGCGACGATATTGGAGTCGGTAGCGTATCGGGTGGTGGCCGTTACGATAACTTGGTAGGAATGTTTGACAGCAAGAAAAAGTCGGTACCATGTGTGGGTCTGTCTTTGGGTATCGAACGGATTTTCAGCGTTTTGGAAGCAAAACAAGCCAAGGAAGGTTTCAAGATCCGCACGAACGATGTACAAGTGTTTGTGGCCAGTGCTCAAAAGAATCTTCACGAAGAAAGGATGAGGATATTGTGCGATCTTTGGAATTCTGGATTAAAAGCAGAGCAGTCGTACAAAAAGAACGCAAAGTTGTTGGTACAGTTACAGCATTGCGAAGAGAATGGTATACCGTTGGCCATAATCCTTGGCGAACGAGAATTAGCCACCGGCATAATTACTTTGAGAGACGTAGCGACTCGAGCTGAGAGTCAAATATCGCGAGATGAATTGATCGACGAAATTCGACGACGGTTGAAAGAATAAAGTTCGTGCAGTATGTTTTCTTTGGAGACTCTGTTGCCCTCCTTTTCACCCTGGAGCGAGCTGAAACAAATATAGCACATTTTCACGATGAATCGAAAGTCAGTGTCTGAAATCGATTTCTCGTAAGACTTGTTCCACGGTCGACGATGGAAAACATAACGGATAGGAAATTTTTACTGTTCTCTTTTTTTCTTTCTTTTTCAACTGACTTGGCTTAATAATTTATTGTTTGTTTCGATGAAGAAGCGAATAAAAGCTTACTCGTTTCACGTATCGCGTTTCGTATTGCGAAACCGTCCTCTAGGTGCAGTATTAAGCGCGTTCTCGATACGAGACAGAGCGGAAACCTTCTCTTTCGCCGATGAAGAAACGAGACGGTAATCGTTAAAAAGCGCGATCGTGAAACTCGGATGTCGCAAGACGTGTACAGAGCGTAACTCCTTTAAATTGTACCTTCACGCTCCACTTTCCCTTTCTACAGCAAAGTTGAGAAGTAAGAGGCATGCTTACGCCGTGACTAACAAGATATTGCAAACTACTCGTGGCACTGCACGAATTTCGATTACGGTATAATTCGTCAATAATCTGTTTCTATTTTGACCTATCGTCGGCCGATTCTCTCATTATTTTCCACTCATCCTTTTTACGATTATCCGTTGGTATCGTAGCGCGAAACGTTAATTTGACGTAACATTATAATGCAGTACCTGGTAATGGAAGGAAGCAAGAAAGCAAAACCGTCAGATTTTCTACACTAAGTTGTTTAAGAAATAGTTGCTCCATCCAGCGGCAAGTGTGAAATAAATAAATTGGCACTATATTAGCGATGAAAGCTGGACGTTGCAGAGAATTCCAAAGGAAAGGTAGTTGGACCGATATACGTCGCAGCGGCATTTCACTTAAAGAATTGAAAATGCATTTGGGTGTTGCAAGTTTCCCGTTATCGGTACTCTTCAACTATCGCTTGTACGAGAAAAACATCAAAGTTTGAAAAGCTGGTCAACGAGAATCTGACTCTGGACCTTGGATTTTTATTCCCTCGAAATTGGGATTATGCTGATTGCCGGTGTTTGTAGTTTTCCACGATGAAAAAGCTTCAGTGACGGGCTTGTCTACTTTTACTTCTAACAATGATTCATGCTTAATCACTTTCGCTGTATCGTCGGCATCGAAGATCCGAGAGTCACGGGCATGCTCGTCAGGTTGCCGTACGTCGACGGTCTTTGCTTTCTCGACGAATGAAAGATCCGCAAGGTTTGGGTTTTCCCTGGCGATAGAATCTGAGAAAGACAAAGTTGGCGCGATGGGAGAGATAGGATCATTGTTGAAGGGAATATTCCCTGGGGCTGCGTTCGAAGGAAACTGCGAATCCTCGCGCGGAGCGTCATCCTTACGCGGCACACCAATCTCGATTCGTGAAGAATGAGCATCGTCCGACGAATCTGGGAATTCTGTCTGTTTTTTGGCATTGTTTGTCTGAACGTCGCTCAAACTAAAAGCCCTGACGCGGTGTCGAAGATTTACTTGGCCAATTTGCCGGTGTACGGTACCGACTTTCCAACGCGGAATTGCCTTCATCGAGGGTTGGTCGACGGAAGCGTTTGGGTGAACTGTACTTTGATTTCGAGAGAGCCACATCGAGGAACGTCGAGAATTCGAAAAGGGCGGTTTCATCGTTATCTTATTGGCGAAGGAAATTCCAGGCGTGGGATCTGTTCGTATGAGAGGTTCTTTGGGGGACTCGAAGAGATATATAGCCCGATTAAGACCGTGATCGTCGTCGCTTTTTCGTGGGAGGACGGGGGCTGCATCCTTTCGCGAATTCTGAAAGACAAATAATAATGAGAAGGAGCGGCTTGGAAGGATGTGAAGAGGAAGAAGAAGATGAAAGAGAGAATGGGAACAGGGGAACGATAAGAGCGACGGAAAGAGGATAAAATTGGAAGAATGAATGGACAAGTCGAACGTTAACTTACCGATAGGAAGGGTGATCCGTTTGTTGGAGGTGTTGGAGGACCGACAGGTGTCGCCACGGGTCTCAAAGAGAATCTTCTCGGTTTGACGGTAACGGCGTTTCCCCTTTGATCGATAACGTGCTTATTCTCGAGAAGGCCGAGCGAGAGTCTACCGTTAGTGGTCGTTGTGGAGCTCGATGCGATCTGACCGTTCTCCCGCGTCGTGGCCGCGGGAGGAGAGGAGAATAGAGTAAAGAGACTCGGTAACTTTGGCGGAGTAAGGCTGGCCGTGCCCATTTTCCTTCGAGGCTTTGCTCGTCGCGTTTGATACCGATACTGATCCTCCAAACGATCCGGATCGGTCCAGTCGCCGACGGTATCGACGCTCGCTCGAAGAAAGCTGAGAGCTCGCAGAAAATCAGCCAAACTCGTCTCCTCGAGCAAGTTACTGCTCTCGGCAGCGAGATCGGAACCAACAGCACCGACTCCGGTGTGCGTGTAATAATGCGTTTTCGATGCGGACGTCGAATCGGAATCCCGTCTGGAATCGGTCTGACGAGACGAGACCGAAGGTCCAACTGCACTCCTGACGTCCTTGCCGTACTGATAGCCGCAGTCGTAGTCGTAATCGTGGTCGTGGTCACAATTCCCCTCGTTTTCGGTGACGTCGGTCACAGGGTTCCTCTTCTCTGGGCCGATCGAGAAGCGTCTCTTCCACGCGGCAAAGGCCGGTGGTAGGAGAACCTTCGGAACGGATTTTTTGGCGAGCGCGAACGAGCGAAATCTGGAAGGTTTGGCGTCTTTGGGACGATCCGTGATACTGTCCGGCAGACGATCCTTGAGTCGATCCGTGGCGAGGTAATCGCTGCCGGGCGTGGCGTTCGACTTCGCCTTCGCCCTCACCCTCGCCCTCGCCAGTTCGCGTATCTTACTGGAAGCGGTCGATCCGGACCAGGTCCATTCGACGTTACGATCCTCGGCCTTTCTCTCCTGCAGACGAATTTCACTGGCGGCTCTGGATCGTGGTTTCCCTACGAGAGACCTCGATAATCGAGGAGCGATTCGTTCGTTGCCGATCGTCCAACCCGGGACGGGACCAGTAGTCGCGAGGGACTGATCCTTGCCGCGTTCTTCCGCGTTGACCTCGCGTTCGACGTGCGTCTGGGTGGAAGCGACCCCGTTCACAACGGTCGTGTCTTCCGAAGTCGGTGGAACGTAACCCAGAACATTGACCAATCTCGCCAACAGTTCGGCCGGCTGAACCATCGCGTGGGCCGCGAAAGTCGCCGTTTTGTCGATCCTCTGAAGATCGGTTTCGGAAGCGACACGCGCCACCTCGCCATCCTGGAAAAGAAAACCCGAACCGGAGACAAGATTTGATCGCTCGGCTTTAATTTCGATTCGCGTTTCAGGGATCCTTACCGTTGGTACAACCTCGCTGTTGGCACGGCGACGGGGTCGCACGAAAACTGTGGCATTAATCGCATTACCAGAGTTCCCGCCGTATGCGAGTTCTCGAAGATCGGGAAAACTGTTGCTACGCGGCAATTTCGACGTAGGCAAGTCATACTCGCACTCGTTGACGTAGACTCTCTGAAAGGATAGACAAAGAGGCTGAAAGGTCGAAGGGACCCATTGCGCCTTCACTCTGCCGCGAACGGTGACAGGGGGGGGGGGGGGGGGGGATAAGGAAGAGAGTAAAGCGGTATGTAGCGAGACGGGGCTTCCATTACCTTGACCTTCGAGAGCTGTAGCTCGTTAAAGACCCGTCGCAAGTAATTCATTTCCTTGTTAAATTCGTTCCAAATTTTGCTCTGCGTATGCTTCAGATTTACGGCCAACTTGTGCTCGATTCGCGTAATCTTCTTGCTACGCATTCCACGAGCGATGAATGTCATGATCATGACGATGTAACCCAAGCCGAAAGAGATCCAACAGATCAAGAAGACTTTATAGAGGATGAAGAATATTCCACTACCTTTGCTATTGTCCTGACCTGCCGAGCATGAAATTTGGTTTAAAAGGCGTTCGAACGATTGAAACATCGCAATGACGCATAGACCTCCAGGCATGTACGGATGATGCCGGAGGTAAGTTTGAGCGATCGTGATACACGCTAGTATTAGGCGAAGGTTTCGTCGTACTTACGTCAAAGCTTCGGGTCTCGGCCGTGTCCGTATATGTGCGAGCGTGCATATGCGAAGAAAGAGGTCATGAGAAACAACTCTGAGGGTAAAGATTCGCGCATTCGATTTCCCGTAGATTGTTCAAACGGCAGTTTATCACGGATAGGGAAGAGGTAGGGGAGGGAAAATACGGAGGCGGCCAGAAGGAGCTATCGCAAGGTTTCGAAGGGTCGCCGTTCGTAAAACGCGGAGGAGAAGTTTCGTCAGTCGTAGTCTGCGCGCGGAATCGTTTCAAACTCGCGTATTTTCGTACAGTCGTTTCTTTGACATATCGTCTACCGTCCATCGTCTACTGTATATTGTTTATTGTCTATTGTCTATCGTCTGACCTGCCACGTAGTCGCCGAAACCGATGGTAGTCAAGGTGACAAATGCGTAGTAAACCGCTTCGTCGTAACTCCAGCCCTCGTAGTGAGAGAAGAGGAACGCCGGGAAGAAGATGAACATAACAAAGCCGGGCATCAAGTAGGCAAAGATCTGCGCTGCCAGTCCGACCTTTCGGGTCTCGATCGACGTCGACCTTTTCGCGTAATAATCGCTGCTTCCGTGTTTGTAAGACTTGTACTTCTGGTGGGCTTTCACGAAGACGTGCCCGAAGAATTCTCCCAGTTGCGTCAGCAATATCCCGTTCATGGGTATGCCTACCAGACCGTAGAAAATCATCAAGATGCGACCGAGCATGTTCGTGGGAGCCAAATTTCCGTAACCTACATATCGTCGAAGAGATTATTATGGACGATACTTGTCTGGTTTCGTCCGCTTCACTCGGACGATCTTGAGGCGAAAGTTAATTGTTAATTGTTAATCGTTGATCGTTGAGCGTTAATCGTTAATCGGGTATATGTACTTCGAGTAGACCTTCGAAGAAAGCCACGGCGAGCAATGGAACGGCTCTCGAGCTCGATCGGCCGCGCGGTGCGTTAAGCTCCCCTTCATCGTATTGTTAACGAGGAACAATCGACGGATCGCGATTCGCGACTGTTCGACACGGATCCCGATCCTATAAGCGATACCTACCGATCGTGCTGACGACGGTGTAAGCGAAATAGAAGCTGTTGTAAAAGTCCCACTTGAGCAACTCCAATTCGCCCTCGGTATAATTGTAAACAGATTTCCCGCAATAACGCGTAAGTTTTCCAAGGATTTCCTCGTAGTCGTGCTCGTGGCTGGGCGTGTAGTGTTCGCTGAGCAGGGCTGAAAAAGCACAGTGGGGCGCGTCCTTGCGTTTATCGTTTAAGGTCGAGAGTTGAGCATGCTTGCTTCGCGACACATTGAGAGCTTCTACGAGAAGGAAGGTCAGGGCTCGCGTTCTTCGAAGGAAATAAAAACGACCAGAATGGAAGCGGAAGATCCAGGTACGGATCATCTCGCCAGTTTGCAGTCGAGATCGTCATTATCGTCGGTAAAACGAGCGATTCTGTCGTTATATCGGACATCGAGGCCCGAGGTCGTAGCTTCGGGCGACAAAGTCGGCCAGCCAAGTCTGACAGCCCCGTCGCGATGCGTCGTAGGCCCGTTGATGCAGCTTCGCGTCGTATAGCCACTCGACGCGATTCGACGTCTCGGAAAAAGTAAGTCGCTACCGGACGAACGTTATCCGAGTCGCTTTATCTTATCGGTCGATATTTACCGGTTCTATCGTTCGTTTACTCTCAATTAGCGAGACTTTAGTTGCGCGGTGACAGCACGCGCAACGCGCATCGTTCGTTTCCCAAATAGGTATTTAGGTATTTACCTCTATACGCGTGTAGATAAAACCATCGCGCGCGGACAAGTCGCATTGCAATGACGGTTTGAAAGAAACGACCCGTGCCGGAAGCAACGAGAATCCCTTTCCTTGGCGGAAAAGCGAGCACGTTGCGGCGGGACTGTCGTTCGTGAGGCAGGAAAGTGCTAATCGAGGTAGAATATATCAAGACATCGTTTTGCCCACCGATCGGCAACTTTTTGTCGGGCCCCGTCGCGAGAAGGACCGCGAGTAGGTCTCGAATAACGAGGGGGCACAATCTTTCCTGTTGACCGTCCGGTAGCCGAGCCTTCGTTAGCTTTGTTCGCGAAAAACCGCGACGGCCATTATCGGGAGGCAACGTCGCGCAAGCCGCCGCGTTATCTCAAAGAAAATCCCTCGCGGATGATAATCGAGCGTTGCTACCGTTTCCAGAAGCAAAGAGGAAGCGATGTCGACGGTGAAAGAATCTTGACCGTTAAAGCCGAAGGGGAATGTCGGCGAAAGGAACGCGGCGACGAGAGCTCGATAGGACGGCGTCGGTCCAAAAAGGAGAGATTTATTATTAGGATAAGCGATACGATCGATATCGGAAGATGGCTCACCGTTGATCTCGATGCGCTCTCGCTTGGCCTCCCGAAGACGTTCGATCTCCTGGCGACTCTCGATGTGATAAAAAATGGAGGCACCTAACAGTAGATAAGTCATAAACAGCATCAACAGGACCATCCATTGCTTTTTCGACATGCTTCGCTGAGAAGGAAAGGTCGAGGAGCCAAAAGTGTTGTCGCGTTACAAGCCACGTCCGAACGACTTCATCAAGAATTCGTCAGGTCTGACGAGTGGACTCTGTCTTTTCTTCTTTCTCGGCCGGGCCGTGGCGTAACTGGAGCCGTAACCAGCTCCGCAATCCGCTTCGTAATCCGCTCCAGACCGATCTCGTCCAGTCGATCGTCCCCGCGATCGTCGCCGTTACCGCACTAGAGACGGATTATCGACAATCGCGCGGACTACGCCAACCAGGAGAAGCCGGCATTATCGCCCGATAACTCTCTCACTCTTTGCCTCTCTCCCTCTCTCTCTCTCTCTCTCTCTCTTCGGGCTCCAATTCCGTATTCTTTGATCCACCGACCTACTGGAAGTGTTCTCCCTGAGCGGTCGCTTCGCTTCGTCAGTTATCGGATACGATTCTAGGTACTCCCGAGTAGCCAGTTGCCGATGATTTCAAACTTACGAGTAGATAATCCACTATTCTCACCTTTTAGATCGTCCTGAAACTAATCAACGGTGAAATCACTCTCTCCGAGTTTGCTAAACTCTTTAGGTTTCTTGTATTTCGGTCATGGGCATCGAAGGTACTTGGAGACGCTAGAGAACATCTCCACCGAGCTTGCGCCTTATGTACAAAGTCAGAGCCTCTCCCATGAAAGTGAGACAAATGTTAATAAACGATGCAATGGAAAAAAGGAAGGATAAGAGAGCGGCGGAAGCAGAGAGAGACACACAATAAAAGGGTGGCATGGATAAATTTTCTCTTGAAGCATTTAAAGTACAAGGAAACGACACAGGAAGGAAAAAAGGCAAAGAGTGGATAAAGCGGTATCGGAGAGGCTGGAAACGCGGAGGACGAACGCAAAGTGGATACGTAGGTGCGCCGTCGCGTCGATTTACGAGCACTAGTCGACGAGAAGAGCGAGGGAGATATGGAACAATCGCGAAGAAAAAAAAAGATTCGAAACGTAAAGAATTCTCTCCGAAGGTCGCCGTTGATCGAAACAACTTTTGTCAAATTACCAAGAGTCGTACTTTGCGAGAATACCGATCGGGATCGTTCGCTCGGACGTTTCTGGTGTGACTCTGGGATGTTCCTGCGATGCCCACGCGCGAGTCGTTGCTACGGTTCATTTTCACATTGACCGTTTTGTCGTGCGACGACAAAAAGCTTCCCTTCGACAATACCTTTTACGTAACGCTCGCGCAATGTACTCTGTAAAACGCAATATATCCTGTTGTTTGAAAGATCGAAGGACAAGATCGAGCGTGCGCATGATTTATCGCGCAAAGAACATTTGCGTCCGTCTACCGCGTTTACCGTATTTACCATATTTAACGATGGTCGGACGTTGGGTCACTTCGTCGCGAACGTGTCGACCGTGCTTTCTCGATAGTTTTATCGCGTTTTCCGGTACAAGGGACGGTAACGATCGAGAATCCATTGATTTGCTTTCTCCAGCCCTTTTTAAATACCACAGCGTTGGGGCGTTTTCCTTACCGTTTCTACCATTCAACAGCCATAATAATCTTATGTCCATCTTTGACCTTTGGGTAGAAGATTATTCAGACCCACATCTATCGTAACGTCTCCCGATGTTTAGCACTTTGCAACGGATTCTCCTTAATACATGTACATGCGCGCACGCGGAACTACTTATCTTCTTTGTACACTTTAACGGCTCGCTCTCTAGATAGATAGCGTTCCGCGAGGCAAGACTTTCAGTCCCTTTGGGACCGTTGATTGCCCGATAATCCGTAGTAAAAGTAAACCATCGTAAAACGGAAGAACTCAGAAGAATCTTTTCTGTAATCGTTTGCCCCGATGAATTTCAATCCCGTCGAACGAATTATAGTCCCTAGTCATGCAGAAAGAGGTTGAATGTACTAATTACACACTTTCCATCTTTCTCTTCGTCCTTCTTCCGCAAGGGATTCTCGTCGGTTTACGACTGTAGTGATTTTTCCTAGCGTACCAATCGTTCTGTCTCGTCGAGAGGAGAGAGAGAGAGAGAGAATGAGGGAGAGAAATTATAGTCTTTTGATATTTTCAATTCAAACAGAGGCCGAAGAGAGCGGGAAGAAACGATACAAAGGTATAGGGGCTCGGTCCGAGTTTCATAGCGATATCGTATATAGAAAAATCTCGATATCTCTTACCAAATATCCAAAGACCGGTGATCGCATTCTTCTTCCTTCGAAAAAACGCGAACCACTCTATATCCGTATGTGCTAGAACTACGACTACACACGTTCGAATCTACTCGGATGAAATACTGCGTCTCCTCTTCGTGGAAGAGCCTCGACTCAAGATTGGTGGGAGAAGAACGAGAAGCGAGAACGACGATTCGAGCCGGAGGCTCGATCGTCAAGGTACTCCCCCGACGACTCCGACTACTTTCCGAAACAAAAACTTCAAACGCACGCCGGCGCGGAGTAATTTCGAAACGTCACCTTTGTAATATCGTATATGCCGCGTACGTATTTACAACGCCAGATACGAAAGCACAGCTCCACTTTCGAACGCGAAACTCTTTTCGCTCTTTTATGTTGGTCGAGTCGTGTCCTGTCGTGCTGAACCGAGCCGTGCCGAGACTTCAAACGGCCTTCCTCGCCTCTGTCCCTTTTCTCCCTTCGTACCATCGAATCATCTCATCTCATCATGAATGGCTCAACTACCGTGATCGTCTTTCCTTGGAGAATTATCGTCCTATAGAGATCTTGAAATCTCAAGACCCTGTAGAGATCAGCCCGATTAAGTTGATTCGACGGATTCCCTTGCAGTTAACGTGCAGCAACCGCGTACATTACGCTCGATCGACCGAAACTGCTTCTTCGTTCTCTTCGAAAACTCTCGAACTCCTCTCAAGAAGCGTTAATAGAGTCGTTTCATTAGTACGCCCATGTTAATAACGCTTACCGTTCTTTTTTCGCCGCGGTTCATTCTCGACTCTCATCTTTCGATCGTCATTTTTACCGTGATTCTCCGTGATCGCGATCGACTCATTCGAATCGCTTTTTCCCTAGTTTCCTCCTGACAGTGTGTGACGATCAAACCCGACTCTGACGATGGAGATCAATTTTTTTTTAATTCTCGATTTTAGGGCATTTTCAACTTCCTTCGATGTCATCAACGTTATATTTCATTGTTTTATTCAAAACATGTATTATTATCATACAAACTTTACAATTTTTATCGTATACGTTCGAGACGCACTTCCGACGCTCAAAGTTGTGCGTTCGACAGAGAAAAATTCAAAGTTCGCGTTACGAGATCTCCGTCGACCCGATGTCCGTACATCTGTACCAACCCCGACTCGACGATGGACAATCGTGCCCACACCTGACACAGTTTTTCTCGGATACGATGTCCGTTCTGTCTCTTGTGATACGGCGAATCGGGGCTTCAATTATCGATCCATACTTGAAAATCAACGATGGGAAAAACGAGCAGATCAAACAGTAGCTCAAAGACATATCGATACGCGTGAAAAGTTCTAACAACAACCGGCTAGCGATGCTCTGTTTGTTATGTTTCTTTTCCCCGCCGGTTTTTGCAAGTAAGTAAATAGAAACAAACGTTTCTTGCGGATAATGCTTACGTCATCTGGCATCAACTCGATTACACCCGATTCCAGTCGTTGTCGCGCACTATCATTACAAGCATCCTCACAACGAACGAATAACGAGCAATAGATGTCAGATTAAATTGTTCCCGCATTCCTCTAGACATAAGAAAAATGCCCCACGGACAGGCGTCAGTTCCATCCAAATTCTATGTCCTCTATTTTGATGTTTAATCCTTCGAAAGAGGTGTCAGCCTCAGATTCGTCCAATTCTCCGTTCAACTCGATTTTCTGCAAAGAGAGGAAAAAGAAGAAGAAGATGAATGTAAAAAATAAGAACAGTATAACAGAATATTTATCTTCAAAAGGCCTTCTTTTATCGAGATTTACCTGTAACGCCGCGATGTGCGAGGGATCGCTAACCAGTAAAATTTGTGTTTCACTATCACAGTTCGAGTCGTCGATTGCTTTCGATATCCGAATCTGCCCGTCCCTTCCCGTTATCTTCACGCCCAAGCAAAATCAAACAAGAAAGTAGACTAAGCAACGACTCAACGAGAGGAAAATTGCTCGAAACTTAATGTTACCTTTAATGCGGCGTTTTCGTTCTCTCTTGCAGCGTTAGACTTTCGTTTCTCTTTGTTACGAACGGACGAGTCTTTGAGAGACTCTTGGAAGAATGTCTCCATGTTATTGTCATCGCTATCGACCAATGCGTGGGCCGTCCGTTTATGCATTATCAACGTGCTGCTCTGCCTGTACCTTCTGAAGCATACCTTACATTCGAACGGTCGTTGTTGCGTATGAACCTACAATCATGGGAACGAAGCAAACGTTTCTGCCTTATCCGAAACATTAATATGACTAATGTAGCCCGTAATGAAAAACGGCCAAAAAGGAAATTGTAAAATTAAAGAAAGTATCTTCGATAAAACCTCATCCTACTTACGAGGTGATGCTTATAAAGACTAGAATATTCGGTAAATCTTCTTCCACAATTTTCGATAGAACAGACGTAAGGCTTTTCGCCGGAATGAATGCGTATGTGATTCTTGTAATTGGTTGCACTGGCGAAAGCTTTCCCACATTTTGGTTGAGTACATTTATAGGGACGCTCACCGGTGTGCGTTCTAACGTGGACCTGTGTACATTACGCATTTTTCGGTGTTCGTTCTTTCTTGATCTTTTCCTTCCCCCTTCATTTCACTTTCACACCAACCAACCACCCCCCCCCCCCTCCCCCAATCTCCTCCCCCCGTTTCAGCAGCAGTAGCGTGTGGAAAAGACGCACGTAGCGAAAATATTACAAGAATATTGATATTGCAATGAAGCGTGTATAGAATCGACTCTACTTCCTTACCTTTCGAATGTTGCTGGTAGTAAAAGAACGACCGCATCCATCGAACGGACACACAAATGGACGTTCACCGGTATGCGTACGAACGTGCTTCAGCAAATCTCCCGATGTCTTGAAACTCTTACCGCATGTTTCGTTTGTACATTTATACGGTTTCTCGCCAGTGTGCGTACGTGAATGGGCCTTCAAACTGTATCCCGTCGAAAAACTCTTTTTACATTTCGGATGTGTGCACCTGTATGGCCGTTGACCCGTGTGAGATCGTTCATGCACCTAACGCAACAACGTCATTTTGTATCGAACGGATCAATTAACGGAGCCATTTCACCGCTCAAATTAACGAGTCGCAAACGATCCTGAAGAAATCTTCACCTTGAGATGATGCGGAGTGCTGTAGACTTTCGAACAACCTTCCCTCGGACATGGATGCCTGGCCCTCGACGTTGGAAATTTATTTAGCAAAATCTTGGCATCCTTTTTCCTTGATTTTCCACCGTCTATTTCCCATGAATTATCTCCGATATCTAAGCGACCCGCCACCATGTAGGCAGTGCCATCGATAAACTCCACCCGGGGATATTCATTTTCTGCGTTTTCTACTGGCGTGCTCCTACTTTGAACCAAAGCCGCCGGGTCCAGCTCTAATTGTACCGTCTTACCATCTTCGAGTTCCAGCGCGTCTCTCAGCAAAATGGCATCTCCGTTTTCGACTTCCAACGCATTTTGCCCTTTTGGATCGATCTCTGTCGGTACGTATTATGCCTATCGTTAATGATTTCCAGAGTTTCTAAAGTGAACCACCAAACGTATTTCCAATACGCGCAATGTCGTAGACATTGTCTATCGTTCCCAAAATCCTTGTGAAATGCTCTACTTATCACTGACCATTGCCAGCAAAATTACTCGCGACGAAGGCCTGAGTCCCGTCTGGTAGCATTACAGCCGTCAATGTTGTACCGCCCAGTAGCTGTTGGTTCAAAACCAATTCTTCTACTCCACCATCGTCTGCACTGTCTTCGTCGATCAGCACCGACAGACACTCCAAGATATCCGTGCGGCTGCCCTGTTTTCGGCAACAAATCAAATACATATGCTTCTTAGCGCGATGGGGCTCGTGTACCAAAATCATAATCGTCCTCGATTCATGAAATTAATTGTATTTGTTAAATTAGTGCACCTACATCGTCTCTTACCTGCAATTCGTGAGAAATATTCTCGGCATCCTGAGAGGCAAGTCGATTGGAGAGTTCCACGGTTGGTATCGACATGTTTGATTAATATTCCGAAACTGCGAACAGAGAATGTTTCGCAACGATCACAGACTACCATCGATGCCATTATTTCGCGTCCTATTTTCGCATCCACAAGTAGGGATCTATCTCCAGAAACGTTTCGCCACGGTACATTGAAGACTCGCGGGTTGATCTATACGATTATTTTTATCAATGGAGAAGTTCGTTGTCGCAAGCTAACTCCGGTATCGCTTTTCGACCGAGACGAAGAGACAATTCAAGATTGATAGCTGTTCTGCACGATCCTACGTGATTCCGAGTAATTTTTTAAGATTCTCCACGGTCGTGGACGCTATCACGCGATCTTAGCAACCGCCGAATACGAGGAATCCCGCGAAATCGATTACGTCGCCGGTGTCACGGCAATAGGAACGCTCACTCGTGGTGACAATTGGTGACAATGGAGACAACGAGAGAGGAAATGGTCGGAAAGAAATGCGAAGCAAGCTAGAATTTGTATGCACAGTCGAATGCATCGGTTAACGTATTTTTTCCAACCGATTGAAAAACTTTTATCTAAACGGCTGCTTTCTGCGCGTTTAAACCTATGTAAACTTCCTCTACTCGAATTCGTACGTAATGTTCGAATCTTTTCTTTTCACCACTCTCTCTGTCTCTGTCTTTCTTAAAAGAACAGTGCAGTTTTCAGTGCTCGCGCAGCCTTGCGATTTAGTGCCAAAGACTCTTGGGAAATATTACCCATATACTCCAATGCCCGCGAAATTTTCACAACAACGAAGACCGTTTAACCGAATGGAAGGGACATTCTAAAAAGTAATATAACCAATAACGCAGGAAAGCAAACCTCATTAAGTTTTCGCACTGTCTATTAACCAACCACGGCAAATGGAAACTTTTCCAACGGAGCTATATCGCAAGATGAAAGTTCCGAAAGATCATCTTCCATCTCTTCTGCGTTTCCGATCACCTTTCCCGATCATCGTCACAAGAAGACGCTCTTGATAAGTTTCCTTCGATTAATCACAGTTGCTTCTCTCTCTCTTTCTCGTTTTCTTCCTCGATTTTTCCCTTCCCTCCTTGTACTATTCTGTATTTCGTGCAGGACAGTCCAGGACGTACTTTTCAGCGAATACTTGTGAGAAACACGATAGTTGGCGCCCTCTTTGTGTAATCCTTTTACCGACCGAGAAAAGATTCATGTATAATTTGCTATTAATAAAAAACATAATCTATTGGTTGATTCCGTTGTACCCGTGATTCGTCCAATGCAAAAGTAACGTTTCCGATCGAATGTCTACATAAACAATTTTTCAACCAAAATTTCAGCGTGAAAGTTCGTATAAAGTGAGCATTGTGTAGGAACGCGTGACAGTGACGCTGATCACACTAATGGGGCTAGCTAGCACGACCTTGGAAAATATGAACGATATAAACAATAGTAAGGATGTACCGATGTACACTCCAAGGGGTATGCTCATCTATGTGTTTTTATGCTGGAACGGCTAGAAACGCTGGAAACAATAATTTCAGGAGTTTCAGGGTTTCAGGCTCAGCCCCTAGACTACTTGACATTACTGAACAGTTATCTCGTATCAGTGCCTATTAGCATCTACTAGTACGTGCAAGTATGGTTGACGTACCGTGCAACATTTGTACCGCAAGGTCTTGTATGATGTATATTTATAAATATATCCCGAAATCTGCATCTTTAGATTTATATATTAATAACTCTCATGGATATAATGTTTATTTATAACTATTGAGCCTTGCATACATAGAACTTGGACGGTGCACACTAACCGATACTTGTATTGAACCTAATAGAAGGTGCTTTGATGTGCGCGCCCCTACAGACATCGTTAATGGGCATCGATAAGAATTTTTTGTGGTTGATACATATATATTTGTAAAAGTAATCAAAAGTGTCGAGGGTAATTGAAACAGGCACGTACAGGTGAAAGGTATTTAGTAAGCAAAGAAGACGTCGCGCCGAAATACCGTGCAAAGGAACGAGCTGAGTCAAAATTTGCGCTTAATCGTAACGGTACGATTTTTCACCGATCCCTGTTAACACGGGGGTTTTGTTTTAATCGTTCCAAACGGAAACTCGTATTTAAGAGTTCAGAGACATTCGTGAGATGGAACGTTATTGCAGTTCGATAGATACTTGAAAGGTTAGTAAACTCGTAAGAACTTATTAGAGTGACGGAAGTGTTCATGACCCAGGATTTAATTAACTTTCAGATTCCGTCGTTGGTACTGTTCGATCTGAAGTATGAGTATTTAAATAAACTTTCAATAGGAAACAATAAGCTCGAAGTGTGGAAGTTTGGTAGAGTACGATGCACTTATCGACGGTACTAACGTGGAACGTATCGAAATCAGATAATGGCACGTACTCTTAACCTAACAGGTCGTTTTCATCGATACTTGGGGGAATTTCTGTCGATGTATTGTCTTTCAAAAATAATACTGCCATTGTTCTCCCTTAAAACGATCATTTCGGTTACTTTTTCATCACGATAGCATAGCTCTTTCTTTCTATGGTACTTTTCGTTCGTTCGTCCGTTCGCCCTTTCAAAACTGCGACATGATGTTTAATCGGTCCAAGGAACAGAAACGAAAGGTTTTAAAATCGACCGAGAAGTGTTTCCTTCTGACTGACGCGATTAGTATCTCAACTTGAAGAAAGTGACGATCGAACGATCGTCTCAGAGATGTTTGGGACCAAGACTCGGTCGTCGAACAGTACCTTCTATGCTAAACTGGATACCGACACATACGACGAGGAAGTGGATTCTGAGGTGTCTACCAAACGTCTGGACGAAAGTCAAGATGACGTTGCCTCTGGGGATTCGGACACGGCTGTTGGCGATAAGGAGCGTCGTGGAGGCTACGAAGGACTTTCTTTCCGTAGACTCACGGCGTTTGGCAGTTTCTCCCGTTTTCGACCGTTTGTTATGTCAGCTGTTTGCAGTCCCACAGAGCGGGTCGACGTCGAGGAGAAGGAGGAACGTTCGAGGGAAACTTCGTTTGTGGAAATATCGCACGGCGTTTTGGAATACAGGAGCAGCAGGTGCGTCCTCTGCGTTTTGAACAGGCGGATCGAGAACACCGAAGAATGGATGTATAAGAGTATGGCATACGACGTATTTATTTAAAATCTTCAGGTACTTGGCGGTCGAAAGGAGTTCCCGGCAATATGTTTCGGATTCGTACGCGGTAAGCGAATCGGAGAGCGAGGAAGAATCGGAGGAGACAAAGTCGTCGGAAACTGATTTTCCCTTGTTGACGGAACGTGATGACAATTCGGCGCCCATTGCTGAAAGAAGCGGCAAGGCACGTTCTTCGGATTCGAAAAGAAAAAAAGCGCGTCGCATCGCCGAAGAGCTCTTGGCCACCGAAAAGAATTACGTGACAGTTCTACGCTTAATCGATCAAGTATTCCAATTTAGGGTCGACCAAGAGAACAGGGCACATCCAATGTTCCCTCCGGAAACTGTGCAACATATGTTTTCCAATATTAAGTCAATTTACAAGTTTCACAACGATTTCCTACTGCCACAGCTCGAAGAGAGGATACAAAATTGGGAATCCGATCCTAGAATCGGAGACGTAATGAAAAACTTTGCGCCGTTTCTCAAGATGTACACAGAGTACGTGAAAAACTTTGATTATGCGATGAATTTGATAAACACATTGCAGACAAAAGTTGCCAGATTCGCAACGATTATCAGCGAAATACAAAAGTTGGAGGAATGCGCGAAATTGTCGTTACCCCATCACATGTTGAGTCCGATACAGAGGTTACCGAGGTATGAACTTCTATTGAAGGACTATTTGAGGAACCTTACGGACGATAATCCGGATTACAAAGACACCAGAAGTAAGGTTCTTCGGATATTTCATATGTGTGAAATAAAATGTACCGTGAGGCAATCGATCTAAAATTCGATCAAGCTGATCATTTGTCTGTTATATTTATTTTCACAGAGGCTTTGGAACTCGTATCGATAGCTGCCAATCATACGAACGAGGCAATGAAAAAGATCGACAAGTTCAAGAAACTCCTGGAGATACAGGAAAGCATATACGATGCGACGGATTTGGTGAGTGCTACACGAGAGCTGGTGAAAGAAGGTCGTATCGTTAAAATCTCTGCAAGAAGCGGTGATCATCAGGAAAGGCATTTGTTTTTGGTAAGGATATTTTTCTTCGAGATATAGTTGGCCGGTCTGCCCTCTGTCTAAGGAATATTTGCGCATATATTGTATCGTATATGCGGTGAGCTTATCAAACGAGACGAAAATTCGTTTGTTTGTATTTCGCAGTTTAGCGATTTGCTATTACTCTGTTCGATAAGACTGATACCCGGGCCCTTATATCGACTGAGAGCCAAATTCATGGTTGAGAATTTGCAAATAATAGAGGGTGATAATTTGGAAACGGCAAATACTTTTTATATACGAGATGAGAACAAAAGCGTTGAACTCTATACGCACGATGCAGAAGAAAAGGCAGCCTGGTTGAATGCACTCTTCGAAACCATGGAAGAAATCATGCGAAGAAAGGCCAGCCTGAAAACCGGTGACGTCAAAACGCTCGTCATAAAAGCGGACGATGTCAATAGATGCATGGTGTGCGAAGTCATCTTTTCCGTGATGAAGAGAAAGCACAACTGTCGGGCATGCGGAATAGTGAGTATCTCTGATGAAGAAACAAAAATTCGACAATAAGTAAAAGGGAACGGTGCAGTCGTGTTGTGTAATGGGTCATGACATTGAAACGAAATATCCGAGAAAAAGATGTTTGACTCTCCTCTCTCTCTCTCTCTCTCTTTCCCTCCCACTCAGTTTCTTTTTTTTCCGCATTTCTCTTTGCAGGTAGTATGCGGGAAATGCTCCAATCAAAAATTACTATTTGAAGATAATAGAAACATGCGAGTTTGCAGACTATGTCACGCCGCGCTGACACAACCGCTCGCTAAATCTCCCTCTTCTCCGTCCGGTCCGGTTCCAAGTTTACTGCAAGTATCGGCCAGCGCATCCGCCGTACTGTCGGGCTACCTTTTGTTGAAGACTCAACCGAGCAAACCATGGATACGGCGGTGGTTTGCCCTACACGTCGACTTTGTTCTATATACCTTCAAATCGGAGTCTGAAATTATCGCTTTAACGGCGACACCTATGCCAGGTTTTATCGTCACTGAAGGCATCGATTTACCGGACGAAGATCCTTTAAGCTGCAAGGATAGAATCAAGTCGATTAAGATGCATCATTCCAGAAAAAGTTACTACCTGCAAGCGTCGTCAAAAGAGGATAAGGAGAAGTGAGTTTAAAAGCGCATGGTCTTCCATTAGTTTCTCCTTCCCTCTTCTTGAACCATCGTTTGATCCATTTATCCTATCATTGGCATTGATATTTTTAGGTGGCTACATGCCCTGCGATTAGCTACCAGAGCGGAGTTACCTTCCTTTTCTCCGCTGGGGAACGAAGACGCACAACAACAGAGTCAATCGGTCGTTCATGCACGATAGATAAACATTCGTACCTTTCCATTTACAGTAATAGCCAATTTTTTACCGCCTTACTCTGATAAGATAACAAAATACAGCAGTGTAAGATAGGAGTAGATCGTTAGTAGCTAATTATATTTAAATGACGTTAACTTGTGTTACTCGCACACGCGCGAATGCGCACATAGAAGCATTGTTATCGGTATACGGTGGTCAAGGGAATTCACGACTACCTATTGCCAAGGCGCTTGTTGTGTTTTGTAACGTTCTGTTAAAATATATTTATAAATATATGGATGTATGTATATGTATTTGCATATCTCGATTCGTGTGCGGGTTGGAGAGTATTATTTTTCAAAGAAATTTTACGCCGGGAAGATGATTTTATTTGATAACATGAATATAGTTCATCGAATCGAACGAATACGATTTCCTTTTATGACTCGGAATGAAAATACCTATTTTTTATACTCACGATGAACCTCTTCTTTTTTATCGACGAGCGAGAAGTGTAACGATGAAATGTAATTTTATTATTTATTGCTCAAAGATAAAGTTAAAAGAAAATCGCACGTATCACCAGCCAGATTATTATCTATTACTGTTACTTCTGTTATACCCGATGGCATATACTGGGTTTGTCCGCAACTGTAGATGGCAGCATGAAACACAGAGGACAAAAAGAGGCCCGAGAGTACCTACTGATGAGTCGTATATACCTTGCCTGTGTGTGTGTGTTTACAGCTATGCATTGTACGCGCAAAAGCAAATGAGAAATGGGCGAATGTAAAGAGTGGTGATAACCGTAATAAAGCAAGCGCGAGCCTTATGCGGCATGCGAAGTTAAGGCGAGAGAATCATCATAAACAAATAATGCACATCGCATAGCATTTAATACAATTTTTTTACTGCATTTAAATGAAACACATCTCAATATTGAAATGATGTCACCGGTGTATTTATTTTTTTACGCCATTCTCCTTATTATAATATTTGCAGCTGCGGTATGTTTTCAGGTTACGTTCGTGCTTTCGTGTCATATTATTTTATAGTAACGTGGCACTTGATTCTTTAACATAATGAATGAAATTCTTCAATAACAGTTTGTAAAATGATATGACATAATTTTAAACGATGGTATATTCATTATAATCGTATTATCGCGAATATTGTTTCAGTTTACTATATTTTTATACATAACAACAAATCCATATCCACAAATACGGCGCAATGAGAAAGAAAAGCATTTCTTTGATCCAAAGACGAAGAGTAACAAAGCTTTTCCATCTATTTATGATAACTGGAGCTTACATCTGAGTGTCATAGTACCTGCTTACAATGAAGAGGAAAGATGTATGTATCGATATGCAAAAAGAAAACTGTTTAATACCTTGATCCAACTATATCTTTTTATATACAGTACCATTAATGCTGGATGAATGTTTGGAATACTTGGAGCAGCGCTCAAAATTGGGATGCACCTATGAAGTGATAGTAGTTAGCGATGGAAGTACAGATAGGACTGTAGACGTTGCCCACAGCTACGCATTAAAGTATGATACTGTAAGAGTGCTGCCTCTTATAAAAAATAGAGGAAAGGGTGGTGCAGTAAGATTTGTTAGTATCGATACTAACATTTCAATTTCCAATACCACTTAATACCTCGATAATTTAAATGAACAATAATAATAAAAAATCATTTCAATTCAAGGGTATGCTGAGTGCAAGAGGTAGCGTCCTACTATTTGCAGATGCGGATGGTGCTACTAAATTTGAAGATATAGAAAGATTAGAGAACAGTTTAAAAGATGTCTTAGGATGTAAGTTATATTTTGAAGAATTTCAAGCAGATGCTTTGAATCGATTAATGGAGTGAAATTAATCAAAAAATGATATTTCCTTTTCAGTTGATTACGTGAATAATCCTAGCAAAGCTAGCTTGCATCAAGCAATAATATGCGGATCTAGAGCTCATTTAGAGGAGGAAGCAACTGCTACACGATCTTTCTTTCGTTTAATACTTATGCATGGATTTCACTTCTTAGTTTGGTTTTGGTGTGTAAGAGGCATTAGAGATACTCAGTGTGGTTTTAAACTTCTGACGAGAAAATCGGCAACGGCTGTGTTTCAAGCGTTGCATGTAGAACGCTGGGCATTTGACGTGGAAATGTTATACATTGCACAAACTCTAAACATTCCAATAACTGAGATATCTGTAAACTGGACTGAAATCGATGGTTCCAAGATTGTACCATTCTGGAGCTGGTTACAAATGGGCAGGGACCTGTTTCTAATTTGGTTCAGATATAAAATTGGAGCTTGGAAAATACAGAAACCTAAAGAAACGTAACAAAAGTGGACTAGAGGCTCCTAATATATTTCCATAAGATCAAGACAAGATTTTCCTATATGAATTTAAAAAGAAAACAGTAAAATACAAAATTATCAACTATTTCGTGATATTACGAAGTATATATGGCTAATATCACAAACATGCCTCAATTAATTTTCCTTTGTAAGGAAAGAATAATAAGAAGTAAATTTGATTATGTTATTAATCGTCTGTTATAAATGTGAAAAATATATATGCGATTTTATTTCTGTTCTGTTAAACACTATATTTTGAATTATTTTAATAAAATACGATGCGATATATCATGTTAATTCTTCTTTATAACCTGCAACAATTAAGATACGGGAAAGATAAGTCTTTATTCTCCGATTGCTAAAAATTTATCTTTTAAAAGTGCCAGATAGACAGCTATTTGGTGTTTTTTTAGCAGTCATTAAAAGAACTAGGTCCGCAATACATTGCCAAATTTATATCTGCTAGTAATACAGCGTAATCTTCAGAGTTCTCGAAAGTGTGACGTGTCCTGACGTTTCTTGTGTTCTTACGAAATTCGAGGCCTCGATCATTCATTGCGTATCAGTACATACCAACACTATTGCATACACTTTTCTCCGAGATAAGTGTTGTTCAGGTAGTGTGAACTGTGACGACTGTGACACCACATATTTAGAGTTGTCTGATCTGTGCTTTACGCTATTAAACGCAGCGTAAAAAATGTCTTTCGTGTCGCCTATGCCTAGTCGCGAATTTTTATGGGACGTCTTTCAAAGGTAATTTATAATTCGTAATAAAATCATATACTTACTTCTGTTATTACTAATTATTTTATTCAGTGTATTGTATCTTTCATTGGGAATGTAACTTGTTTTATTTTTTTATTCCGTGAACGTGTCAAGTCGTTGATATTTCCTCATTTTAATATATTTTTTGTCATCTTTTCCCTGTTGCATGTCCTTACCATCCTTTCTAGTCTTCCTTAACAATATGTAAACTGTATAATCATCGGTTATGTTATTATTACTTATATCTTTTGTTCTATATTTTTTATAATAAATTAGTAATTATTTTTCAATCATATCACAGAGTGGACAAGGATAGATCTGGTGCAATCACCGCGGATGAATTACAGCAGGCACTTTCAAATGGAACTTGGACCCCGTTTAATCCCGAAACTGTTCGATTAATGATTGGTAAGATAATATTAATTGTTTGATTATCTTACAAATTAGCATGAATTTTTCAAATGTTTTAAGTTAGGAGCTTGACGAGTAAAAATCATTGCAAGGCATGTGAGAAGTATGATAAGACAAAATTAATGCTATTAAACATACATACATATGTACATGTGTATGTAAATTTAATAACGTAGCTCATGAGAAAAGTAGTTAATGATTTAATGGTTTCGCCTCTAGTCCATTTTATTGATGCAGGTATGTTTGACATTGACAAAAATGATCCTGATTCCCCAGGTATGTTTGATAAAAATCAAAAAGGAACTGTTAGTTTCGATGAATTTGGAGCATTATGGAAGTATGTCACCGATTGGCAGAACTGCTTCAGATCTTTTGATCGTGACAATAGTGGCAACATTGATCGAAATGAATTAAAAACAGCTCTAACAAATTTTGGATATCGGCTGTCCGATCAAATTATAGACACACTTATACGCAAATATGATCGTGCCGGTCGTGGGACTATATATTTTGACGATTTCATTCAATGTTGCATAGTGTTATATGTAAGTATATGTAATTATAATTAAAATATAAATCATATTTCGGTCAAAATTATAATTTGCAATTTTATTTTCAGACTCTGACAGCTGCTTTCAGACAGCTGGATACAGATCTGGATGGTGTTATAACGATTCACTATGAACAGTTCCTGGGCATGGTATTTAATCTGAAAATTTAAAGCTGTCCGGTACAGTTTTATAACTGTTCTTGCCTTTCTTATCGTCGTCATGTTATGTGTAGCTTTAATGCAACATGTCTTCTGATGCCAAACTATTGGGAATTTAGTTACACTCTCGAAAATTCCCAGAATTAATTTTTATATAAATATATTTATCTACTCTGACAGAATGTCTAACTTTTCCGATGATAAAAAAAATTATCGTGATATATTTATGTAAATTTCCGAACAAACAATAATGTTACCTAATGTTACGTAAGATTACAGAATCATTCGAGACATTCCTTGTGAAACTGATATACATCTATATCTGCTTTGTACATCAGTGTTTATCTTCCATGCTCGTTATTTAAGAGAGTGCAGATAATTTATGACGTCTAACCGTTTATAAAACTATTTACGATATAAACAGAATATAATAAAAGTTACAAAGAATATAATTAAATATATGATTCAAGGAAAACGTGATGTTTAACTAATAGTTAAGTAAGCTCTTGGTAGATTAGATATTTTACTTAAAAGATGTATGAGTTTACGCGCAAGGCAAACGGAAACATAAAAATCATGTTACTTTTACAATATCTGCCACCCGGATCGTCGACACAAAAAATAACTGAGATTACTAATTGACAAATTGTCTGTCAGTCCATCGAGTCAATTAAACCGGTACTATATTTAGTATTGATCCTCCAAAAATATCGAAAATACAATTTAAGATCTTTATATGTTAGTTCAATAAAAAAATATGTTATTTTTGTAAATCATGGTGTCATAAAAGATTTGTATCATTTCACTAGTATCACAAATTAAATATTCTTCATTATAAAATACAAGCTTTATATTATCGTCGAACGTATATCTTGTTAAAATACAATTATATATTTGTGTACTGTCATGTATAAAACTTGTGTTTCTATACTTT
The DNA here is from genome assembly GCA_910591515.1 of Cerceris rybyensis. Classification (NCBI taxonomy): domain Eukaryota; kingdom Metazoa; phylum Arthropoda; class Insecta; order Hymenoptera; family Crabronidae; genus Cerceris; species Cerceris rybyensis. Next base: position 28,255,087 of record OU342792.1, on the reverse strand, counting down.
TCTATCATCACTGAATTAGTAATAGCAATTAAATGTGAAATATATCTTTTCAAAATATATTTAATGAATTTTAGTTCCTCCTTTTATTCTATAATATATCGTAGAAAATATAACTTACAAATTTTAATTGAAAAACTACTGCTATGTATACCAAGTAAAATTGAATACGACCCGTAGGTATTTACCATAGTCTCTACATCATAACCTATCTGATACTACCCGCCAAAAATTCTTTGTCTTAGAACAAATAATTATAAAAGTTAAATCCAAAAAACAGCGAAACAAAATCTAAAATATGTATGTACAAATAGAAAATAAAGCTTCCTCATTGAACTCATTTACATGAATACGGCATTCTTATCTCCCAATATCTAGTGTATTATATTCAATTTTCTACATTATACAGCGCGCCAATACCGTCGATACTTTATACTCAAATTGATTTGGAATTTATCACGTACACAATGAAGATTATTAACACTAAACTACCAAGCAGCCGAAATAATTTATTGCTTAACTTTCTATCAAAATTCTAATTTATAGTCACAATAAATGCACATTACCAAATTTAATACCTTTTTTCCTCTTAGTACCTCTTTTCCTAAATTACCTATTTAATATAGTTAAATCTAATGGATTAAAGCGCCGGTGGTTCCTTTGTTAAAATCGAAAAATCCGTGCATTGTTTATGCCTTGTATCTTGTTACATATGATAAGAATGTATTTGGTTATTCATAATAATATATGTGTACACGAGACTAACACATATATGGTATTTTCCTGTCCGTATATATACTCCGTACTCAACTAAAGGATAGATTCGAATGTATGTAATAAAGTATAATGTATGCAGTATGACAATAAGATACGTAAGAAACGTTATATTTCATTGATGCTCAATAAATGTTTGCTTTTCTACATGGAATTTTGAAATGAAGTTAATTGTATAGTTTGTAATCATCAACGGTAAAGAAAAATAATGAAATGAAAGGAAATTAACAGTGCTGACAACCAGTTACGAATTTCTCGATACGTTTAAGGTATAAAATTTTCTTTGGTTTGATCTAGTTAGCAAGGATGATCCTTTTACTCGTGTTTTAGCGATATTAACCTTCATGGTAGAGTGATAGACGCGAATGGGCAAGTAGAAATTTAATTATGTGTTACAACGAGGGAATCAAATGGATACGGAGCCAAAGATATGCAGATCTCTACCGCCTTTAGTGGAGGGCAAAATTCACGGTTATTTGAAACTCGTCATCGACGAATTTATTTGGTTGAAAAGAAGCCCCGGGGAAATAAAAGTGTTCGCATCCTGGTGGGGCGAATCTGACAGTGCACAGTTCAGGTAGCTTGTTTTAAGTTTTTCATGGAGACTGTATAAATTTTCTATGATATTCAAGAATTCCTTTGATACTCGACGAAAGTTTTATTCAAGATTTTAATAAATTCGTCTATATCTCTGTAAATGTTTTTCAATTCCAATTTAGGATTTTAATCGACGATTTAAGTTTCGAACTTACGTTGATTCGATTTATGGATATTTATTTATAAATGGGAAAAATAGTTAAATTATGATATCAACTGCTGATATTACTAATGTGCTATATTATATGTGATTGTCTTCTTCCTTACTATTTTATTCTATAAATATTCATCATCTTTTATAATTTATATTTGCGTTTTATTTTAGACCGGCAGACATTGTAAAGAGTGACGCAAGAGCTGAACATGAAACAAGTGAAACTTATGCTATACGAACAAATATAAGTCTGTTCAAAGAATACGTTAAGAACTGTGATTCTATAGAATTGGTAATCATCTCCGATAGGACTAATACAGTTATAGGAACATCTCGAATCACAGACCTGTTAGATATATTTCAAGTCAAGCCTTATTTTAAATACTTTCCAATATTAGATGATCATGGTAACAATATAGGGGAGATACATGTTTCCATAAAATTGTTGCATATGACAAAACCTTCAAATATGCAACTGAAAACTTACAAATGCGAGAAAAAGCAATTAGATGATAACACCATATTTTCAAGTTCCAAAAATGATAAAGATACGGCAGGTGATAAAGGCAATACGTATGAAAGATCAAAGATCAATGAAAATGATGTTTATAAATCTATTTTGAGAGCTAAGAGGACAGATCTTAAAGAACCATTGAGAAAGTTTAATAGCGAAGTGACAGATAAACTCGTCGCGCAGGTTGTTGCAAGAGCACAAAGACTTAGAGGAGCTATATTGAAAGAAACATACAATGAAGATCCTTTGGCTCTTAGCGATGCTTCACTGAGCAATGACCTACAGTCTTTTACTTCTGGAGAAAATGAAGCAAAGTTATATGAATATGTTTTAGGAAAAGACATGACTTCCTTTGATGAGCATAGAGCTTTAAATACATTGAGATCGACATCTCCTACTTTAAGCTTGATAGATCTTGCATCTAAGAGTATCGAAGATCATCAAAACTATGATAAAAATTGTATGTCCGATAATGTGTCTTTTGCAAAGGCAAATTGTCAGACACAGGAAATATCCTCTGATGAAAAAACTCAAAGTAATACAAAAGGTATATATATACATATATATATTATTTAAATAGAAATTGATATTCTTCATATGCTAACAAAGAGTATGATAATATTTCAGAATCACTTTTACTGAATCATGTGGATTGTATACGAATTTTTGTGGAGTCGTTTGCACTAAATCCTGCAGGTTACAGACGCGTTAAATCTTCTTCTCTATCACGTATGTACATGCAGAAAGATTCAAGCGTTCTACTTTCAATAAATTCTACATTTCAATAAATCTTCTATCTTTATTTAGGCAATGACAATAAGCCATTATCCGTTACATATTTCGTTCAGTATGATACACCATTTGGACATGGTAAACAGACAACTGGAAAATCAACGAAAGAGAACAAATCTATAAGAATATGTTCTAAAAAACAATCAGGCCAAGGTATATGCATTGCAGCAGCTGTCCTTAAAGATGTGATATATTTCGAAGTATAATTAAAAGTAATTTAATCGAAATATTTCTGTTTGCAGTAATTTATTTTAATCACGGTGGCATGTATAGTATATCGAAATTAAAGTTACACGCGGATTCTTTAATAAAATTCAAAATATTTGTACGTCATCTAAATCAAAAATCACCGACCGAATTAGGCATTGGTTCTACGTCCATCGGTGATGTTACAAACACCGATAATTGGAGTATTACACAGCATTTAGCTATTCTCAATAAAGGCATAAAAATAGGTGACTTAAGCGTCACCATTGAACTAGGTTCTGATTTTACACACTTTGGAAAACACTATGTTGGTAAGTATACCACAAACTTTGAGCAATGACAAATGGAATTACTGAACAATAATATACATTCGTAATATTGTTTCAGATGATATTATATCCACTAAAGAAAATATCCCTGTTCTGGAAGTACATTCTTTACTGAATAAGGATAATAATAAGAAAAGTAAAACTGCAACAGGAACTCAGTCGAAAACTAGCAGTCGCGTATCGTCGGCATCGACAAAAGAAGTGAATTGTTTAACTGATAACAATACAGATTTCCTTAGTGCGAGAGATAGATCACAACAGAGAAAGGAAAGTCTGGATGATAAGAGAATCGATGCGAAGAATCAACAGATCAGTAGCAAAGAAGAGGTAGATAAGTATAAAATACAGTACAGTGTTTCTCGTAATTTATATTACTGGTTCTTATTGTAATACGTGCTTGGCAGATTTTACTCCATGGCTTAATATATGTGGCCGAAGGTAAAGAATTACCAGAATCCAGTACATACTTGATATGCAGAGCATTTTGGAGAGAAGACAAAAGCACGAGTCAAGTTTGCAATAATACGAAAAATCCATTTTATCACTTCTGTCAGGTGAATGATTTTCGATTGTTACAATCAACACAATCACGTAAAAATATATTGTACTTATAAGTGCTTACTTGTATTATAGCTGGTACCATTAATACATGGCTCTGATTTATTAAATCGAATCAAGGATAACTACATAATTATTGAGGTATATTATAAAAACAATAATGGAGACAATTTGCTAGGACTAGCGAAATTGTCTGTCCATCAATTATACGTTGCGTATAGAGATCCACATGTTCTGCCTCACTTGCTATTATCCAAGGTATGTAATATTTTTATACGATCTTTAATATCTTTGTAAATAAGCTTTCCATGTTGCAATTATCATTTTAGTATCCCGTAATAAGCGTTGACGGATGGGTACCAATTACTAATCCAGTAACTGGAAAATCTTGTGGTCAGTTGCTTGCATTGGTAGCTCTTGGAACAGTGGAGCAAATAACGTTTCTAGAAATGTCACGAGGTCTACGAAGTGTTAATGCTGTACCTCGAACCATATGTACTTATCCTCAGAGTTTTTCGGAACATGCGAAATATTTGCAGAACGTACAAGAAACAGCAAAGTGTAATACCTTTGAATTACAATCAAGCATGGATGTATTTCCACAATGTAATACCAGTACCTTTACACTTTACACCGCGAACGCGGCTGAAAAGGAATCACATTTGTCGAATTTGAAGACTCAAGAAAGTCAAACGGATATTTCGGCTATCAAAGAATCAAAGTTTGATAAAACAATCCAAGGGGACACATTACATTCGGAAAATGTAATTTTGCATAGCTTGGTGGATCGTTTAGCGCAAGTCTTGACGACTAATAAGAAGAATATCGATCAAGAAGCACAGACTGATATGACTATAGAGGATGAAAAACAAACAGATACAAGGGAGACATGCTCGAACGAATTGAATCTTAACAATATATCTGATGACAGTGATAGCAACAGTGTTCGAAATAATTTCCATTTACCACCTGAGATGTATAGAAGTGTCGGTGTTGGTGCTGAATATAACGAAGAGTTAGATCAACAATCTACCACAGTTTATAGCAACACAGTTTACGATCCACCGACTGTATCTCAAAGTACAGAAAGGGAACAAACTGATTTTAATCGTGTTCAAGAAACATTTAGAGCCGTTATAGAAATTGAATGTGCACTGCATTTACCGGAGATAGAGAAGAACAATGAATTCGTGAAACCAAGCACATATGTGTCCTTTCAAGCCAACAAGCCCGATTCTACAGAGCAATTAAATTCATACGTGGTTACTGACCTATTTCCGTACAGTTGTAATCCTACGTGGAACTGGAAATGTGATGCTACATTGCCAGTAGATTTACTCTTAGACGTACGTAAATTCAATTGTTCCCTAAGAACACTTATATCGTCTTTTCTGATCATAAGAACTTTCTTGTTTTCAGACTGAGAAACGATTGATCTTAAAAACTTGGCGCGTACTAGATTCAGAGATCAGTATGCAAATAAACTTCGAAAGAGATATTGTTATTGGATTTTCCGCCATTGATCTTTCACTTTTGATTACTGGTTTTCCAACAGTGTCTGGATGGTTTCATATTATCGACTTTACAGGGAAATGCAATGGCCAAATTAAAGTAAATGAAGTTAAATACTTTTTTATATACGTACATTGATAGTATTCTGTATCACGTTTGTATTCCAGGTATGTGTAACACCGTTGGATAATTTGACATCATTTGTTAAGCCATTATCAACGTTAAGTACAACACGCATGCCAACATCTAATGTATCTCCATTAACTTGGTCTCCTACGTATTACGAAGAACGTACAGTTGATCGTGATGCCGTGAGGAAAACTAATGCTAATTCCATGTTGTCACCATTTCCAAAAGAAGAAAGTAAATCAACGCATAGCGAGAGTCAAGCTAACAATGTCATGCCAAGTGTTGATTATGGCTTTGAAGATGTATCAATGTCCTTCTTGTCGTTATCTTTGAAGTAAGTATCATCAAAACAATTATACTTTTTTGATTCAAGAGGTACAGCTGTAAAAGCTGTGATTACAATATTTATACATTTTCAGGCAAAAGCTAACGGAATTAGATGAGATAACAAAACGATTAGAATCAAGGTTACACGATGTTACAAGTACAGCATTCGATGATGACTTCGAAAACGAATTTGATCTGAATGAGCCTATCAGTGATAATGAAAATAACGACGGTAGAAATACCGATACCGTGGTATATGCTACTGCGAGTCAAAGTAGAGCATGTCAGATTCCACAGATCAATAAAAAATCATTGCACGATAAGGAAACGATAGAAAATAGAAGTCAAACGTGTCGAGTTAAAAGTGATACTCGTAGTCACTTACCTGAATCTCATATAAATGCTAATAGAACTACAAATTATGAAGCAGCTAGCGGTGGACCGTCGAAAGCATCTAGTTCCTATGCCACGCAAAATTTAGTGAATGACAATTATAGTGTACAAGATAATGAATATTCTTCTCAAACTAGCAGAGCACGGGATATCAGTGCTGATTATCCAGTACGTGGAACGAAAACGCATATAAATCATTTGCTCGATAAATTATCTTTGCAGCTACCCGTACAATCGTTTCCCAGCAGTAGATCAATGCCGATGAGAAGGAACGTTATCGATTTGTTAAGTAATTTACGTCAAAATAACAACAGTATACAAGCAAACGGTAAATGTAATCAAGAGCTTAAAGTATGCACCATGCCTACTCAAACGGACAATGAGAGTGAACGAACTACTGGAACCTTTGAAAATCAAATGACTAATCATTCGATGATCGGAGCATACGATGAAAACAACGATAAAAGTGTATCCGAAACATCTGTAAAGTCACAGGCTAACGATAGAATATCGACGGTGATACGTGAAGAATTAATCGCCGAGGAGAATAACGATACATCAAAATGCGACGAATTGTCAACTTATCTCATAACTTCGAATGTTCGTCATATGGATTTAGATAATATGTTTAATCCACTTTTGTATCCGCATTTAATACCAGACTTGCATTTATCGAGTACAGCATCACCGGAAGGAGAAGCGATCGAGAAACTAGATAGCCGTTATACTTCGGCTTTTAGTTCATCGATTGATAAGGGATTGAATAAAGTACACAATACAGCTGAGATTGCAAATGAAACTAATTCGCAAGCTGGACATCAGAAGCATATGTTAGATTCTCCAGAGGACACGGAACTATTTAGAGTGACACCATCGGGTGTATCTGAAAATGTTGATGGCAACATTGACTTAACTGTTATTCATAAGTCCAGCTACAACGATCTGACTGCAAGTAATAGCACGGAATCGACTACGACACTATCGCCTGGTAAACTATCAATGAAACAGACTGAAGTTGAGACAACTGAAAACAGCTATTCGACATCCTCTGTAATCTCTGTTCCTGCACTATCGAGGCAAGCGCCTGATGGTGGTAATCCTATAGAAGACGTTGTGAAACCATCGGTTACACAGAAACAAGACGATTCTCAGAGCTCATCGCTGAGCAGTTAGAGATAATAATTAATCCGGTTAAATTATATCTAACGAAGTCACTGAATTATTACGTTTAACAAAACTAACGATAAGTATATTATTTTACAATTCTAACGACGATTTTGTAGTTGTAACAGACTTAAAGGAACAGAAATCCGTGCTAATCGATAAACGTTTATTTCGTGATCACGATAGCTTAAATAGATAAAGTATAGGATATTTTTCGGAAATTTTTACATGGACCATTTATGATCTTTATATGTATGTATATCGTTTGTAATTAGAAAGTTTATGGATCGCATCAGACGATGTCGTATTTTAATTTGCCGATTATAAAGATGATACTTGATAGAAATTGAAACTACTTCTCTAACATGGACTGAATACCACGTATACGTAATAATGATATCAGAACGGAAATATACGTTATTGGACACAATGATATACTACTAATACAACTTAAGCAATTATATTATTTGAAGTATTTACTATATATACACATATATGTCAATATTTTTATATAATCTTTGTGTATATAATGCCTAAATGGGTATAGGTTTATAATAACACATTGTATAAATGTAGAATATTATTGAAATACATTAGATCAATGTTACGAAATGCCTCAATGGATAAAGTATTGTATGTTCTAATAAGAAATAAAGCGCTTTAAATAGAAACTTTGTTATCTTTTTTCTTTTTTTTATATATATATATATATACATATTTTATCCTTATCAATTTGATTTCGATATTAAGTAGGACATTTATATTTACCCTTTTAAATAAGCTGAAAGATAGGCCTCTCTGCGCGTCCACTTTGAAATAGCTGCAGGATGCATTAACCATACCTTTGCATCTGTGCCTCCATGTTGATGAACAATAGAGCAGTTTCGTACTTTCTGTAACGTTTTATTAATGATTTTCGTAAAAGAAATCGTACATAAACTTACAGTATATCTTAATATCTTACTCGAAAGAGTTGCAACTCAATTTTCTTGGATGTTGAACTACCTTGAAGCTCGTTGTACATGCACGTTCTACATAAGAATATCTTATTCTTCAAATGCCAATAATCCCTGGCAAGCTGCACTTCACATATCTTGCAAATATCTAAACCTTCACTGCAGCATTTAAGATCCACTCCAAGTCGCATTTTTACTCTACCACCAAAGCTATGTTCAAAAGTAATGCCACCTTTTATGGTGCTAACATACATTCCTGGGCTGTAATACATAATTCATCTATTTATATAAAAAAAAAATACACATTATTCGAAATATTTTGTTACTATACCCTGGAACTTTATCACCGACAAAAGCCTTCCTTTTAGTACTTGATCCGAATGGATATTTAGATTCTTCCATTTCTTTAGGAAAGCTAGGAATGTTATATTCTGCTGGAGATGGATTATCATTGTCGTATGTAGATTTTAAACTAAATCTAGCGATGCCACTGTACCCTTTCTTACTGATGCTACTGGAACAAGGCTAGAGGAAAATTTATTATATGAATCTGTGCTGCAATATCGCACATTGTTTATGATAAAAGATATAGTAGTAAGTAAGAATAAATGCAAGTAATTGTTAAGAATTTAAATGATAAGAGCTATACCTTGGTTTTAATAGCTTTGAATGATTCCAATACATTGTACGAATTTGGTGCTACATTTGGGTGCTCCTCCAATGTATGGAATTTCATAAATGGACTCATACCCTTCCTGGAGGTATCTCGAGGACATCCTGATCCAAAGCATACTTTTTGCTTCTCTTGTTTTTGTAGGACGTATGGAAAATCTGCAACGAAAAGAATTATAATTAGTATATGCTCTAAAAATGTGTAATTACATGTTAATAGTGTATTTTATCTGTCCAATTTGAAAATTTTAAAAGTAATACGATACAAGCAAGAGTATCTGATGGATAAGACTAAATTGAAATTCATAACCTTATGTTTAATACGAAATACAATGAAATAAAGAGAACAATTCTTTGTATTTCTGAAAATAATTGATGCTATTAGAAATAAAATATTACAGATTAATATAATGTCATATCGATACTGCTAAAATTCATTATCCTAAATTTTAGAATATTACTAATGAATATTAATTGATACAGAAGTAAATAACAGTTTTGCGAAACTTTTACAGTTGATTAACATTTTATGAATGTCAAAACTAATACTCTTAATGGTATCCCCCAACATAATTAATGAGCTTGAATATCTTATTAATTAAAAAAAAAAACAATATTTTTATTTGATATTTCATGCAATTATGTCGAAATCGTACCTTCCATGTTTTAGAATTTGTTGCAAATTTCATAAGTTTCTTACAGAAAGTAGGATTTTGTATGCATTACAATATAGATCAAAAGTAACCATTCGAAAGGAATACTTTACTGATAACCTCGAATCAGAATTACGTTCAATCAGATAATTTTAAATACAACTTTATACTTAAAAACTCCATTAGCCTACAGTGAAAAAGTGTGTATAAATTATTTTATAGAGATAGATCAAACAACTAAGAGACAACCAATCATTACGCTCCAATGCAGATTTCTGCAATTCTATGAAATTGTAATAGAGGGCATCTATTTCAAGACGAAGATCTTATCGATTCAACTAGAAATTAATCTTCTATAATCTAGACATTATCTATAAATTAAACTCTATCGATGCTAAGTCCCAAATGAACCAACTTTGCTCACCGGATATTTAACATTACAAAGTTATAACAAATAACGGACCACAATATTTTTGTATTATCAAAACTTCCCGCGCTCTAGCGCCCTCATAAACCTGCGCATGCTCACTTCGTATCTAATACATATAACTTACGCTGTTTTAATCAAATTCCTAACTCTTCAACCAACAAATACTTTCATTTCCCATAAATATCCTTATTAATTATTCGGAATAAAAAGTAATAAATATAAGAACACCATCGTAATCGCAATAACTTTTGGATAAATCAAAGTTAGAAAATGGAATTACTTAACGACAGGAAACACGATAGAAGTTCAATTGAAGTACAGAGTGCAGTAGTCTTGGCAGGTCGATGGTGCTGTCCGTACCGACGGTCCGTCCGTAGCCGTCTTCGCCTCGCGATGCGTCCACTGATGTGTGTTTCTGCACATGGCCGTGCCGCCCAACGGGCTTCGACGTTGTTCCGCGGTTTTTCGCACTTTACCATCGGTAAATGGACTTATTACAGTCAGATTTTGCGCTCTCGGTGTTAAGAAAGTCGCGCTCGGTATTTTGAATTATATGAAAAAGGATTTTCGTGTCGATAACCAATATTAATGAATCGAAAATTGAGTCGCGGGCATATCGCTTCAGTGTTTGGTCCGCAATGCAAAGTCAGCATTTTCTCTTGAATCTTCGTGTATCATATTGTCTCAAGACCTATCAATCGTTCCGTGTACTGTTCTATATCATGATATACGAAATGCAAAAGTTTGATTTTAGAGTCGATACATTGTAATATAACATTCAAGGACACAGTGACAAACAAATTGCAATTTCTATATAGCGCTATGTATTCCTATTCGATACAATAAGAGTGAAAAAAGTTTGGTCTACTTAACACGAAAATCGTTTGTAAGACATTACGGTATTGTAAATGTCGATTTTCTCGAGCCTTTTTCACGGTTATAATTTGTAATTAATATAATGTATGGACGATTGTCAATAGGGAGCATTATGACATTAAGTTTGTATGATAGTAATTCCATTTTTTTGAGAAAATACATTTTTTTTTTTATGATAAATATGAGCACATTTTCATTACTGTACAGTGCAATTAGAAAATGTAGATTCTTGTTTCCCCTTAATGTCTTACATAATTAACATAATTTTCATTCAATGATATGTACAATTTAATACATTATTGCTTATTTATGATAGTTGGAATTTAACAGTTAAGATTTCGGAGAATTGTTAAATGTTGTGAAAAGAGGAATAAACTGTTTGTGCTTCTTTGGAAGTCTTGATTTATGTATATACATTTATCAAATATAATTCGAAATATATTTCGAAATGTGATTTTAATAATATAATTAAATTATAATAAGGAAGTGAAAATAATTCTGTAATAATACTATAATCATACTGTGTAACATTTTGCAGGACTGTGTCAAATATTTTTAGAAGAATTGTATTATATATTACGTCCACCATGACTACATCGTCGGAAGATGTTTTGATGCAAGTAGGACAAGTACGATATAAAAAGGGAGATGGTACTTTGTACGTCATGAACGAACGAATAGCTTGGATGCTCGATAATAGGGATACAGTGTCAGTCAGCCATAAATATGGTGACATTAAATGTAAGGTCATTTATGTATTTATTAAATTAATGTTTAATAAAAGAAATGCTAAGAAATCCTAGTACTATAAATTCACCGCATTTTATGTTATTGCGATGCCTTATATTGCTTTGATCATTTCTTTATTTTGAATTTTTGCATAAATAATGCATATGGAATCTGAAATGTATCTGTTTAAAAACTTTGTTTCACATTGTTTCACGATTGTTTCACATTGTGCAATTTTTATGATATTGATTTCCATAGTTCTTCGGTAATATAGAAGAAGTAAATTGGCTATGTATAGGAAAGACTGTTAGATTTGTATTAATGAAATATTTTTGTATATTTTAATGTCTGCTATAGTAATCTCTCCCTTTAGTACAAAAGATATCACCAGAAGGAAAATCAAAAATACAGCTCCAAGTTGTCCTACACGATGGTTCGTCTTCTACATTTCATTTTGTGAACAGAAATGGACAAGAGGCACAAATAAAAGATCGTGACGATGTCAAAGAGTTACTTCAGCAACTTTTGCCAAAATTTAAGAGAAAAGTAAATAAGGAATTAGAAGAAAAGAATAGGTGAGACTCCTCAAGTTTCCAGGGCTGCGCATCGTGTAATATTTACAATATTATAGCATAATATTGTTTATCAGGACACTTCAAGAGAATCCTGTACTACTGCAATTATATCGCGATTTGGTTATAACTCAAGTTATTTCGTCAGAAGAGTTTTGGTCTCAACATGCAGCAGAATATACACAAGCCAAAAAGAGTCAGCGTCAGGAGATAGGCGTCAATAGTGCTTTTTTAGTAAGGAATCCTTCTCGTAACTAAAGTATTAATTGCACGCGGCCCTCGACTTTCGCACATAATTGTTTCCCAAAAGTGCGCGCGAATGTTGAATGTTCGAAAGTAGAAGGATATGGGAAAGATATTAAAAATTATATGTTACCGCTATTTCTTAGTGAACTCGAGATCCTCTAATATCTAGTAGGTGATACTAAAAACAATATTACAATGTGAGAAAACCTCTAATAGCTGATGTGTGAGTGAGCGCGAGCTGCAACACTCCTCAGGAGTGACTGTGTGGAAGCAAACATTTCTTGAAATAGCGACGATAAATCTATAAAAAATTGAATTTTTAAAAACGTGCGAAATAGCGAGTTGTGCGAAAGTCGAGGACCGCCTGTACATCGAGATAGACGTATAATGTTTACGTCGCTAGCAGAAATAGTAACTCGGGATGAAATTTCTAGGCTGATATCAAACCACAAACCGATGGCTGCAATGGATTAAAATATAACTTGACGGTTGACATTATAGAATGTATATTTAAAACTTATCCAGCAGTTAAAAGGAAACATCAGGAGAATGTACCTAACAAAATGTCAGAATCGGATTTTTGGACAAAGTTCTTTCAGTCACATTACTTTCATCGTGATCGTATCAATGCAGGGACCAAGGATCTTTTTACCGAATGTGCCAAAATAGATGATCAAGAACTTAAGAAAGATATTCAGTCGGGTATCAATGATCCATTGGTGGACATAACATCCTTCGAGGATCAAACATTAGACGAGAATTATGGAACCGGTCCTAGTAAATCTGACAAAACTTCCGGAAATATTGTTCACCAGAGTATGATCAAAAGGTTTAATCAACACAGCATTATGGTTTTAAAAGCTAGCACTGCCAAACAGTCCACACAATCTATTCAACCACAGTTAAATGGATCGACTCCATCCGCTAGTAAAACTACTCCTCTTTCGAACGAGTCAGATGAACGACCAAAGACTAAAAAAGTAAATGTCAAATGGCCAAATATGTATCAGTTATTGCATCATGGAATTCGTAATCAAGTTGTTTATGTTTCTCGATATTTTTGCAGCTTAGGATACAAGAAAAGCTAATTTACGATGATCTCGATGCGAGTTGTGACACGAATACACATAATAGTACTCCATTAAATTTGACACATATAGATAGATATTTACATGGACCCGTACCAGGGTATGGCAATGTAGAACCAACAACAGAAGAGCTTCTAACAACGTTAAAACAACTCAAGAAAGAATCAACAGGCTGGGCGTCTGGAAATAGTTTACCAAGGCAAGTAGCAACATCATTAGTTAGTCCAGCTGCAGCAGTTTCTGCTTTAGGAGAATTGACCCCAGGAGGTTCCTTAATGAAAGGTTTCAGAGAAGAAAGTCTTGGACGTAAGTGAATGCTTTAATCGTCACGAAAAAGATTCGTCGAAATATCGGGAGAAAGATTCAATAAATATGATTTTCTTCTGTTACTGTCAGAATTAATACCAAAGGATTTGGAGAAGGAGTTACGAAATGTTTATGTATGTATCTGCGAACTATTAAGGCATTTTTGGAGAAGTTTTCCACCCACGACACCACAACTTGAAGAAAAAGCAATTAGAATGCACGAAGCATTGCATAGATTTCATTCTGCTAAGCTTAAGCCTTTTGAAGTAAGTATTATTACATGTAAAAGTTATATCGATTTGTTAATAACGTTATTAATTAATGTCAGCGTGTAAAATCAATTTTTAGGATCGTGTTCAGCGAGATTTTTCTGCCGTTAGCCAGCATCTAACGAGTCATTTGAATCAACTGTTAAGCACCGCATATAGGAAATTCGCAATTTGGCAACAACGTAAAATGCAAATGAGGTAGCCTTACATTAATATGTCCTAAAGTTAAAAGCAAACGTGAATAAAGCAGAGCAATATTGGTCATCTTACGTATTGCATTTTATAATGTTACCGTAATTAGGTATTAATATGGATGTATTTCACAAAAAAAAAAAAAAAACCAAAGCTGAATCGTGTCATGCATCCCGTGCTGCCACATATTAACTGTTTATTTATTATTACACAATCATGTTTATTATTGTCTTTGGAAATTTTCCCAAGTATCACTTGAATTTAATTCAGATAGATATATTCGCAGCAATTAGTATTTTCATAATGCGTAGTTTGTAGATTATTTATTTACCTTTTTTTGTAGATTATCTGTTACGTTACATGACTTGTGTTGATCAAAGTGTGCCGGCGTGTTAACATTTTTATGAAATTTTTGGCTATTTAGATGAGTAATGCTAAAAAGTAAAAAGAAAAAAAAAATGGAAAAACAAACGTTTCATTATATTTGACAAAAAAGAAGAATTAATGATATTTGTAAGTTTCTTGAGAATCTATGGTTACATGCGAGGCGTCTAGAATTTGTAAGGAAAAAAGAAGCAAAATGCAACCATTTAGACGAGTGCGTGTAAAAGAGAAAGAAACATTTAAATATTGTACGATATCAAAGTAGCTGTGATACCGCCACTATACAATCAAGCTTGTTATGATTCATCGCTTTAACTGTATCCTCTTTCATTTCGATGCAGATCAATTTTATACTCGCTGTACTTTTTCCTTCTCATATTTGCAGTATCACGATCGCCCAGATCGAAATGTATATCAAATCATATGTATAAAAAAGAAAAGTCAACATTGTTACGTGATACAATTATGAATCGATCAGAACCGACGAAAAATTTTGTTTAGCGGAAATTCATAGAAATATTTTCTACAAATACAAGTGGCATCGGTATACCTTTGACGATATCTGCGATATACTCAACTAAGTGTCTTAATTGTTGAATCCTATTTTCTTTATAATACCGGGTAAGGCAATTTGCAACACGAGAAACTGCCTGCTCACTTTCACTACAGTAGCAATAATTTTCGGCAGTTATTATAATGGGTGATACCTATTTCAATCAGTAACTGAACGATCATATTCGTAAGTTACGCTATGATAATTATAATTACTATTACTATAACAATTACAAATATATTCTTACATTATCATTATAATAAATGTTATCATTGTGAATACCGGTATTTAATCAATGATATCCTCGAGTTACGGGCGCACTATTTCAAAAGAGTTTATGAAAGAGAAAGAAACTATGGCGTATTGTTTTCATTTCCTTTAGATCAGTTACTGGTATTTCGTTTTTTTCTTTTCTATACTATTATAAAACTAGGGTATAAGTAAGCTTAAGGAAAAAAATGATCTTGTAAATGTATGCAGGGTATTTGTAATTATATTACATGTAGTGCTTTCACTACAGTCAAATATCTCATCTACTTTTTCAATTCTTTCAATCATACAAAATAATTTAGCTTACCTTACACTCGGAATATTTCAATTAACAATTCCATTAAATCCAACTTGAAATCTTCGAAAATAATCTTACTCGTCAACAGGTTGCACATATGATATATCTATCCAGTGTCATATGTATACCCAACTACTATTACCATCTATACATTCTTCTCACACTATAAAGTATACCTCTTCGAGTTTAACACCGATAAGTTTAATAAGCTGTAACACAATAAAATCAACGTCAAAAGTCATTAACAGTACGTAGTATATACAAGCACTAAAAGAATCATCACGATAACGTTTTACATCTTATAGAATGAGTCTTTTATCGAATTATACCAAGAGATCGATAAGAGCACAATACCTGTCCATTGATTTCATAAAAAAAAATCCCGCCTGTTGATCCCCTTCCTATAATTCGTGATCGGTAGATGGCGCAGTCTATTGTTGATTCGGTTCAAAATGGCGGCCTATAATGGGCACTGCGGGGCAACATTGTTCGATTCCCCGCGATAAATGAGCCCGTGCGAAATCAACTCGCCGCGGTGTGTGTGCGAGCTCCGGGTCTAAACTGTACCCGGAATGTACACTTTTCCTCGGATGATCGAATCATGTGAGCGCAATCACGGTACCACCCGATCCTGTGTCGTGTGTTGGCCGAGTTTGTGTGGCCATATTTATTGTGTTATTCGGCGAGACGTCGTATCTTGTTGCACACCGGCGAATGTAATCGGTAGCCAGGGCATATGGCTGTTTACAATTCGATGTAAACCTATCATCTTGGTATCTGTTCTTGATAAAAGATGCGGCGATTCTATTACCCCCAATAAAGACCGACTACTACTGTATGAAGCATCCAAGGGCCCTATCACGGTATGATATGAAAAGACGCTTGGTGGTGTTACCCTGGATGCAACGGAGAACGATACTATTTCTGATCGGCCTGCTTCCACATAGACTGCCGTTTCTACGATTTATGAGGAACGGGAATCGTATGATAGTTTGGAGCACGCTGGTACCAGTGGTACGTCTAGTAGCACGCATCGTATTGTTGTGGTGCGCTACGAATTTTACGAGAAACGTGAGTCTTCGCTGTTGCATGGATTTTTATGTGATTAGTTATTGTTGGAATTTTATTCGATCGATTTAGAGTACTTGGGGATTGTTTCAAAGTGTTAGCGTTGCGTTGTAAAAATTTGACAGTGTGTACTATTGTTGTTATGATAGTGTTCCTTCTGACAACAATGATTGATAGTGGCAATGTTGCTTTACCTTGAATTATTTTAACGATGTTTTGTTAATGTTTGTATAAGATATAAGATTTATGATCGTTTTAACGTTACAATTATACGTCATTTGTATGAACTGTATAATTGTTATTTGTCAATATTCAAGCAAATTAATGTTTCCTTTGTTTATAAACATACAGTTAAATTTTGAATATGCTTAGAGTGAAATGGATGAAATTTTGTATGAGTGGTTACAATTTAATGTAAGAATATTGATTACCTTTGTTTATCGTTATGTCATTATTTTTCATTCAACATCATTATATAAAAAAGATATCTGTTTCTTTCAGAATAAAATGGAGGAGCTATTGTATCATATTGTCAGTCCTAATTATCAAATGAAAGTTCATAGGCTCTACATACATTAAACAAACACTCGGTATAGTTTTTTACTTGTACATGAGAACCGAATGTACAAATGTTTTGATAGAAAAATTGTGTTATGATTATCTCGAAGCGTATATGTAACATATATACCTACAAGAGCCTGCTACACGTGGGCCAAGCAGGCTAGGCACTACCGTGCCAAGCTCGGGTAATGGATCCCGTTGGTCCATGGTATGCATCGTATAATCGTCTCGCCGCAGGTAATACTGCTGGAACATTTCAACCTACAACTTCGAGTACAACCGGTGATTTTGTATCTCATCACTTGGCAACAGCCGCGACACAGGCAGTTCCGTCGACAACAACTTCTCAACTACTTTTACAAGCAGCACATACAACAGCAACTCTGGCGGGACAACCGTCTCCATTCAACCCGGGGGGGTTTTTATCACCACCCCCCGTGGGATATGACGTTTTCTCACCCTTGTTTCATCATCCCAATCCTAAGCAAGCGCATTATGTAGCTCAACATAGACAAGCTCTTGCTCAAGCACAAACGGTATCAGTGACTAAGCAGAACACTACGACGGAATCTGATATTCCTACGCTGAGAGAGAACTATAGTTCTGCTCATCAAGCAACATTTTTCGAACATCAAGGAGCAGCTACATCACCTACGTCGACTTTAGCTTGGACTCATCAGAATAATGCTCAACTTCCTAGTCCATTTGGAATCTTACCTCATGAAAGTGTCGTTCCATCATCTCCAGGTCCATCTACGACAAAACCGACCAGTGGTGCTTACGAAAACACGTTCAATGCTCATTTTGCTACATCTCAATCTATAAATAATATAAATTCTCAACTGCCCCCATCTTCTGTCTCTACTGCTGACTTTAAATCATCCAATTATCCAGACGCTAAAAAATCTGTAAATGTCAGGCCTCAGTCGCCGGCAGTAAGCGTAAAATCGGTAGTTTCTACCCCACAGACGAATAGTAATCAAACATTTTTTCAACAAGTACCTACAACGTTTAGTTCAGAGACACTTACGAGTAATTATCCCACTGGCAATGGAAATCCAGCACCCAATGGAAAGATACAGCCTCCTCTTCAACATCAGCAATCTTGCATTGTATCGACACCAAATAATACAACGGGCAAGGAGTATAGAATTCCTCAGCCACCTTCTAGGTCAGTTGCATCGACAACAATATTTTTAAACACATCGGTAAGATCGGTATCTTCGCAAGTTCAGGACAAACAGACCAGCAGGAACAGTAGTTTTGCTTCTCCACCAAATAAAGCGGCGTCCGCATCCCAGCAAAGTATTCAAACTAAAGCACAGACAAAAATATATCCAGAATTGGGTGCTCATAATGAACATAGAAGAAATGAACAGACAACGCACGACAGCAGCCAATCGTCCCCTATTAGTTTTTCTATTATGGATTCTCGTGGTTTAAATTACAGTGGAAACAATACAAATTGCACGAATACCAGCGGGAAACTCGCGAATAATCAAAGGACAGCGTCCACCAGTAACTTACAATCTCATCCTCAACAATCGCAACAGCAACAGTTTCATGTCTTGTCGCAGCAACAGCAACAACAAACAACTTACAGGCATTATTTGACGGGATCTACAGCCGATGCGGAATACCATCATCCTGGGAGATCGAAATCTGCGACGTCTACAGATTCTGCTTATTCCTCGAACAATTCTACGCAAAATGGACCTGATTGTGGTGTTGTCGTACCGCGAAGACCGAGCCCTTTGCAAGCACATTCACAAGCAAGTCCCTTGGGGCATGTTCCAAGTCCTGCATATCCTATGTATAATAGTCCAATGGCTACAATATCATCTCCCTCCCCATTGCAGCAACATACAGAGAATAATGGTAATCAATGCGCAAGTGGACAACCTTACAAGACAGCTGTGCAACAAGTTACACCTCCCTCGCCGTTAGATGTTACAGTGCCCCGACCATCATCGCAAGGCCAAGTTGCATATTCCTCTGTAATTACGAGAGCCTTGGGCACAAATGAGAATAAAGCGACGTACAACACCGATAGTAAAAGTTACGATAGGCAACACCAAGACTTCTCTCAAACGCAAAAGCAACAAGTGTGTTGGGAAAATGATAATCGACAGTCAAATACTAACCGAAAATTTTCAGGTGCTGTTTATGCCGGGGGTAATACGGAGATAAATGCTCAAAATTTGCCAGTTCAACAACAGGTACAACGAGTATTGAATGTTTCGGAGAGACAGCAAACATATTTTGATTCTAATCAAGTGACTTTGCAAGATTTGAGTAGCTGTAGAGGTGATCCAATGAGCATTGTAAAGAATTTACAAACATTACAGCAAGGCTCTTGTCAAGTACAACAACAAGGTACTGCCACTGCTCCTCCTGCTGAGCAGCAGAAGCAGGTTGAAGAAAGGCGTAAAGTAGATACTGCCAATAAGAAGAGAAAAAGTTTGGAAAAGGCAGGACATAACTCTTCGTTAAATGAATTAAGCGGAACGACAGCAATGACAGAGTATTTGAGTAGAATACCACCACCCGCTCATCACAATACAAATCAGCAACAGCAGAATGGTTACTTCGATTTCGAAAGGTGGAATTTACCTCCACCACCCGCAAAAATGTTTTCTAGTGCATCCGGTGCTTTCAGTTCGCAATCGACGTTGCATCATTCAAGTAATTTTGTGGGTACTCCGGCACATCAGCATCAGTCTCTTATGGTACCTCATCATCATGCTCCTCCACCTATACCATATTTTCCAGCTTTTCATATTCCTCCAGGTCATCACCCGCCGCACCATCCCCACGAGTTTCAATCCTCCGTCGAGATCACACCTATCGGGTTTGGTGAGAATGCGACAAATCAAAACACTAACTATAGCCAAGAAGTGAGGGGGGAAGATCAGCCTAAAGTAATTGTTCCTAATATTGAAGAAGAATTAGGTTTTCTACAGCAAAGTCAGGCGGTTCAGGCCACGAGTTCACTAAACAAGGACTTCAAACGTCCGAACAAAGATCCGAACTCTGGATTCATGACGAGTTATTTAAAATTTTTACAAGGTGAGAGAGAACCGTCACCCCCACCTGCGATAAGGGGTGGCAGGAAAGCAACCTGGAGTAGGTCGAAGCCTTACATACCGGTAGAACCAAGTAAACCAACGGATGGTTCGACAAACGGAGAAACGACGAAGACTCAACCAGAAAAACCACCTCCACCCAAAGAGACACCGGTGATCGATTACGCTAATGATCCAAGATACTTCCCATTACCGAAAGAGCGGAAAAAACAGAATTTCGATTCGAGCGATGATGGATTCACCAGTGACGATGATTTTCTATTTCCTCCTAAAAAGCCTGAAAAGAAAATAAACACAAGTACTACGAATGTGACGGAA
This sequence comes from Cerceris rybyensis, assembly GCA_910591515.1. Classification (NCBI taxonomy): domain Eukaryota; kingdom Metazoa; phylum Arthropoda; class Insecta; order Hymenoptera; family Crabronidae; genus Cerceris; species Cerceris rybyensis. The sequence goes on along the minus strand of OU342792.1, from coordinate 28,234,113 downwards.
ACGATTACTATAAAACCAGAAGGTAAATCAAAAAAGGGTAGACCAATTAAACCTGGTGGACCAACGGATAGAAAGAGAAGAGCTGCTGCTGCTGCAGCAGCAGCGGAAGCTGCAGCTTTAGCTTCATCTGGAAAGAGCTCGAAGAAAATCGAAGAAGGTATTAACGCGATATTGCTTTTTCCTTATGATAAATTATTCTATCTTAGAATTGTAATATATATCTTGCAGTAGATCCTTTGCTTTTACCTCCAAGACGGGAAACATCTAGGAGGAAAGCGAAGGAGAAAACTTCGGTAAAACAATTTCTGGATCGACAACAGGGTATTGATTATTTCGACAATGACGAAGAACAGGGTGATTCTGATTCTGATCCAGCTTGGACTCCTGCTGTAAAGTTAGTCGGTGATGAGGAGGAAAAGAGGAAAAAACGTGGAAGACCTGTTATTACAAAAAAGAGTAGGAAAGTCTTGGAGGAAGATGGATATTCGTCCGGTGAAATTATTGTTACGAAGAAGTCTGGAAGAAGGAAACACGAAACGCCTTCGAAGAATTCCAATGCATCTGGGAAGTTAACTTGTAAAATAGATGAAAAACTCTTGGCATCCGTTAGCGACGAAGATATCGATATTTCACCGTTTAAGGTATTTCATTTGATAACAGTATCATTGATACACGTAAATGTATGTAATAAAGAAATACGTTTACACGTTGCACGCAGCATTCATTGGATAACTTAGAGGATTCGGTAATTTTTTTATTTCGGACGAATCTTATTTTGCAAAAGAATACTGCGGTATATTGTGATCAAGTGTACCATAGAGACATATCCTTTTGTAACATATTGTGTTTTTTAATTAAAATATTTCTACGTGTAATGTTGTAATTGCAATTTTCAAGCAATCCTTACATAATCGTAAATGAATTATAAATACGTATTATTTCAGTCCGGGGAATTTGTTGTGATGAAAGCCGAGTTGGATGAAGAGTTTCCTGCTCTTTGGAGGATAGATGGGAAGACATTACTTCAGAAATATGAGCCATTCAAGTCCAGTGGAAAAACTTTATACAGAAATATATCCACGGTAATATAGTGAAATTAATAATTGAACAATTATTAATATTTACTTTATACGTCTTAACTTTCTTACTTTATGCGTCAATGATTTATCGATTGTTCTGCATTCTAGTATTCCGGTTGGGCACCGCAAAATCGTCATATATACCAACAAGTCCCAGTAAAGTTTTGGCAGCAAGGCAAAACCGAAACTGTAGTAGAATTCTTAAGAGACGAAATGATCATCGATGACAGGTGTGTTGAACATAAAAAAAAAAAAAAAAAAAACGTTAGAAAGGAATTGGAAAGAAGTATAACATTTTCTTGCTTTCCAGCGAATGTATTGATAAGTCAATGAAAGAAACAGAAAAGTATCAGGATAACTTTGAAGTGTATATACAAACATTGATCTCGCAAGCTCTAGATTCGAATTTTCTTACAGAGATATTTCAAGAGCAAGGTATGATTCGAGATTAATCAAAACTATATCAAATACCATTTTTCCCAGATGCACTTAATTTCTTATTTTTCCCTCATCAGATGATTATTTCTTATCGAACGTTAAAACCGTTGACGAAGTAACGGAAGAAAGAAAACGTCGACTTCTTTCAACAACAAAGTGGCGAGCAAACGTTGTAACGGCAATCTCAACGTGGCCATGTATCAATGTTCTCAAAGATGTACCATCTTCGGAGTACAAAGGGAAATCATGCGCTGGTTGTCAACAGCTTAAAATTCATGCCAGAGTCTTATTGTATGGTCAACCATATAATGCCACTACGTTAGAGGGTTCTCCCCCTGATCCAAGGGTACCTCAGGAAAAGGTATTTCTTAAAGGGGTCCAAAATTAACTATGCGTCATTTCTTTCATATAATTGATTACGATTTCTAGGATTTTTTATTATGTCGAGTATGCCAAGCAAAAGTAGCACTATATAACAAGGTAGCTCATCAGAAGTATCTGATGTTTTTGGAATGCGCTAGAAGAGTAGCGGACAAAAGAGTAGCTGATCCTCATAAAGATACTACGATAATACTAAACGAATTGTTAGCAGACGAAGCATGGTTGAATCAGGTAAATAATCTATTGAACTTTTAAGATCGCTCTTAGTTTTAATTCCGATCGAGATGAAATAAGGGGAGGTATACAATTTTCAGCTGTTCAAAGAAGTTCGAACTATCTGGGGAGAGATAGACAGTTTGGAGCAACAAGTTAAAAACAAGCAGAACTCGAAAACTTCCGTGAGTCATACGGAAGAAAGTATCGCGAGTGTTCCGACAGTGCATACAGCTAAAATGACTGCTAATACTTCCGATTCACAGGTGCCTATACAGAACACTGAGGACAATTCCCAAACAGTGTCTTGTGACGTGCAAATGGGCGGTATATCATCTTAGTGGTGCTACAGTAATCGTTGGTTCTGTTCATTATCCATTGTCTCAAGGCAATTAATGGGTTCAGTGATATAATCGAATTGATGAACATATTTGACACCAATCTCGAGACCAAACAGTTGAATATTGCTGCTGAGAATGGTGAATAATTGTAATGTAAAGAAGAAATATGCTGTGACAGACGATCAAGTTGAATGTGTAATCGAGGGACTATAGTTAATAGTGTTTAAACGTAGTAAAACAAAAAAAAACTTGAAGGTAAGTAAAAAAAAAAAGAAGGAACGAATCCATGCATAAATACCGAGCATATGTAAAATAATCATCCTCTGACATAAAGTAATTAGAGTACAGCCGAAATTTCTTTTGCCATTGTAGTAGCATAATAAATAGGGGATTACGAATATCTGTGTGAATATAGACATTATAGCCTGTAGTATTTGTAACGTGATAATGATACATAATATCGAGGTCTGATGTGATGAGATCTGACAAAATACGAAAGACAAAACAATTATAGAATTATCGAGAATATTTAAGTGACATAGCATCAAAAGAGCGTTCATAAACTTCTGTAACATATTTGCATACATCACACGCTCTCCCGGAATCATGAAGCTCTATTTTCTGCGACACAGGCAGATCTACTGTTATGATGTTCGTTCCTCTAATCGATAACTTTCAAACTCATTGTGCATTTTCATTTTATTTACAAACAGCTAATGCTTATCCTTCTCTAATGGTTTAACGAAATACGGACACTATTTATGTTTAATGTTACGTTGTATATAAACCATGTGCGTACAACATACAAAATTAAACACGTATTAAATACGTTAGATATCCAAAAGTGTTCCAAAACTTTCGCATTCTTTTTACTAAAATGATAAATGCAATATTTTTGAAATATGCATTCTTCTCGCGTCAAGGGACATTAGGAATTTCTCTCACGTAGGACATTTGTACATAATGACATTTTTTAATAAGACCTAGCAATATCCACTTCATAATTCATCTTCGAACTCGCCATATTTCAATGTATACTCTTTTTCACGTCTACGTTTATGTAAACGCGTTGTATTTCTTCCATCGTAATGCCCTTAGTATCACTAAGCGCTGAAATTTTCGAATTCTTCCAACACTCGTGAGTATTCACCGTGCGTGAATCGATTGTAATTGAATTTTTTTTTTTTTTGCAAAAGTGCGAGGTAAAAGGGAAGAACAGGAACGTCCCTTAAGATTATTTATTTTTATGGATAGGATATCCTTGTACTAATGGATTTTCCAACATGTTGTATTGTATATGATGTATGAGAGGGATTGCAAACAAAAATTCTATCTATTTTCATAGAAATCCTGGCAAGTAGATATGCTTGAGATATCTCTCGGTCATGCGAAAAATGATATTTTTAGTATTTGCCCTATTATCAGCGTCTGTATCATATTTTCTTTCTCAAAGTCTATGATAGCTGACAGCGATCAAACATGAACAAAGAATGAAGAATTTTTAATTTCCCTTAGAAATAAAATGGAGTTTTTCTTTTCCTACTGGGAAGCGTCTGAGAATGTAAAACAGTTGCCACGTCTTTCAGTTTGCGATACAATAAAATCAATTTACGATTCCGTACAATGTAGTCGGAGAAATTGGAACACATATCGATTAATACCTTTCAACGGTTCGAACACAAGTCCTCGTTTTTTGTTGATCTTTTTAACGATCGCAATAGTGCGTATAATCACGATTTAAAAGCAGGAATATCATTGAGAGAGTATTTAAAAAAAAATAAATTGATTCTGATCAATCGTACGAGCAATACGAGAACACTACTTTTTTAGTATATTTTTTTATTGATAAGGACGCTTCTAAAGATACTTTCCAATAGGTGATAGAGACCTAATAATAGAGTGATATTCATTAATTTTCTGTACATTAAATATCATTATATACTTTTAGAACGCAGTAAAATTATTATTATTATTTTATTATTTTATATTATGTCATATTGTATTAATATTATTATCTTCATTACAATTATTATTATTCTTATCACTGTTTAAGCCTTAAATCGTTTAAGTTTTTGATCTGTTTTTAGATTTGTTAAGAAAAAAAAAAAGATATTCTCAGAAGACGAGAGTGGTGATATGCGTGTGTGGCGCGAATGTATTTTTCGAAGACACTGTATCAAATTATATTTGTAAATTGTAAAAATACGATAGTGAGGACAGGTGACTGCTACTAAAAAATAATGAGAGAGAGCGAGAGAGAGAGAGAGAGAAAAGAGCCATAGGGCTTCTAGACATCTTTCACATACTGTAACGAAACGAAATTATGTATTAGTGATTACTGTGGAAGTACCGAATTGTATAATAAATAATCGGAGGAATTATTAACTTGAAACCTAAAAAAATGCGGGCATTTGGACATTGACGCAGTAACAATAAAGGAAAGTATGCAGTTACAAAAGATTTTCTTTTTAGCAAATGTGCCATGCAATAGATCGTATTAGTAAGGTGATAGCGATGTATACAACGATTCAATATTCATGCAAAACGCTTTATCACAATAAGGAAGTCATATTAATTCCATTGATCAATTGAGCCGTTTATTTTGTTAGATGCGTCGTTTGCTTTATCGCAGCGCAAAACTGTGATTTTTCAATGACTATAGTAAGTTATTTATGCTGAGAAAAATGTGGATATCAAGTATAGATAAATCTTCTCTGAAATTGCCAAAAATATTTTTAAACAGGTTCAAATTCATATTTTCAATTATCTCGATTTAAAAGTGACTTACACCACTTTCAAGATAAACGGCTCATTCATTGTAATCGACGGTATTAATTAAAATCATTGGGAGACTTGAATCGTTTGAATTTTGTATACAGCGTTAACCGGACGTGAAGCTGTTATTACGAACATTATAGAAATGAACATTTATTGTTATACTATATTTCCTTTAGAGAGCCTGAAAGGTCTACGTTTATTTGTTCAATTGTAAATCTCTTATCGCTTCTTTCGTTGTGCAGATATAAAATATGAAGTTTCTTAATTATAAGAACAAGTTACAGTATTTTCTGTTATCGCAATTTAGAATGAAAAAAAGAAAAGAAAATAAGATGATATGATCAAAATATAGATATAATATTATAGTGGATTATTACTCGCATAATTTATGTTTTTATTAATCATTTTTCAATAAAATTGAAAATTTTATACAACTGTGTACGAATATCATTGTACTTGCATCAAAACGTAAACGATCATTGGGGGCGGGGGGGGGGGGGGGGGGGGGGCGATCTACAATTTTACGAGCATCAGTCTGAATCATATTTCGTATCAAGCATTAAATATATGTTGAAGATAACGCAACGAAGTAACGCTAAAACTATGCTCATATGTTTCATCTTATTTCAAACAAAAGAAAAACTCTTTCAAATCAATCGATAAAATTTCGATTCACCCAAGCTATACATTATAACAAATTTTCCTTTGAAAGGGTATAATGAAAGTACGAAAAATCATTCGATCAAATGTAATAAGATTTTATAATTTGTCATTATTGAGGATGGGGTACCGATAAGAATTTATTACACCCCTGATATAGAGGTTAGGTGTAATATTAAAATGAGCATGCGCTCAAACACCATTAGTTCTCTTTTCCCTTCTACCCGCTATTCCGCTACCATTCTGATTTCCAGTTCGCGTTTGTTGCCCGTGAAGGATGCCTTCTGCCAACCCTAAACTAGAGAAACAGGCCTCTACGGAGACCGTGGAACCTATACGCCAGGCGATTATCGTTATCGAACATAAAATACGGAATCTTGAAAAGCGTAAGGTGAGCATCGGAACGGTATATATGGGATTAAAGATGTGAAAACTATCTGTCAGTTAGGTAGCTTCCACCGTGCGATCCGCCATGATCCGATACGCCATGTGCTCACACTTGAGAAATCCTAAGGATCTAATGATTATAATAAGACAAAGCGGGACATTTTAGAATATTTCATGATCGAATTGCATCACCTATCGTTCTTCTATAAACGAGAGAACGTTCATCGCCGGAACAAATAGCCGAAATTGCTGTCGCGAACCTCGTGTCATGGCGGTATCTTCTAGAGACGTGCACAAAACTTTACGTGACACGCTTGCTAGCCGCTACCGGTAAAATAGATTGTAATAGCGTATCTAGAGTTGTTAAACGTTAATTAGTATTGTAAAGAATGTCCGCTGATACGAATTTAATGTGTTGTTGGCGATAGTAATAATTAGTTTAAAGTTTGTTAGCTCATTACTGAATATTCTACAAACACGAATTATTTTCTGTGATTATTGTATAGTACTTTCGAAAATTGCCAATTAAATGTGTCAATATTTGTACGATTATGATTTAATCATCGATATAATACGTGGAGATCTGTGACTAGTATAGTTTTCTTAATTACTCCTATAACGTATTGTTAAATTACTTTTACAGATAATGAACAGTTGTTCATACAACTTTTCCTTTTATATGTAAACTACTTTCTTGACTTGTCACGATTACATCATCATGAAATGTGTCAATAAGATTACATGGATGTTTTTCTATTTAGGCCAAACTAGAGTCATACAAGGATTTGCAGAAAAATGGCAGGGAATTAAATGCAGACCAAAAGACAGCGGTAGCTAAATATGATGAAGTGTTACAAACATTGGATATTACTCGAGAATTGTATAAGCAAATTGTTGGCATTGCCAATGATGCGGTCAAACAACAGAAGAAACTGGCAAGGAAAGAGGCTATTGAAAGGATGCAACAGGACATTGCCAAGGTGAATTAACCCTCTACTGCCCAAATTAGAGGATGGATTTTTATCGTTCCCAACAAATGGCCAATGCTATTCTATAGATTCTTCCACTTCTTGATATTTATAGATATATAATATTTATAGATATATAACTGTTACTGGTATTTTTAAATTTCCCGCCTCTGGGCAATCCCAGGAATTAGAGGGTTAAGGATTTCCCTTTTCTAAAGTTACATTCTTATACTTAAATTAAGGGAAAAAATAAGTGATTAAATTAAAATATTTTTCCATGCCTCAATAAAGATTAATTTGGTCTTACTTGGTTATATATTTGATATAGGTGAGGGAGGTTTTACTTATTCAAGATGCATTGATGAACATGGGCACAGAATCCGTGAGGGAAGACTTTCTTGCTGGAACGAATGGGGCTGTGAAACTTACGGAAGAGGATTTGAAATACCTGGACAGTCTTTACAATGAAGTTATGATGAAACACCATAGGGAGGAGGGTGAACCAAGCTTTCTTCAGCAAGTACAAAAAGTCGCGGAACATTATGTGGCTATTGTCGACGGAAAACAGCGAGAAGTCGTTGGAACTACTTACAATAAACTAAAGGATATTATCAGCTCTATCAATCAATGTGGTTACTTCGATCAAATTCATGAAACTGAAGCTGCAGTGGAGGAAGTGAGTAAAATTTCATGCTTAAATTTTACTGTTACACGATGTACCTGTTAAAAGGAATGCGCAAATTAAATTATATTACTAACAAATAATGATGTAATAGCGGGACATTAATATATCCGATTCTAATGTCGTAAATATTACTTTTTTATATTTTATCCTTGTAGATTACCGAAGCTGTTGTTGAAACACAAATAATAGAAACTCCTGCACAAGAACAAGTCAATGAAGAGTACAATAGCACCGACAGACACATTCCTCCCGAGTCTATGATTCCTATTCCTAACTTTCCAGTCCAAGTTGCTCCACTTCCCGTTGTTTCCGGTACCACCCCCGTTTCTGGTCCGATTCCTGTGGTTGCACAACCCATTCCACCACATCCGGCTGCACCACTGGAAACATCTTATTACACGAATGCTGCTGGATTTGTTCCTCAACCGCAACAACAGCAGCAACAGCAGTCGCAACAAACTCAGCAACAGCCTCCACAAGCACCTAGGATTAACGATGTTATAGGAACTCCAAACTTCTTTTTTCTGCAAGAATCTGAGCTTGATTCACCGGACGTTACATCGCAAACACCCATTGTCTCACACATTCCTGCTGCTGTAAATGCACCTATTCCTTCGCAAACTTTTACAAATCAGAATTTCGCAAATGCACCGGTTGTAGCGCAACAGGTGATATACCAGCATCAACCACCCCAGGAAATGTCCCACATTCCTGGATTTGCTAATCCTAATCCACCTCCACCAATTCCAATGCCACCGTCTCATCAACAGCCAAATATCCAATACAGTCCTCAACATCCTACCAGTTTCCAACAGCAGCCACAACAGCAACAACCTACTTCGCAGCAAATATCGCAGCAAGTACAAGCACAAAGTTTCGAGCCGAATCCTCACCCACAAGAAAATCAACAACCTGTTGACGTATGTTTCGATCAAAAATATGATACTCCGTTAACTTTAAACAACTAATAAACAACGTATGTTTATCTTTACCATTCTAGGAGAAAGTGGAAGAAAATCAAAATGAGACACCCGCGCCAGAATCCGAGTTGGAACAACAAAACGAGTCTGTAGATTGGTGTCAGATGACAGAGACGAATGATTGGAATCAAACAGATCAGACACAGCAATCTACTCAAGAATCGCAGCAGCAACCGCAACAGCAGACATCTCAACAGGCTTGGGGTGATCAACAGCGTGGTGGATACAGAGGTCGAGGAAGTAGGAGAGGTAGTTCTAACGGGTACAATGGTAGAGGTAGGGGTGGTGGCTATCAACAGAACGGACGTGTTGGACAAGGTAAGAATTAGAAATATCGAGCAATGGTATTATAAATTAACACGTTCGCTACCAATATGAAAAAGGGCACCGTCTCCCACAGACCAATGATATATTTTTGAACAGCATTACACAGAACCAATTTTATTATGAGAATTTAGGTGTATTTTAACCACAAATGTGCATTTTAACCACAAATGTGCATTTTTTTTTTTATTATTATTTTTTATTATAGGTCTGGACATAAACCACTATTTAATACCAATGCAATTTCTATAAACCTCGCTGAGAAATTGTACAATGACTATGCCTACATCATCGTCCCAAATATGAGTCGTTGGTCTGTTAGAGAAAACCAAATGGCTCAAATATAAGTTGGCTAGCAGCGAACGTGTTAATAAAGTATACTAAGTTTAATACGAGGAAATAATTTTGCTCTTAGGAACGTATTATCGCAACGATAGTAATTACCAAAATGGCTACCAGCAACGTTCATGGGGAAATAACGAGGGTAACAGTGGATACAATTCCGGCTACAAGAGAGGCGGTGGTGGACCAAGAGGAGGCTCACGGGGTGAGCGCGTCATGGACAGAGGAAGCCGAGGACAGTTTCGCGGCCAAAGAGGAGGTAATCGTGGCGGCTACACGCCACGTGGTAAACCTCATACGCAACAGTAATAACAATGCAATAGCGCAGTGCACAGTGACATATTATAATAATGCTGTAAGATCATAACTCAATTGTCTATTTATGAAAGAACCTAAGTCGACGCATTACGTATGTCGAAAAAAAGCGAACAAGGACTTGGGATAAATCCTACGCAAAGTTGTATACTTTAAACGTAACGTGAGGAGAAAGTAACAACTTATAACATTAAGATTGTCCGATAGTTTTTGCAATAAACGGAAAGAAAACGTAAATGTCTAAACCGATCGTACCTTCGTACACGTTGCGTGATGCGTTAAAAGCTAATGCCGATATTGTATAGTTGTGCATCTGATAATGTTGCATTGTGTTGTTAATAATACAAATTAGAAAAAAAAAAAGAAAGAAAGGAGAATCGATACGGGGAAGGCGACGACATTGTTTGTCTACGGCTTAGGATATTTCTTAAATAGAACAATGAACAAACGAAACTTTGCATTTGAATTTGGTATCTGCAATTATCAGGGGAAAGATTCTATTAAATATTAAACGAAAAGATGATGCAGAGGTAACATTGTGATATAAAGGGGAGGTTAACCAAATTCAGAAGTGTGAACCCACCATGCAAGTATTATTGTGTTGTGACAGAAGGCAGTTTTCACAGGGCAACAACAGCTGATCAACAAAGATTAGAAAAATAATTTTATTATAAAAAAAATACAAAAAAAATGAGAACTCATACAAGCATTTCACGCAAAGACACAAGGAATGTATTTAAAGAATAACGTTTAAGATGGTTACAAGAATAGGCGATCTGCACGACCATCTCTTTGTCTTGCGGCGAAACGTTCTAGAGAATTTTTTAAGATACCAGAAAAAAGAGGATACAGTGAGCAATGCCTTCTAGTACTATATATATATATATATCTTCGTTGACTTCATATGCCACTTTTGGTCTATGAAATCTGTGAAGCATTTAGAGAATTCAAGTTTAACGAGATTCAAGTAGTCGAGGAAAAAAGAAACGGGGGGAAAAATGGTTCAACGCGAGAGTCTCTAAAAGAAATGTTTTCTTTCATGAACCGTGAGTGTTTCATGATTTTCTATGAACCACAGCCCGCTCCCTCTTCTGTTTTTTCTGTGTGATTCCAAAATTCTTCACGTTCGCCACGAAGCTGGCCAAGCGAAAGAGATTGCAGTGCAATGTCAAGTTTATGAAGCAACACTACCTGATTTTTTTTATCGCAAAATATAAATGATTATTTTTAAAAGGAAGGAAGCGATAGTATGGAGCTTTAGCATGTAAGTCGAGTGTACAATTACTGACTAGAGCCGGAGAGGACGTGTTTGAATTAGTGCGCCACTGACAAGCCACGCTCACGCCACCGAACACGTGACGAGGAGTACCGTATTGTATTTCGTTTGTACATTTGTGTTTAATCACCTCCATCTACAGTTATGTTCAACTATCCTATGAATACCTATGTATCTTCCAAATAAAGATCTAATTCAACCCTGCTAACTAGCCTACATATCGTACTCATTGTCAATACGAAAGATACGTTACGCTCTCAAAAGCTTGTTCTCAAAAAAAATCGAATAAAGTACTTGATTAATCACATTTCATTGCCAGCATCTGTTTTACTTTTCTCTTATTTTTATCAGATTATTTACCATCTGCAAATGCGTTCCTTTAACTGATTACTTTTTACATAAATGATCGAACATACGATTCATAGGTATGTACCGGTGAATATTATAATTTTGATTCAAATCGTGCGCCATACCTAGCGTATTCGATACTTCCATTGACCGCCGTAGTTAAAATCCGTTTTGAATTAAATACAATTTGAAACTTCTCGTAACTGTAAAAGTGTTTGGTTATTGTATAAAAGTTCCAAAAGTGTCATAATTTTTCTCTGTATTTCATTTAGCAGTTACGTTGAAAATATCTTTGTAAATCGTTTTCTCTCGGTACTGATAATTGATGTAATGGAGTGAAGGTGATCGAACTCATACCTAGTTTGCTTTCGTTCAGAAATCTCTTTTGGTCGAGGTAATAAATATACATTACCTTACACCTAATATTAATCGAATTAATAATATTTAATGCGTATTTTCTCAAATAGAAGACATTCGATCATTATATCTTGCTTACTTTTCATTTTATAACCCTTCAGACTTTCTGCCAGAGAAACGTTTCACCTGTCAGTTACACATCGTATTTATTTGTTTGCAATTTTTGGTTTTGAAAAAATCTATAGTTTTAGATACGTTTTAAAATAAGGAATTTATAATATCACGTATAAAGAAATTAGCACTGAATGATTTAAATTTAGGGGTACCTTACCATAGCCTATGTGTAATATATCTGTACATTTTTAGTTTAGCAAGATTTTTGGGTTGGAAAGGAGAGATGATGGAAAATGCCTGTGATCCTTCTATTGAGAGACACTTTAAAGGACATAAAGATACCATTACAAGCCTGTGTTTTCATCCGGATGCTACTCAACTTATATCGGGTAGCTTAGACAAAACAATAATCGTTTGGAACCTCACAGAATCTGTGAGAGCTTACAGATTTTTAGCTCATAAGGATGTCATTTGTGATGTTACGTATGCACCCTCTGGAGAAGTAATAGCTAGTGCTTCCAGAGATAGATCAGTTAGAATATGGGTTCCAAAAGTAACAGGGCAAACTATAGATTTTAAGGCACACTCGAGTACTGTAAGATCATTACAATTTAGTCCGGATGGACAAAAGGTAATATCTTCCCTTCACTAGAGGAACACGGCTCTTTCATGATAATTATACTAACTAAATTGTATTATATATTTTCATTTGTAGCTACTCACTGCATCCGATGACAAAAGTATTAAATTATGGGCAGTTTGCCAAAGGAAATTTCTAACATCCTTTGGAGGTCACAAGAGTTGGGTCAGATGTGCTAAGTTTTCTCCTGATGGTAGACTTATAGCATCTTGCAGCGATGATAAAACAATAAAATTATGGGATGCTAATAGTGGACAATGTATTAAAACTTTTAGCGAACTAAAAGGTAGAACGTCGATGTAAAATATAATTGTAATTCTTTGAAATGTTTGAAAATAATAAGAATATTTTGATTAGCTGCTGCAACATATTTGGAATTTCATCCGAGCGGCACTGGTATTGGATCGGTGAATGTTGGTGGTTGCGTTAAACTATACGATTTGCGTACCGGTATGTTATATCAACATTATGCAGCTCACAAAGATGCCGTAAATATGGCAAAATTCCATCCTAATGGAAATTTTATGTTGACTGCTTCCAATGACTCTACTATGAAGGTGAATTATATATTTGATATTTTATGTTTTGTATCGATCGATAATATTGTCTACATTTAACGGTAATAAAAGGTTTTAGACTTATTAGAGGGTCGTCCAATTTATACGCTTAAAGGACACGCTAGTCAAGTAACAGCAATAACATTTTCCTCTGATGGAGACTTTTTTGCGTCTGGTGGAACAGACCGTCAATTGTTAATGTGGAAGACTAATTTTGACCGAGATGATATCCGACCTAAAGTTTCTAAGCCATTATTTTCACCTACTGAAAAATTGGAATTTCGCAGTGAGAGTGAAAGTTTGAGAGTTAAGGACGAAGTCGAGGACGTGTTTGAGGAAATTGATAAAGAAGTAATGTCTTTATAATTGAAATTCGCGCAACGATGCATTTACGATTTATATGCTTTTCTTTTGGATCGTGCAGGAGGAGGATGATGATGACAGTATAGATATAGCAGACATTAAAACTCAATGTGAAGTACCTACTGGGAAAATTCCGGGTGAAGATATAGAATACGAAATAATTAACATGAGAAATAGACAGCCTTCGGTAAGAGGACATGTTGCAGATGTGGAGCGTTTACAACATAAAGTATCTCCCGATAAACGATTACCTAATAACGTTGTAGATATACTTGTTCAACAAGTTCAGGCATTGCGTGATACTATTAATGTTTTAGAAGAACGTCTAACAGTATTAGAAGATGAAATGAGAAAATGAAACCCGCAATTTCATTTGAACAATTCCATGATAGTTTTATATTTTAAGTTATTATTCGTGTAAGTAATGGAAGAATGAAATTGATATTTTTATATAACAAATTATTTATATTACTTCGATGTAGATGTAAAAAGTTTCCTAATCATTTCCGATCTCACGGCATGTTATCTGTGCTACGAGAATGATTACGAATAATGTAAAAAAACAATTTTAATGAGTTACAAATTCTCATCTCGATCATGCTATGCATGCTAATTGCACAAAGATTCAGATTATAATAATGCTGTACATTTTTCAACACCATACAGTACGCTTTCGACTTTCGCACATAATTGGTCTCTCAGAATTCGTACAAATGTTGAATGTTTGAAAATAATATGGTTTCCATGGTTTCTTTAAGCGACAAAAATCTCTCAAAAATTGAATTTTTACAAACGTGCAAAATAGCAAATTGTGTGACAGTAGAATGTGCGAAAGTCGAGGGCCCCCTGTACTCTCTTGCTGAGAAAATTACGTTTAACAAAAATGTGGAAATATTTAATATACACACTAAAAGCTACCAGCACAGTCTTATGCAATTAAAATACATGATTTCAAGATAAAAATTGGTAATTCATGGAATACGATAAAATCATTCGTATTCAAACCAATTCAAAGCTACTTAATAAACTTTTTACACACATTTACATAGGTATTACATGATTATCATATACAATATTTCAGATTTACAGTTTTACGGGAGCTGTCACGTTGAACAAAGGAGTAATAGTTATAGAAAGTCCTTTATTTATGTTCCCCTATAAATTGGCACGTCTTCCCAGTCTTCTTGATAACTTGCAGCACTTCGTCGGATGGAAGAACTGACGTTACAAAAACTTTTTTGCCTTCCAAGTCTATTTTCACATTGCTAATACCTAAAAAATTTGTAATACGCATAGTATCGCGGGTTTCTGCAAAATCCTACATTTCTAACTTGTCAGAAAATACGGAAAGTATTGTTTTGTATGTATGAACTTTTAACATATTCCAAATATTTATATACAAATTATTACTCTCAATACCTTGTTTTTTATTAAGTACATTTTCTACAGCAGTGGAGCATCCCTCGCATGTCATCTCTACGCTGAATTCGTATACCTAAATTGATATATAATTAGCAAATAATTTTATATCACAATATATCATATTGCCATTACCTGTGATGACATACTGCTAATCGCATGTATCGACTTGCACCTGGAATATTTGACGATTATAATTTCGCGTTGCACACGAAATGCGTGGGAGAATTACTTCGATTGAGTCACTAAAATTTCTTATCTTGTCTTAAAAATGATAATGTAAATCACACGTTGCTATGGAACACTCATCGGGAGTATGTGTAGTCATTCCTTTCCAACTACCATATATAAAAATGGCTGATATGAATTCTCACAGCCGATGCCGTTCGCTTATCTTACTAAGAAAATTGCTTTTCTCTCTATTTAAAGACATTTTTTTCGTTATTAACAGAATGATAACGAGTCTCTAATTAATTAACAAATGTAAATATATGCACTTGCGAATTGGATGAAATAAGGTTAGCGTACGAGAATGTCGATTCGCGTTAAAGATAACTGCCCAATACTTTTTCTTTTTTTATACCTAAAATTTCAATTCTTTACGAAATCGTATAATAAATGTATTCCATCTACTTTGCAATGCATATTTTTATTTAAAATTGATTGGAAAGGTACATTTTCATATGTATCTTTTTCCTTTTGTTTCATAGATTTTAAACTTGTTTAATGTTCCAAAAGCATTTATTTGCCTTTATTTCTTGTCTCAAATATCGCCTACATTGGCTTTCTAAGAATTGGAATTTTCCTTATCACTGTAATAATGCCAATTTAAATTCAATTTAAATACATAAAAGACATAGCTTCAGAGTCTGAGTTAGAAAATTGAGAAAATTATATCTCCAATGAAATCACTGTGAACTTAATGAAATTACATACAACGAAATATTTAATTTTCCGAACTACTGAAAAATCCGGGCAGTTAAGTTAGAAAATTACATATTTTTCGCTGTGCAAGGGGAAGTATCACAGTAATCAGTTCGGCTTATAATGAAAATATTTGTTTTTTTTTGTTATATATAGACCATGTTTTCCTGTTCATTTTTTTTCCTTTTCTATTGTTTCACACATTCATATACTTGCCTATAATCTAATCTTGCACATTCAGTCATATTGCTCTACAATAGCAAACATACATCTTACCAGCTAATTAATCTCTTAATCTATTCCACCTCTCAAGTATTAGATAAAGCAAAAAGAAATGTTTTTTTTTTCTCTCCATGTGTCTGGTGGGATAATGAATCATTAAAATGTGATCAATCTATCACAGGTCTACTGTGCGTAATTAAAGGGAATAAGCATGTACTTTTCCTTTTTAAATGAACATTTTCACATTGTAAAAAAAAGAACCACACTTCCCTTCGCTTTACCTAACATAATACCTTTATTCTTGCGCGAATAATATATACCTATACTTACTGTACTCGTAACACTGCTCCATTTTTTGTTAGCATTGTTTTTTTATTTAGATACAGCAACGTAATTGAATTGCATATTTTCAATGATAAATCAACAGAGATATATACGCGCGCGTGGAAAGATTAACTTCATAGCAGTAATTATATTGGAACAATACTTTAAGACTAGTCTGATACACCTGAAATATGAATTCTTAGGACAAGCTCCCATTTAAACATGATGATTATACTAGCATTAACTACTTAACATTACATTCCATAGCATAAGAAAAGCAGGAAGGTCATAACAGAGACTGTAATATTTTTGCAAAGAATTTACAGTAACAAAAAATACGTCTCGCATGTAGATTTACATACATGTCTCTACATATAACGTTATGTAAGTACGTACATTTAAGTGAGTTAAAAACAGCGCATTAAATTACAATCTGAGTATTCAAAACGAAAAAGAAAAAAAGGGGGGGGGGGAGAAAGAAAAGGCCACGAGATTTTCTTTTTAACGAAAACACGAACTGAAACGTTGGAACGCTTCAGTAATAGTGAAATGTAAAAATCGTCAAATCTTATTTTGTGCATAATTATTTTAAGGGCAATGTTCATCGATTCGCTGCATTTGGAGATTCATCCTATTACAAAATTCACAACTTCTTTATAAATGCAAATTTTAATTAAACACATTTTGGTAAATAAAGCGTTTGAAGATTTGCATCAAGATTCGACGAATTGAAAGTAGATCGATTTCAAGTATTTACTATCGTGAACAACTCAAGTATTATACATTCGTATGGCCTTTTTTAAAATCAAGTTCACGAATGTACGTCAAACGGTATTCTGATTTTCTTTCAATTCGTTTCAGTGAGGGGTAAACATTTAATCCGGTGGACTAACTGGATTATAGCCGGTTGGTAGAGTACTATGAATCCATCGTCAGAGAAAACTGTAAGTATTCTGTATTGCTCTGCCACTGGACGACGTCGAACCTTGTTGCTCCATAATGTTGTTCTGTTGTTCCAGTCTTTCCAGCGATTCTATTCGTGTTCTTATTGAACCTCCGTATGTGCGCACCTGTATTATTAATAAGTAAACAATTATGACGATATAAATCTGAAAGACGGAACGATCACATGTTTCTTTTTAAATTTTCTGGTTCTTTTTTCTCATTAACGTCAACAGACACGTTTATCATTAACGTGGAATGTAAATCGAGCTCTGTTATACGAAATAAGTAATTGGAGTGTAATTGAAAGTAAGTAGGATAGTGGATATAATCGTTTGCTAAGAGTATTAACCAGAAACTTTAAGAATACTCCATACACAAAAGCGAGCTCCTTGTCCCACGGTCGTACTTTGTTTAGCACCATTATGCATCTCGTAATATTTATCATACTTTTCAACGTTCGAGAGCTGTCGCGTATTTAACGCCAATATCAGTAGTATCTTTTTTTTTAAACAAATCTCACCACAATACCAATTTGATACATAATAAATCTTTCACATTTTATCAATTTTCCACATTCGGATTCAAGACTCATGGGCGTACAAAAACATGATAAAAAACACAATAATTAATTAATTGCAAATTATATCATATAAGATAAACGAAGAATCCATAATTAATTCATTATCTTATTTTAGACGACGAATAAAAATATATGCTGAAATGAAATTTCTTAGACACCAGAAAGCAAAGTATGTGTAGTGAAAAAAGGAAAGAGGATGATGCAACATTCCTAGAAGAAAACTACCGTTACCTAGTAAAAAATCTGTAAATGCCTTAGGCAATAAAAACACTTTAGAAAATTCACATCTGATATGCTAAAATAAGAAAAACATAAACACAATATAAATCAATGATACGATGCAATATACATTTGAAATGAAATAATCAACGATGATAAAAGTTTCCAAGGTGAGAAATGAGTAGAAGAATCAGTATTTATGACAGCATTCTGTAAAAGAATTCCGAATATGGGGACTCTTACACGAGCTGTCGGGAAATTGATAAAATTTCTTTTCGATCGCACGAACATCGATTTATCATGTATTGCCGCACGAAAATATGGGTGCATCACTTTAGTTGGTTATTTACTCACTGTCTGTAGATTAGACTTCAGACTGTGGGTGTTGGCCACTCGCGCTCACTCAAGAGGAGTTAGACTTCCACTGCTGACTCTTACTTCTCTGGGCTCCGGGGCTGCTGGTGGTCTTCTCTCTTGGAGCTGCTGTTGAGTTGATCCCGTTACATTATGATGTCCAGACCGGGAAGCGGAATTTGCCACGACAAATTCCGTGAGAGTCACGTCTGCAGTTCCACCGGACTCGAGAGGTATGGCATTTTGACGAAAGTGTTCAAGCATATCATATATCGCCGGGAAGCAAAGGTGTTGAACTCGACAGTGACCTTGGTCATTTAACGTCATTCGTAGATGCTGCAACGATTATCACCATAGAGAATTATGGTCTGTAAGTTTATTCGATTGTAATTTCATTGTTCCATTACGCGATTATGATTCGATACTTATTTATCTTCAGTTTCGTACCTTTGGTCTACCTTGGAAATTAAATGTTAATACAAATTCGCCTTTTCTTGTCTCGCTCTGTCGCACGAGAAAGACTCCATGGCCGTTAGCTGCACTATGTAAAACAAGCTGAGCTGCGTCTGATCTAGGAAGTGTACCATGAAACCATGGATATTCTCTTAAGCTGCTTGATAAATCTAATTCACCATCGTTTGCATTTACTACAAGGAAGATGATTTTTGTTATTTGTTAAGCTGGATATTTATATATTTTGAATTGAGAATATCTTACTTTGTTCAATATCTTGGGAAGAACATAATTCCATATTACTGTTACTCCTTGCGCGGAGTCTGGGAGGTATTTCTGGTGGATTATTCTGTGCTTCTTCTCCATGGTCATGAGTAGTAGATCTAGAACTTTTACTTGCAGAATTAGCTCTCAGTCTATCCCCTTCACTGCCAACGGTCAATGAACCGTGTCCCAATGAATCTCCTGCAGTATCGGCTGACCCAGAACCAGGTGTGGTAGAATTTTGTTGTACAGAACGCATGCAGTATTTAATTGTTGCTAGCCATGACCTCATATCATTTGAATCATGAGCTTCTATTACAAATTCCATATTTTGTGTTTTTAGAACAAATGTGTTCTCATGATCAGGCATCTCCAGAGCAGTCGTTTCTCTGGCCTCTGTTATTGCGGAACAAAATACGCCGCTGCGTGGTTTTACTGCTTTTGGAGGAGAATAAAATTCTAACATATATCCACCAATTGCCTTTATCAAGGCCAGTCTGGATTTTTCCCATTTTTGAGTTCCATCAATATTTTCTCCCATTAAAGAGTTAACAATACCCTCTTTTCTGCATTCCACAACAATTTTGGAGAGTTTAGTTTTAGAATGCTTATCCCTACGATGTTCGCTATGAGATAATTCCACCTCGTCGCTTTGCTGCTTATGGAAAAAGCTTTTGCCCTTCTTGAGCCCTTTAAAAGATAAACGGCGGAAGAATGGTTTATGAACAGGCTTCGGCGATATTGTTTCACCATCGTGTTCAGAATAGTCACTGAACTCTTCGTGGGATGATGTACGAATAGGTGCATTGTTATTTTGACTCGCTATGCCGATATCTCTCTCATTAGTCGTAACATGCCTGGCATCGTACAAAGAAGGCGGCCTAGAAAACGATTAAAAATATTTTACTACCTTATCTAACTCTGTTCTCATCAACGATTAGATCTTCATCTAGATATAATAGCTAACAAATTTCAATGAAAAAAATATCCTAAATCTTCTCTAAGAAGAACTAATTTATCTCTAAACAAGACAACATCAATTATCTAGATAGAATGGTAAAAGATACAGAAAGAAACTAATCTGAATGCTCTTGAAACATCTAGAACTTGCAACAGACCTGACGTTGGGGCGCAGATATTCATTCTCAAAGTGTTCACAGAAGCTCTCGACGAACTTTCGTAAAAAATCACGATGCGAGAGATTCGATCTCGCACTTTCCGGCAAATTTAAACTGACATAGGTACAAAAGGCCTTAGCGAAATCTGAAGCCGAAGCGCGGGCGTGTCTCTCACAAAATTCTATCCAGCCGGGCGCAGCTTCGGGCGACACGGCAGCCGCCGGCGCCGTTGTTGGTGTCGACGTAGCCGTCGTCGTTACTGTTGCCGCTGTTGCCGTCGTTGTCGTTGTTGCTGTTGATATTATCGTACTCGTGGTCGGTGTTGCCGCCGCAGTTATGGTATAAACACTCATTACCGGCGTATGCCTTACGAGAAGGGGGCTAAAGACCTCCCCCTGCCACTACAGGGCCGTCGCGAAACCGTTTTACACAACCGCAAAACTCTCTTCCTATGAGAAACATACGCGCGCATATACACCTTTTATATATATTGTACCTTAGTGTATGTATTTGTGTACGTATGTGTACAATTAAAGGAAATGAGACAGCGTAGCAGCGGACAGATATCACCGGTGAGTGTTAATTATTGTTGTTTGTGATCGAAACAAAAATATTTTCTTGCTGTCGAGAATTTAACGGATATATATATAGATATATATAGAGAAATATTTGAACTGATAAACCGATTCTTCTCGGTTCTTTCTCTCCATCGAATGTTTGTCACCCCCGACTACCTTGGTAGGACGTTTTTTTTGTTTCTCTTGACTGTTTATTGATAAGCGATCAATAATTATTTCAATCAATCGTAATGTATTCCCGGATCTTTCCCTTAGCCTTTCTCTGTTCAAGTAACGACGTTAGACCTTAACCATATTTTGTTTCTCGGGATTTCGTATACTTGGGTTTTTGTTTCGCGGAAATGTTTACCGACATCATGAAATATGGCACCGTAGATGCTACTGGCGCGATCTGTTTCGCGTGTAATGTAGATCAGGGAGCTCAAGCTTATGTGTTGAATTACACACCATTGCACACATTGAATTTAATTCTTTGTGCATTTCTAGAGGTCTCTAACGATTGCGCGATTATACCGCCTCTGTTGGGTTGATTGTTAATACTTAAAGCGCGGGTAATTTTGTTACAAATTTTTCTCAAAATGTTCTAATATTCGAGAGATTTATTTGTATATATTTATATTAAATGATTTATTGGGGGATATCGTGAGCATGTAATAATAACAACAAGTACGTGTCTTTTAGTCTATTAATTAAACTCTGACACTGTTGGCTCCTACAAACGTGAAACATTTCATAAAACAGTGGACTTGTTCGTTCTATTTGTACTTCTACTCTCTGATTGTAAACCTTTTATTTTAATGCTGAATTGTGGAAAACAATGGTCTGAGGTAAAGACGATGTAAAGTATTTTACTTTGTTGGATAATCGCGTAAGAATTTGGAGAGACTTTACCTCAAATTACTCGAGCTTGCTTCTAGCTTTTTTTGAAAAAAGGACCGTCTAAGAATTTATTGGGCTGGTTGTGGTGATAGTATTCTTTTATTATTTTTATAATTGTATCGTGAAAATCTTAGGAATGTTTGGATATCTTTCACGTTACACGAATTGAAAAAAAAAGTATTTATGCGTGAATTAAAGGTGTATTTGAAGAATGATAAACATTGTTAACGTAAAAAAACAATCCGTAAATTAAGTGGAATAGAAATGAAAATTAAAGCTTCATATATACGTATAAACATGCAGCCTCTAATGCGCCTGTAAGCAATCGCTAAACTTTATTTTTCATCTTTATGAAGGGAAAAAGCTCAACCTAGAAATATAAGTAACACTATAACCATGTTATTTATGATAGTATTTTTCCCATAATTTCTGATAAGGCAGTGGTTACAGAATTTCAATTAATATCCGATGTTAATTAAAAACTTGATATAATCATATCCTTTAAAGATTATTTTTTTAAAGCTATCTCTTAATTGTCAACTTTATCTCTATCATTCCATTCTTAATTACTTCGTATAGAATATATCATATACTGTTTCCGGAAGATAGTCACTACATAAAGCTTGTATCCTTTCCTTACGAGAAACCGGTGTATACCTTCGCATAGGAAAGGTTTTTACAACGCCATCTGTCAAAGCTCTAGTTACTGGAACTAAGTCTGCCTCTGGTCCTTGTGTATATTTCTCAAGAGCTAACATTTCCTTTTGAAACAATTTTTGTCCATATTCTTTACGCGTTTGCGGATCCAATTGAGTCCACATATCTCTGGCTTGCTCTAACAGGGCACTGTTATCTTTTAACCAAGCATTGCCAGAGACATATTCGCCAGTTTCTACAATAACTACATCCACTCCCCATCTTTGCATTTCTAGTCTGAGACAAGATCCCCAAGCTTCTATTGCAGCCTAAATTTAAACAAATATTTTGCTATTAAGTGTATCTAATTCAGACCTAAGTTTACCATAAAAAGTGATTTACCCTCACTGCACAATAAATGCCTCGGACAGGACTTGGTATTCGAGCTAAAAGACTACTGACCAGTACAACACGACCTTTTGATCTTCTGACTAATGGTAGAAATACCTAACAATAAGAATATTTATATATTAATGTGTTTAATTACTATCAAATATGTAATATTACTTTATTACCTGGGTTAGCCGGGCAACACCAATAAAATTGATATCTATGCTTCTTTTTAAAACTGAAGTAGGAATCCATTCACATTCACCTAAAGTCACCCAAGCTGCAGCATGAATTAATGCCCACAAGCCTACGACATAAGGATAATACAATCATGAATCCGTATAATTTTCAGTACTTATTTGTGACACTAAAATTGAAGTTATTAATATACCTGGTGCACCATCTGGCAAGTTTTCATTAACATATAGAAACGTTGAATGGATATCATGCTCATTGGTAATATCCAATTGTAGTACGTGTAATCTACCAGAAGCTTCTCCTTTCAACTTTTTCATTTCCTCCTCACTTTCAGCTTTGTTGCTAAAGCCAGCAAAGACCGTGAAACCCTACAAACAATATTACATGTGTTAGTATATTGATCAAAGTATTAATTAAATATATTAAGTAATGATAAATGTTAAAATTATTATACCAATTCGTCTAGCTGTTTACTTAATGCATAACCAACTCTTGAATCACATCCCGTAACAAGAACTGCTTTTCCTGCAGCAGTCACCTGTGCAGATTCAATTATTTTTTATCTTAACAATTGAAAATAATTATGTTTACAATAATTTATATTTCATAATAATCTAGTTTCGTACAAGTAGCATTGGTGAACAATTTAGGACAAGGAAAACAATAAAGGCATATTCATAATGTGAAATGCAATTTGTGATACATCTAGAAAGGTCAAAGGTTTTGGAGTATCACATTTGCAAAGCTATGAAGATCCAATATAGGATGCCTTTGATCTTTTAAACTGCGATATGTGCCTGACATTATGAAAGGTTGAGAATGAGAATTTACATGATCGTTAGTTCCTACTAATTACAAAACTTTCAGGGATTCCTGATATTGTCACATTGCTTTCCTAAGTTGTTTAATGAATTGTGTGAATTATGCCGTTGTAAATAATACCAATTATTTATTATTAAACGATTTATATTATAGGAATACATGCAACATTTTAAACTCACCTTTAAATTATGGTAGAATAAAGTAAACCCTATAGATATTACCAGTAACAGTAGAAAAAGCACGAAACTCGATGTTTGTGATATACCAAAAGTATTTAATATTGTTGCTAGGATGACTGCAATTGCATGTGAGAATGCAATCGGGAGAAGACACCTCTCTGCTAACTCCCATGTTTGACTATCATCCGGTTCTTTATTTGCACTTGGTAAAGGCATCTCTGGTCGTTACTTTTTTGAATAACTTATGAAAAATATGATTGATTCCATTAAAATGTAACCTGCGGCTCTCCTAGGAGCCCTAACTGGGCTAACTCTGAGCTAACTTTAAACTTAATACAGTATCTAGACTCGATGGTCTAAATTTAGCTACAGTGCTGTGTCTTAAGTTCACGGATCCTAATAAAATTCTGTGTTTTATTTGAGAAGCAGTTACATTCTGGTGACTCAGGCTGGATCGCTTGGAAAACTATTTTTAGAACAATATCCTTATTATTGTGTAATATAAAAGTAAATGGTAACATTATAGACAGTATTGTTGTATTGAATATTTCGGGTATTTTGAAGAATTCTTTAAATATAGACAATCCCTTAAATATAAGAAATAATTAATAATTTAATACAACATCCTAATGATTATTATCTGTATATGTGTACATACATATAATTATTATTAAATTACTATATTTATGTGCGTATATATTTATATATATACATAAAATTCAACCCTTTGCTCATAAAAGGGTGTAACAAATACGGTGCAATACAAAGATAAAAATAGTATCATGCACCCATTTATTTTATAAGTATTTTACAAGCATAACAATCATAAATATTTACAGAATCATCGATAAAATACTTATTAATCCATTCAGAAACAATTTTCAAAGAATAATTCATTTTTAACCGAAAATCATCGTCTATGCCGAGAGCCCCGTTTGAAAGTGGCAAAAGTAAACAACAAAGCCTCTACCGAAGAAAGGGGTCAAAGGCAACGAACGATTGAGCATATATCGGTTATATTGAAAATTGAGTACGTAAGAATATTTTTAGAAGCTCGATGTCTGACCACGTAAACAATTCGTCTCGCGCTAATGAAAAAATGAATGCTATAGTGGGGTAGGTTATTGATTTCTGTGTGGGTGCCATGTTGGGAGGGAATACCATCGGGGGTGTCTCTCGGTAATATATACGCAGTAGTCTACAGAGAGTATAAATAGGAGGGGTAGTTGCACCATTGACCCAGTGTTGGGTTGACATACGGTCAGTTCAGTCACTCGGGAATAACTTGTTCTTACATCACCGCCTTTTGAAATTTTTTATCCGCGCCTATGAATAGTTAATAATCGTAGTGAAAATCCTGTTAATAATTAATTAATCCAATGCAATCCATAACACTGCCCTTTCTTACTTGCGTTCCAACCGTTGTCATACGATTTTTTACCCGGATTACCTACTATTACTTCGTGTATTGAATACCGAACCTTTTTCTAATTGTAAGAGCTGTGACCTCCCAAAACTAATTTGTGGCAATTCAATCGCCGAATTTCTGATGTGTGTCTTGTGCATTACGATTTGACTGAAAGAGTTATCGATAGCGTTGACAAATCAATGTGCAACGATAATCAGGCCTTAGCAGGAGTCAATTTTCTCGAAGAAAGTAAACTTTTAATAACATACTTTTAATATATCGAAACGACCCCACTGATCGTACAGAAGAGATATCAGAGTTTACACAACTTTCTTGGTGAGGAGATATTGAATTGTTCGTTTATTTGTTATTGGAGGCAGTATGTCAGAATCAGCAGGTATGTCTCAAGGACTGGGTAATCCTTACAAGATTGTTGATCATGCTAGAGAGAAGCGGAAGGGTATTACTGCCTCCTCTCTGAAAGAATTGACTAGTATCGCAAGAAGCCGGTTATCCCTGCCTTTAGACGCAGAACTTACAATTGTCCTAGAACAAGATGGTGAGATAAAATAGTTTTATTGTATATATGCGTATTAAAAAAAAAAGTCTGTACTTTAATCTAGTTACTGTGTTTATGTTAGGAACTGAAGTAGATGATGAGGAATATTTTGCAACACTTGAAAGGAATACCAGTTTGATGGTTCTGCATGGGAATCAAAAATGGGTTGCAGCAGGAAGTAGCAAAGCTGCTTCTCGTTACATTGTCGTGGATAATGTGGACAATGTTGATGTAGGAGCTAGAGGAGATGAAATCAGAAGGCGTAGACCTACAATAGAACCATTGGTTTCCTCTCTACACGGAGACCCATCACATATTTCGCTACTCGGTGGTAATGATTTAGAACTGCTCAGTGATATGGATCCAGACAGCTTAGCAGATATAGTGCCTGATAGGTACGCGATGAAATTCAAAAGTTACAGGTCTGATCATATTAGAAAGTCAGTAAATCTTACAGTTTCGTACAACACTGTTTCAGAATTTTCTTGGAACAATTGAAGGAAGCGTCAGGTAGATTCCTGGCTGAGAAACGTCAAGCCCAGGAGTCGATGGCTCTTCTTCAGATGTACGCAAGTGGAGGAGAGATGGAGCGAGCGTAGGCCATGTGGGGAGTGGGCGCCCTCACATTGGCCAATATGTATCGAGTGCGACGTCGCATATTTTACAAAGGTCGTCAACTACAACAAACTTTAATCCTCTTTTGGAATTGAGCCCATTTAATATTCATTGTGTAACATTCAATTGCATGATTTTTTAACATCGTATTATTCGTGTAAAAAATTGAATGTTTATCGACAATGAAAAATCTCAAAATTCTTCTATAAAGAATGTTAATGGATGCAATGATCGAGATGTACGAGGTGGAACTTAAAGTTCCGATGTTTTGACTTAAAGTCGAAAGATATACAGATAGAATTTCGCAAGCGTTTACGGAGTATGTGAACTCTTGAATTTATTAGCAGGACGAAACAAAGTGAAAGTTAACGCTTGTCCATATTATATGTTAATACTACGGTAATGCGTAGTTTGTTGATGTCTTTTTTTTTTTTACGTTAATAGTAACTTATTTTTTAGTCTTTCTTTGAGTCTATATAAATCAGTGGCACAAATAAGCTTTAACGTTATACTTTATGTAGTATGTGGCATATGGAATTGCTTTAAAGCAGAACGAGATCTAATACACACGCATAGTTATGTATGTGCAATTTAGCCATTAAATAATCAGAGTATACTACATAAAAAAAAAACTATAGAAATATCATGTCAAAGAAGAAATTCCGTCACGATGTTGTCATATCAGTATTAGCTAAAGGATAACACGTTTCGTTCATGAAATTTTGTATGTAGATATATTATACCAAACTTTAGTTCAACGAAGATCGATGAAATGTTTAAGACTGAATTTATAGAGAAAGAATGCATCCCCATTACTATCACCAATTCATTATACACTAAATTTAGCGTTGTAATAGAGAGAAAAAAAAAAAACAATATCAGCCCTTTGATACCAAGCAAAGTTATGCATTTGATAAAAAAGAAAACCTGCAGAAAAAAGAGGAAACCACGCGGGTGTTTCTGAAAAGATTAATCATATGCATAGCTGAGAATTAAACTACGAGTGACTCCTGTTATTATACTTCTACTTGTTAAGAAAAAAAAAAATGTCTTAACATTAAAAAAAAAAAAGAAAAAGAGTATTAACTTCAACTTAAAAAATTTACGATATACGATAATCGACTATTACAAATTTCTAAGCAATAAATTCTGCCTATGTTTATTCTTTACAGAAACACCTTGATTAAATATCGTGACATTCTTTGATATTTAACTTAATATATCTGTATATTATAACATAACGTTTACATTGATATATAACGCAAATACTTTGAAATTTATTGCCACTCTGATACTAAGATGCAACGACCAGCATACCGATACTGGATAACTGATAGGAAATGTATCAGTAATCCGAGGCTCAGTCTGTTACGAATATTACAATGGTCTTTCCGTATGATGCATCAAAGTGAGTGCTATTTTATTGAAATTTTAAGATGTGCTACTAAATAATTGATATATTGAATAGAGAACTGCCAATGAAGAAGAACATCAATTAATGCTCAATAATACCCCACCTACTAAAATCCTTTTGAAGGTCATGTTTTTTTAATACCGATATTTAATACATTGATACTGAGACAACATTATTATCATCTTTACGTCCATTGTATTACTAATAAGTATATTGTATAGTGAAGCATATTGACATGGATTAAGTTTTAACAGAGTTTAGAAAATTAGCGTCTATCAGTTGATGTAGGGCGTTCGAAGCGTCCTTTGTTCGACTACACGCGTTTCGCAATTGACAGACAGCTTCTTGCACGATGAGCTCGCTCCGTAACAATTGTCGATTAACTGCTGACAATTCCTGAACAGCGTTGCTGATCGTTCCCTCTGTCATTTGCAGAAGATCTCTGTCTAACGTTTCGTTGGATTCATCTATGGCAGCATAAAATATGTCAATTTAAGCATCCTCAGAATATTAGGTGATTTTTCTCAAGCAGGCAATAGACATTCCATATTGTTTATACAATAAATATATACATATAAAATACTCCAAAAAAAAAAAAAAAAAAAAGAAATACAATGTTTTTGAATAAGTAATATTTTAGATGGAATGGAAGAAGCGTGTCTGGATAGGCATTATTATTCGGGTAATTGTGTTATTGATACAAAGTTTTCTGCGTCGAAAGTTATTATACTCTTTAGCGATAGCGCTGCGTATTGTATTATTATTATTACTATTACAGCATTAATAAAACAATATTGAGAGATTGCCATTGTCCTTATTCTTAGGAAGGAATGTACATTAAACTTACGTAATTTTTTGTGGAGCAAACTGTTATACTTGATAGTACATTTCTTTGATTTTGATATCTTAATTTCTGTGTAAGGTGGACATGCCATAGCGTCGACCGCTCCACTGACACTGCTTAAACTTGTACCATCTAATAAAAATCCTCGAATTATATAGGTCCTTTATTTATACGATAAAGAATTTTTTTATACTTCTCTAATACTCTTAAGAAAAATAGTAATGATTTTACCATCATCAGATTCTGGAGCTTCACCTGTGATGATAGTACCACAATAATTTGGCGCACGGACAGAAGGAAATCCCAGTCCCTGCAAAAAGTTAAAAGTTTATTAGCAACTTTTTTATATAATATTGTAAAGATGATAGTTATTAAAAGATCATACGGTAACAATACTTGCGGTGTCATCATCAGATTCTGGTGCTTCTCCGGAGATGACAACAGCTTTTAAATCCATTTTTCAACAAAAGATTGTAAGTATTGTTTATAACAATACTATCTTATTATCTGTTTAAATAGAGAGTAGTAGAATGAGAAGTGAAAATACTGAAAATTTTGTCAATTACTTGATTAGAATTTATTAACAAATTTTCACTGTATATTGTAACAAAATACTGTCAATGCCTATATCCGTATATCTATAACAAATGAATAGAATATTTACAATAAACTGCACATCTGTGTCTCATAAATTTAGGTTATGTTTGTTACAAATGTAGGTTAGGTCCTAATAAATTTTGGAAAAATTAATTATGGATTACTTGAACGAAGTACTCGACGATCTATAATTCTATAACGTTGTTCCTAAAAGATAGAAGCAATTCTTTAATTAATGTCAATAAATATTTTCTGTAAGACTGAAATTCATAATCAACCAGTTTCAATTACTGTTTGACACTTGTCAGATTTACAACTTAATAATGTAATTTACAAAATAATTTTATTGTACGAGGTTAACTGATTGTTACTATAACACAGAGACAAACTCGAACGTTTCCATTGAAGCAGTAGTGTTATCTTCTCACGATACCTAGAAATATATGTATATATATTTCTGTACACATTGATTAATGCAATAACTTAAATTAACCACGTAAAATATCCAATTCTTCAGGTGTAACGTGCATTCTCAATTCTTTCTCTCTTATAACATCTTGAACTTGGGTAAGAAGTTGCGGTGCAACTTCTGCAGCATCTATGTAGATGCTCCTTGCCCAGGGACACTGTTCAATACTCTCATGATATACTTCTTCCCCTTTCTTTTCGCATAAATTATACTCCCTAAGAAAGAGCATATATAGTCTCCACAGCAATGGACAACATTTTGTTGCTGGTATTCTGCGAAAGAATATTTTCATTCGATTTCTCATACAAATTACAAGACGAGTGTAATTAAATGTAATCATACTTTGCGAGTGTTCTATGAAGGGATAATAATTTGTTAATTGCTGCATTTGTACTGACAGTGTCATTGAGTTCTTTTAAGCAATGAATACGCCTACGACTTGACAAACACATGGCAAATGCTTTCCATAATTGAAACTTCATCTTGTGGCTATTGAACTTCCAAAGTGGTACTTCACTCTGTCAAAGATATTTTTATCGATTTACATTTTACTCTGTTTCCATTTGAATAGGTTCTTTTTTATGGAAAAATGCTTGTTTCTTACCTCAATACACGCTGATATTGAGAGAGCATAAAAATTATCTGGATATAGGTTTAACATATCGTTCAGTGTGTCTCTTAAAATGTGCACTTCTTGAGATCGTTCGCAATGTAATTGCAATAATGCCATTTCACTTTCGTATAGAATTTCCTGCAAGAATATAATTTCTCTTGTAGAACAAAATGATAATAATTGAATGGAAAGGAAAACTTTAAAGGTAATAGATCTTATACCTGTATGTAAGGATGATTTTTGTAATGATTTATACAACTTGTGAACATACTCATTATTTTACGAATATCACAATCTCTCGTGTACAAGAAATATGCGTAACACAAAATCAAATCGCATCTGAGATTTGGTAAGAAAAACATGCTTCCTTCATCTTCTGCAGGAGTTTCTTCTGAGAGATTTTTTATGCTACTTTCAAAGTATTCCTCGACAAGGGACAATTGATTTTCACTTCCCCTGGGTACCATTTGTTCGATAATATTTAATATACGTTGTTTATGCGTCTCTTTGTAGGTTTCAGTGTAAAGTAAAACTTCGAAAATCGTTCGATACAAGCTAACAAGTGCAGATCTTTCTTCATTGTTAAAAATTGCAGAGGGACACGTATTCTGAGACTGAATCGCCGTTTCTAAGATATTCACGCAGTTATCGAATCTCCCCATTTCTCGTTCTATCAATGCATATTCCCTGTAGAAGTGTAAATTGTTTCTGTTTTCTTCTTTCTTTAAAAACTCCTTCAACGTCGTCTTCAATTTCTTTCCCCTGAAAGTATGCTTGATGTAGGTAGAAATGTAGACTTATTAATATACGAAGAAAGAATTCTTACTTGCTATCGTATTTTAAAGGGTCATCTTTATGCAGAAAAATGAGTAGCCTCTCAAATCTCAACCACCAGACGTATATGCTGGTACGTTGAAGCGAGGGTAAAGTTTCAGCAATAGTTCGAAATATATCACGTAGAAAATCCAAATAAGGTTCTTGAGCAGGATGAAACATCAGATACTGAGGACCTGACGTCAATCGACCTTCCAGTATTCCATTCAGCAATCCTTTTCGTTGCTTGTTACCAGCCATTTCACCCACGGAAGGATAAATGAATGGAAGCAATACCTCTAAAGATTCTACTCCCCATGCAATTTCTTTTAACCTCAGTTCCTAACAGGAATTGATAATGATACATTAATAAAATTAATCTTTTTGTGTACAAGTCATACGTACTTTTAACATAAAATCTCGAGTAGGCAATAGAGGTACTTTCAACAGTAACAGAGAATGAATTGCCAGTCTGAAATTTGAATTTTGTGAAATTATTGGGTGGACAAAGTCAGCGACATCGTCTGGCAAAACAAATCGTCTCGAATCTCCAACTAATTCGAGCTCATCCGTGCTGACACTAACCCAGTGACAATTTTCTCGAAGTGATTCTGTTCTTTGCCATAGTTGATTTAGAGGTAGTCTCGACAGTAATATTACTTCCTCCATGCTAACTAAACGTTGATAATAACATTAGAACCAATTGACACTTTACAAATGTGAAAAATTACTTATAATTATATACAAAAGTATCTTATTAGAAAGACGACATGATAGGGCACTTACTTAATTTCTTTTCGTCTATCATCCCTTGAAAACATAGACTGTCTTTTCTCAGGTTGAGATTTAACCTGAGATTTAAACGTATCGTTTCCCACATTTGTTCCCATAATCCAGTATGCCTCAGGAATGTCAGACACCAGTGTAACATTTCTATTAACAATAGTTTTAGAAATTATTATTTTAAAGCTATCTCAAAAAAAAAATTAAATTGATTTGTTAATTTTTTACGTACGCAACAACCGTTCGTCGTAAACTCGGGGATTTGTCCTCGCTCTTTGTTTTAAAATGCAGAAACATTTTGAGTATAATTCTAAGATTTTCGGTACAGTACAGATCGCTACGGAAGTCTGAGCAGCCATAATAAATTTTTGCCATAGGACGACATTGCCAGAGTCTTTATTAACGAGAGATTCAAGTTGTTTTGAAAACTGATCAGCTGGTAATAAGTCACCCATGAAGGATAATTTTAATTTTAATAACTCTACAGACTCTACATTCTTTTCTATCGCTTTTTCAACTATAGATAATTTCTTTAAAGTTGCTGCTCTACGGACATCTTTCAGTGATTGATATTTTTGAAAGTTTGCTAGTACATCCTGTATATAGAATTAAATATTAGAATATGTTAAACGTATAGAAAGAACAACGATAATTTACATTGATATACCTGTAGTTCAATGTATTCCAACCATAACTCAATATTATTTGGTTCCTCTGTTAATTTTTCGTTGTACTCTTTAATCTTTGTTCTCTGAAGTTCTTCTAAGTCTGTGCACCAAGAAGGAAGAGGCTCTTCTTCCATAGGAGTATCTTTAGAGGTTCTTTTAATAATTGTATCTTTTTTCTTGGCATTTTCTGCAGCATCAATATTTCTAACATAATATCTTTCATAGACATATTTCTTTGGCTGCTTGTAAGATACAAAACCTAAGGATTTTTCCCCGATATCGTAAAGTGACCTTACTCTAGAACATAATGTCTTTACAGTATTATTCCCTCTATCTCTATACTTGTCCTCATAATATAGATTTTTAACGTCTCGTTCATATTCTGGTTTTTTATCTTTTTCACGAATATGTCTTCTTTTCTCTTTCTTCCTTTTCTTTGTATGTCTAGGCCTTTTTCTGTCCTGAGACGTTGTATCTCTACTGAGAGAAACAGTGCTTTGTGATACCTGATGTGCATCTGAATAGGACACATCGCTTACAGTCTCATCGGAAGATTCTGAATGAAAGTTGGAGATCTCCTTAGGCAGAGCTTTCTCAACGTAACTAGAGTTCTGTAACCAGCTAGTTGATGGTTCATCTA
The DNA here is from genome assembly GCA_910591515.1 of Cerceris rybyensis. NCBI lineage: Eukaryota > Metazoa > Arthropoda > Insecta > Hymenoptera > Crabronidae > Cerceris > Cerceris rybyensis. The sequence goes on along the minus strand of OU342792.1, from coordinate 28,200,640 downwards.
AAATATTAGAATAAACAACTAGCGAATATTATTCTATTTAACTTATTAAAAAAAGAAAAAATGATTAACCTTTCAAGAAGTCACTCGACTTGTCGGAATCCGGCGATTTTTCCGCATTTTCCGAATAAGCTGGAAATAGGGACATGTTTTTTTCGCAATTTATATTATTGCATTCTTATTTAACATTTCTTATCATTCGAAGGTTATATTTACGACGAAAAAAAAAACACTTGTCAACGGTATCAACAAGGGTAGGAACTTTTCATTCCGTACAAATCAGTGCTCATAGGAAATTCTCCTACACGAAGATAAGAGAATGTAGTATACAGTTAATACGCGGCAAAGCAATTCAAAGACCGTGAAATTAACGTGAATTATCGCGGCAATAATATCTGATAGCTCAAGGACCATCTGTTTTTCTCGTTATTCCAACGATGAGAGCATCATGTAACATAGGCTCGATCAAAGCACCGAACATTTACAATCATTTACAATCGAGCAAAAAGAAGTATTCGTTTTGAAATAATCCGAGTCATGTAATCGTTTTTTTTTCTACAGAAAACAATCGTAACTTTTCTATCGTGCGAATAAAAGTATATTACATTAATTTACCGTTTTGTATGTCGTTTCAATGTTTCGCAAGATAGGCATTATTAAATTGTTCCCCGGTGTCGTGAACGCATCAACGGGAGCATCCACCGTATCGAAAACGTCACCTAGGGTAAATATATTATAATACAGGTTGCTTTTTTTTCTAGGGGAGCGAGATTTTCTTATTTTTCCAAAGATTCCTAAGTATTGTCAGGTTAACGATAACCTGACAATCAATTTGTGCGGGTGTGTGTAATTGTCGGATGTTTAACTGGTATTTTTATTAAATTGCGAAACCTGACTCGTTATGCATATATGCAATTAATTGCTGCTTATTTAGCAGGCTTTCTTTTAACCTGGAAAGCCTAAATTGATGTGCTTATGAATGGAATTCGTTATTTGAATGTTACAGATACAACAATTCAGAGATGCATTAAACAGAGACAACGAAAATGGGGTACTTACGGACTTGTTTGGACGGTATCATACTTATTTACGTATATCTATTACGGAACGATGTAATCTTCGATGTAAATATAAATGAAAAATTAATATGATTGATAAGTAAAATTATTTCTCAAGTATTCTTATTATAGTTGTTTTTGTAGGTTTGTACTGTATGCCGGCAGAAGGAGTTAAGTTGACAAGAAATGAAGGTATTTTGGGTACGGATGAGATACTTAGAATAGGTGATTTATTTGTAAAGGAAGGTGTACAGAAAATAAGGTTGACCGGTGGTGAACCTACTGTTCGTAGAGACATTATAGATATTATTGGTAAATTAATTTCCAATCTACAAGAGTAACAAGGAATTTTACATTTTTTATATTAAATTTCTCTGTTCCAATTACAGCTGGCTTAAAGAAATTACATGGTTTGGAAAAAGTAGCGATTACTACTAATGGCTTAACATTAACGCGTCAGTTACCATCTCTTCAAAAAGCAGGGTTAGATGCATTGAATATATCATTGGATACGTTAAAAGAAGAACGCTTTGAACGATTTACTCGTAGGAAGGGTTGGTCTAGAGTTATAGCTGCGATAGATCTAGCTGTGCAACTGGGTTACAACCCTGTAAAGGTACACTTAACGTTAATATTTTACTATCGCGAGCAGATCTTTCTTTATATATTATAAGATAAAAATTATCAATTTTTTCGAAATTTTCTTGTATTTATTAGATTCTTCAGTTAAAGTATCTTTTGCAGGTGAATTGCGTCGTAATGAAGGGCTTTAACGACGACGAGTTAATCGATTTCGTTGATTTAACGAAACATCGTCCGATCGATGTGCGTTTCATCGAATACATGCCGTTCCAAGGAAACAAATGGAACGAAAATAAAATGGTTTCTTTCAGTGATATGAAAAGAATAATTCGAGACAGTTACCCCCATTTGCAGCGTCTTCCAAATGAATATAACGATACATCTAAGGTTGATAAATCAAGTAATTACAAGGGATATTTATTCGTTCAGCTATTAAAAAACCTATGTTAAAAATAGGCATACCACATTCCCGGATTTGTGGGACAAGTCGGTTTTATCACGTCTATGAGCGAGCACTTTTGCAATTCGTGTAACCGATTAAGAATAACAGCCGATGGAAACCTGAAAGTCTGTTTATTCCAAGGAAACGGTGAAGTATCGCTCAGAGATGCCTTACGAAACGGTGCATCCGATGATGAACTCCGTGAAATCATCGGCAACGCGGTCCGCGGTAAAAAGAAGCAGCATGCAGGTATACAGTTCATTTCCTCTACCTTAAATTCACTTAGTGCAAAACAAAACGAAGGCATTCACACAGCGATAACGTTTATATGTCTCTGCTACACAATGTATATGTTTCAGGAATGTTCAATTTATCCCAGATGGAAAACCGGCCAATGATTCTAATCGGAGGTTAATCGATCGTTACCAGAATTTTACGTTAAATAACATTTTTCTCCGCTAAGAATGCGTACAAACGTTATCGCTTATTTTAATGAATTTCTGATAACACAGATTCACGTTGATAAGATTGTAGATATATGTAACTCAAGTTATTTGCACTTATAGCTGAAAGTCATCGCGTACATCTCTCAAGATACAGGACTAACCGGATGATCGTGCGACCTGAATATCTAACACACGCTCTACTTCCATTTAAAGAACCCGTGAGTCTGCGAATGTTCTCCTCGTTGTCGCACGTGGATAAAACGGGTAAAGCAAGTATGGTGGACGTAGGTGGAAAGCATGAAACTAGACGCGTAGCCATAGCCAGAGGAATCGTCCAGGTAGATGCGACAATTAGTAAATTAATCGCTGAAAATAACGTGAAGAAAGGAGATGTGTTGTCGGTCGCACAATTAGCTGGTATCATGGGTGCTAAGCGTACGTCTGACTTGATACCATTGTGTCATCCACTTTCGCTATCTTACGTCAATGTACAGTTGAAACTGAATGAACAATCGAACAGAATAGAAATTACAGCGGAAGTAAGGTGCACTGGTAAAACCGGCGTCGAGATGGAAGCTTTAACTGCTGTGAGCATCGCGGCTCTTACGATTTATGATATGTGCAAATACGCGGCTTCTCCCCGAACGATGCGAATAACTGACATAGAGTTGGTTTCGAAAACTGGTGGTACAAAAGGTGATTTTTTCCGAAATTAGACAATCGTTAGGTCTGATAGATATATGTCGTTTTTATCATCGCAGTTATACAGGGAGTTTTATACTTGTAAAAGTAGTAAGTGGAACGTTGCAATATGGAGATTTTACTGCGTACGCGAGAATTTTCTATGGATTATTTGGGTACCTGTGTAGGTAGAAGAATCGAATTAACGAGATTAAAGAGATTTATTTACATTATTTAGATAGTAAATGTAAGCTCTTGAGAGTTATGTATATCGTTTAAGGCGGATTGTAGAATTTATTTTTTTAAGGTCGATAGAAGCAAACAAAACTTTTCATATATTTGTTGAATAATTGTTGAGTTTTCAGAAGAATATAATATTTACAAGTAAGAAGACTTGTTTATTTAACGTTTTTCAATATCCCTTATGTAATATTAATCTTTAATGTAGGTATCTTTAATACCAACTGTCGTACGTGAAGTTATCGTGCCCTCCGATAAAGTAGAAAACTTTTTAAACTTAGTGACGCATGGTAAAACGTATTCATCGGGCAAAGAAGAGGAAAATCGTCGATACAGGAGCGAGTTTTCGATAGAATCGCAACAATCGAGAGGCGCGTGCGCTCGATTTCAGCTTTTACATTTCCCCAGGCAGGAAAATCTTTCAGTATTCGGGGCGCCGTCGAAGCGCTTCATTTTCCGGCTCGTTTTCGCGCGGGAAACTAATTTTCAACGATTTAAACTCTATTCGTTCGTGATATTCAAAATAAACAATAGTTAAAAGGACGTTTTCTATCCCTCAATTAATAAAATTATAATTGGCAAAAATGAAAACTTATAATTTACACTCTTTAATCTCCAGGCTTGTAATAAACGGATTGAAAATCGATTCCAAGTGAAACGAAACATCAGAAACACTGTCTTTTTATTTTAACCGAGAATTTTCTCAATTTTATTTAACCGTTATCGTTGTATCTCGTTTCTTTTTCCTAAAACTTCCAACTAATCGTCGTTAAATCGTCTTTTATCAAACTTACACACAATTCGATCCAATTGCAGCAGATAATTCGACGGAAATCATTTAAAGTTCATTTCCGAATCGTTAAAACTTCGGAATACGAAGTGAAACTAACAATAAGTGAACAAACTTGAAACGCACATTTCACCAAAGCGTGCATCTACGTTGATTGTCTCTTCTTCGAGCAACCCCTTATAAAAACCGTAGTTGTGCGCGGATAATAGTGTAGTAATTATCACATTAAATTTCACTCTTTCAGCGTAAATATTCAACATAATTGATCGTTTGCGCTCGGACCGACGCTTTGAGCGACAAGCCGTACGCTGTTTTCTCTCGTTAATCGAATTAATCCAATTAAATGTGAATTAAATACGAATGAACTTCTGTGTTTATTTGCACCAATAAAATTGCTAAGTATCAAGGGAGGAAAGGTAGGGGAGGAAATGAAGAGGTCGATTACATGAGCGCCTCGAAAGAGTTCCTCGGTCTTCGGAGGACACTGCACTGTCATCGTCAGGTGATGATTACAGGATTACCGATAAATCTCGTGGAATTTCGGTGGTGCAAGGAAGGCAACGAATGAAGATGAAAGAGATTCGATTGTAAAAAAATGGCACCGTTCCACGGCATGGCCCTTCTACTGCTTGGAATCGGATACCTGTTACACCCGGAGCCGTCTTCCGGTCATCGAAATTTAGGTAGAATTGGGGGAATTTCTCGATGTAAATCGATAGTTGCATTATTATCGAATGATGGAAGAATCGTGAAGGTAGAATCGTTGGGTACTCGAGATAAGAAATCGACCTTTGAGTTCTTACGGATAGGATTGATCGAAGTTTAGGGAGAATTATCGAGAATTTACGATAGAAACCGATCGTTGCATTATTATTAAGAGGATTAATCGAAATTCATGTAGAGCCAGGGGGAAATCTCGACGTAAATCGATCGTTGCATTATCATCGAGTGGAACAATTGAGAAGGTAGAATCGTCGGGTTTACGCGTTAGAAATCGATCGTTCAATTGTTATTGAGAGGATTCATCGACATTTAGAGAGAATAATTGAGAATTTGTATTTAATAGAAATCGATCATTGAATCATCATTGAGAGTACCAATAAATAAATTGATGCCTTTCATTGCGAATAATATTCCCACCTTCGATTTTCCATAATCAGATTGTAATTTCAAAGTTCAAATTCAAATAGCCGCGAGAAAATCGAACTATTTCGATTTCACGATTATAGTACACTGTCGAATACAATATATATATATATATATATATATATCGCGATCATTAACGGCGGGCAATTAAAATGAACTTATTCACTGAATTGAAATTCACTTTTCAAGCGTGTTATGAGAAATACATGTTACTTTCGAAGAATCTGAAAGCACGGAGTGGCGGTTTATCATTTAAATTATTCCGAGTTTAGTTGAACGTTAAGTTTGCCAAAAGTTACACGAAATTTTCAAGCCAGAGGAAATTAAAGTACGGTGATGTTTTAAGCCGCGGTGTTTTAAATTTTAGCGGTTCAACGCTACGACGAGGAAAAGCCTGATAAAGGGGAAAGACCGCAACGAGGCTCGAAGAGGACGTATTTTTATAAAGATTCGACCCAAAAAGTGACCGCCGTCGTTGGGCAATCTGTGGTGTTGCTCTGTCGGGTTAAAAATTTAGGAAACAGAACCGTGAGTCCTTCGAATTCTCCTTACTTACAATTAGTTATACTTTTGCATAGAATTAACACGTCGCTTTAATTAATTTTGGAAACGAACTGTTTCTACCACACGTGGTACACTTTGTTACGAACATATTTCAAATATTTTTTATTTAAAACTTTTGGACCTGGAGAGATCATTAAAAGTTTCCTACTTTGATAATAGATGGTGAGATACATCGTGATATTGGGACGATGAGTACTTGCTTAATAAGTATTATCTAATTGGATATATAATTTTTGCGTTTCACAAATATTTCATTCATTTAAACATATTTCTGTCTTTTTACTTTAATTTAGTAAGGTTTCACAAAGAGTTCCGTACTTTGCAACGCCGAGGTGTTAATTGACTATATAATTTTCAAATTGCTAACATTATATAAGAAATTGTGAAACCATTGTTAGAGATATTTATATTACAGAAACATAGGATATATTTAAAGTTTTTTTAATAACCTTTTTTTATCATTATAATATGCGTTCAGCTTAAAGACGTTTCTCACATATCTTTTAAACCGCGGAATTCGGATTTCTATGGCTTCAACAAATAATTATTTATTACCTGACGAAATTTCGTGAAATATTGTCGAAATTAGTTGAACATATATTTCTTAATAGACTCATTTCATCGTTTCGTTGGAATTTCTAAGAGGAAAACACAGGATCCTCGATAGAATAATATTTTATTGGAAAATGTCGTCGAACAATTTTACGAAACTACGTTCGCATAGTAGGAAGTATAGGTACGTTCCGTGTTATTGATTCAATAAAACGGGAATATCATGTAACGGATACACGGTACGTGATATCGCATGAAATACGATAATGTAATAATGTAACAAATTTAGGAAAACAGTGCTGAACTCTGGAAGGAACGAGAACATCGTATGTGTATGTACCTATGTATCGCATACAACGAACGGTACTTTCAAGTTTCTTTCTACGTTCAGATATCTACAGTATTCGCGCTTTTTTTTAAACTGCAACCTTCAAATACCAGTAAATACCAATTAACGGCAACGTAACAAAATTAAAAATTTAGGAAAACAGTGCTTCGAAAAGTACGAAAACGACGAATATACATATAACGAGTCGATTCACGAACTTGCATTTTTCATACCCGAGTTGTTTTTTGTTTGTTTTTTTAAATTGCGACTTCGAAATAACAGTATTAATTAATGGAAATTTAGGAAAAATTTAGGAAAGAGTGTATCTTTCTGGTTTGAATAATTACACAATCGGAATATATCCGTTAATTAACGATGTGAATAAATAAATTTGTTGTCTGGTTTCTTGATGAATAATTTCCATGAATTTTTCTCCCAAAGCTGGCAACTTTTTCGAACGTACTTATATATATATATTCGCGAATGGAGTTATTCGAACGACGGCTCTGTGCGATTTGTTTGGCTGATGTACCGTTTTAACCAACAGCAGCTGTTACATTTTTCTCGTTTCTTTTACAAGTGATTCGAGTAAATGTTCGTTTTTTAACGATGCTGCCTGGAAATAGGAATTGTACGCGTTACTTGTAACTAGGTTACATTAATTTGAAAAATTTTTATATCTACCTTGAACAGTGAATTTACGATCTTTGAAATTTTGGGGAAAGAATTTTTCTCGATGGAGTTTCTGAATTTCGGGGATTTTCTTAACCAGGATTTTTTAGTTTTCTAATTAACACTAGTAGTTAAGTACTTTTTAATTTATGATCTTTAGTTAGGTTTGGAAATAATTTGACAAATACATCGGTATTTGGATATTTACCGTTTAAATAAATTAAATCTAAAATTCTTGAGTTTGCTGTATCGAATTTTTACTTGCAGAGAACTTCCAAATTTCAGGGTCTGAACATTTTTAAATTAATAATTTTAGAACTACTGTAACTCTCTAATATTTGGATCATTCACAATTCATTCGTGCAATTTCGAAAAGTATTATCAACATATACCTAAGTACTTAATCCTTCAGAAATTCAAATCCCAAGATGGTAGAATATCTCAACAAGTCAATCTCCAAGTCCAATCTCAAAATTTCAACCCTCTGCCATCGATTTATAATTAATTATTCCATTTAAAATTAATTAGGTATTAAATTGGTCAGTCTACTATTGATTAAAAATCCCTCTCCACTTTTGGAAAGCTATTTCCAATATCAATTTCTTCACGTCCAAGCAGATGCCCTCGTATAAATCCTAAAGAAAGTACGCAACTTCGATACGACCGAAACTATTGTGAACATTAGCGTGGAAATTTTCCGGGACATTTGAAAGGGCCCGAATATCACGGATGGTTAACGCGAACAAACATGCCGTATCTCATTCGGAATTTGTCCCAGGTGTCTTGGATCCGAAAAAGGGACATACACATCTTAACGTCTATGTCGGCGACTTATACGAGCGACGCAAGATTTACGATAGAAGGCAATCCGGAAAACGACGACTGGAATCTGCGAATAGATTACGTGCAACCACGAGACGCCGGCATTTACGAGTGTCAAGTTAATACAGAGCCCAAAATATATAGAGCGATCACTCTCAAAGTTTTGGGTGAGTTTCAATTTTTAACGACTCATCAACAAATCATTCTTTTCCATTTGTTAATTGCGCTGGTGAACCTAACATTGTTTCTTCTACTTTTCTGATTATTTCTCTATGGGGTGAATTATTTGGAGAAACCATTGTTTATTGATATTACAGAGGTAATTTTCATTTCTTTGAGGCAATTATTTTGTACTCGTGTTAAAATAATGTGATTTGGATTGATTAATACCTAATTGGAGATAAGAGTTTGTAAAATTTTCTGTTGAGATATTTTTCTTGCAATTATGTCGAGTGATTAAGGTTTTATTTTACATCTGCGGGAAGACAAATTTGTTAATTGATGTATGGGCGAAGGTTTTATAGTATGGCAAATGATAGCGCAAATATAACGACTATTAGGTAATATTCTGTATGTACACACGTAAAATGTAGGTGTAGCATATTTTCCCATCAGAGTTGATACCCTGTGCAATTAATATCCAGTGTGGAATACGATAACAATTTTGCCTGTACATACATACCTATATGTACCGGAAGAATCTTTCCGTTCCATTGGTTATTGTAGTTGTCACTGTTATCAAACGCAAACGAACGTCCCTCGTTGGAGAATATTATCAAATTAATTTTCATCAACTAATCAACGGGAAAAACAATTCGGCCTGTAAAGTGTTTACCGGTTAATTATAATATGCGGGTGGTACATCCATCATTGCCCAACTACACGATGTTTTAATCAGTTTAAAGAATTCGAAAATTACAATAAGTTTAAATTTTTCTATTGAAATACTTTTCATTGATTCTCCAATCGATTGTCAATGTGAGGGAATTATTCTTTCCTTTGAACCCTTAACGCGCCGACTGCCACGGTGCTGCTTCTGCCTTCCAATATTAAATTATATTCCATAAAAAATACTGATATCTTACTCTTCAAGAAAGTATGTACTAACATTTGACTCGTTCTGACTGTGAAGCTGATATTTTTTCTTCTACAGCCATAAATCATAATTGAGCCTTTGTAAGATAAATCAACCGTTAACTGGCACTGACAATGAGTGTATGAGCCAGTATGAACCACAACAGTGTCACCTAACAATAAGTGTTAATATCGCAAACTGAAATCAAACATCCCCCAATATTGTCTAGCCCAAAATCTCCTTGGCAGTAAGCGCGCTAAGTCGAAGGACCAAGCGTTCTCTATTTTGGAGAACACTTATGATTTAATTTCGCAATTTTAACGGACGGTTTTCGCGAGGGCTTTTCTTCTACACGTTTTATCGTTAATGCATCAGACGTGCAGGCAAAAATTACCGGCCCCGACGAAGTATACGTGAAGAAAGGTAGCACGATCAGTTTGACTTGCGTCGTTGACGTGCAAGATGTTCCACCGAGCAACGTGACTTGGTACCACGCTGGTGCAGTGATTGATTTCGATGGTCCAAGGTACGTTTCATGCCTCCTGAAATTCTCTACCCCATTACTCGAGCCACCCTTTGCCTGCTTCTGACGCGTTTCAACCGCACCCTCGCGACTTTAACGTTTCCTTCCTTTCTTGCTTCTTTTCCTTCTCATTTCGCCTCTTCTTTCTTTCTCGCTCGATGAGGAGTACTTTAGAATTGGCAAGGTGCGGGGAAAATTGATGGATTTAACGTTACATCGAGGAATTTTCATTCGTTTCTTTGAGAGAATTTTAAGGTGTTTGAATATAGGGATTTCATTTTCCACGGTCTTCCATTTAGCCGATTGGATTGCGGTGTTTGTGAATTGTGGAATTCTGTGTGCTATCGTACTGCTGTTGCGTTTTAATGTTAAATTTTATATTTATCGACGACAGTTAATGTGATATTCAATTTAATGTTTAACCCCTTAGTCAACGATAAAGAGTGGCACTCACGGGGTGGTAAATGGAACAGGAAAATGTTGAAGTTTTGTCAAACTTATAAAATTAAAAATATTAATGGGACGCGACGCGACAAAATTATTTCTATAATATTAATATTATGCAAAAGTAAGAATCACTAAACAATTTTTATTTTAGCAATTTAAATCTGAATGCCTGAAGACGCATTTACAAACGATTTCCTTTTCTATTTCAACTGCGATCAGTGTTACAAAATATTAGCTGCAATTATGTAAAACAATGACATTTTAATTTTAATTTTAATCGCCACAGTAATTAATGGAATCAGTTTAGAATAAAATTTACGGGCGTGTTCTAAATTCTCGCAGGTAAAAGTCAAAATGGGACTTAATTGGACAAATTTATATTAGCTCGCGATATTTTTGCAACGGGTTGAATCCGATAACGTAGAAATGAATATTTATCAAAGTCCGAGGAGACTGATATACCGAATGATATATCGTGAAATTTCTCAACCACGACTGTTGCACGTCGAACGAATTCATTGCGCTATTAAAATTATAACCGCTTGCTACGTACAGATTATCTGGACGTTTTACGCAAAGTCGACATTTATCATCGTAGAATCTGACATTCGATGCACGATATTACATTTCTCAGCTGTCCTTATTTGTATGACGCTGTTTGTGCGTGTACCTCGTGTAGTGATACCGGCAAGGATTTCTCTTCGCAATTAAAATTATCGCGTATCAAAATAGCAAGAAGCTAATTTCTCTTGTAGGACACGTTACAAATTTCTACGGAAAATTCAAATTATCCTCCCATGCAATTTCATTTCTAATATTAGAGACTAGAGAACTATGTCTCTACCAGATTGCAGAATTTTCATGAATTTATAGAAAATGAAAAATTGTAGAATGCAAAAAGAATCGATGTGTATTTACAAAGGATTTAATAAAGAATTCTTTGTTAACGAAGCGAAATGAATGATTGCCTATTTTCATGACAGGTTGGACAGTATCCGAACGTTTTTGTCTTTTGTCCTGTCGTTCTCAGCGTGTATGCAAACTTGAGTTCTATCGAAAGCTTCCTTCGAAAGCTTTCAGAGCCGAAGGAATTTCTATGTAAAATATCCAACGTATGGAGAAAGCTGCAGTAGTTAGCAAATAACAATACTCCTGTTCAAGTTTTGATTCTGCACTCTATGCCTACTCTATTGAACCAAAAACTACGCTAAGGACTCTACCAAATTTATCAAACTAAAGACATTTTAAAACTAAATAATTCCAAATAATTATATTCTGTTACGAATAAAATTTTATGTGCCTACTCAATTAAACGATAGTTTAGAAAATAATAATGAAGATTTCAAGTAGAATCTACCAGTTACGTGTGAAAAATCCATAGTTACCATAGACCCTCGGAATTTAAAATTAGAACTGTAAAACCAGCCTCTTCAAAATTTTTTCCAGAAATTCTCAAAGTCTATTCTAAAATATTCTAAGACAGCCATACAGTAGATATCCTACGTTTATCCCATAAAGCATGAATTCTCGAATCGATCAACTTTTCCATCTTGTAATTCTTCTTTTTCTAAAGTACTCATTTAAGTAATACCTATATTAAAATATGATATTATTCATGATTTTTTGTGACAATCAATTGTCAGTGGGTAAAAGGAAAACTGTAATGAGTGCAAAGTCTCAAGCTCCCAATTGCCACTCCATGAAGATAATCCCAATGTTCTTCGATTCGCTTCCATCTTTCTCGCATTGAGAACACTCAAGTATAGATGATCCCCAATATTCTATGGCGTTTATCGGAATCCCGTAATAATGCTCTCACTTACTATGTTCGACAGGGGTGGCGTTTCCCTGGAAACCGAGAAAGGTAAGGATGGAACAACGAGCAAGCTCCTAATAACGCGTGCTCTACTCAACGACAGCGGCAATTACACATGCGTCTCGAGCAAGGTTGCTCCAGCGAGTGTTATGGTGCACGTTCTAAATGGTAAGAACAATTGGAATTCATGGGGAGGATGCTTACAAGGGATGGAAATATCATTGAGAGTGATGCTTGTAGTTAGTTTCTTGGAGAGATGTTTGCGCTCTGGAGGTTTGGCTTGGGGTGGGTTTTTCGTAAAGGGAATGATGTCGGAATGTTGAGGGAGGGATTGCGTCTTACAATTAGGGGAGGTGTGTAGGAATTCGTTGTCTGTTGATGCTGAGAGGGGGTTGAGGGAGAAACGTGGAAGCGGAAATTGGAGAAGATGGGCGATGAGAGAGATTGGTACTAAATAGATGGAAGGACAGTAAAACAGAAGAGAAAGGGAGATAATTTGTTAGAAGTTAGGGGTTTGCAGAAAGAGGAAAAGAATAAAGAATGTGAGAAAGGGAGAATAATTGATAGAAGAGAGAGAGAGAGAGAGAGAGAGAGAGAGAGAGAGAGAGAGAGAGGTTGATAGAAATAAAGTGTAGAACAAGGACGAGGGGAGAAGAAAAGTGAAGAAGAAGAGAGACGAGGATCGAAGAGAGAAAGACTGAAGATCCAGAAAGAGAAAAGTTGAAGGAAAATAAAGTTCGATAGAAAGCAAAAAGAAGGGCAAAGCAAAGGGGAGAGGTAGAGAAAGAGGGGAGGAGTAAACAGTTCGGGGGTTGTAAATAGCAGCAGGGAAGTAAGTAAAACGGAGACAGAAAATAAAGAAAGAAGTGAAAAATAGAGGCAGAAATTGAAATGAAGACAGAAGAGAGACAGAGAGTAGGGAGGGAAAAAGATAAAAGAGGGCGAATATGAAGAGACTTCAAAGTATGTATTATATACTTAGGTATAATAATATTTGCCCAGGCTTCTCGTGAATATTTCACAGACAGCATCAAAATGAATTTTAACGGAAACGTCTTAATAATTTTCGTCACTGGTTATTATTTGCCGTGTTTTAAAACTATCCTTTTCGCAATCGCGTAAATATTTTCGCAATCCCGCGATCCGTGGTATGGGCCCAGCTGAAAGTATAATAATTGGAGAGTAGAGAAGAGAGAAAAAAAACTTTCCCGTTCGCTTTAGTAAAAGCGTTTCGATTTTATTCCCATCCGTTTCGCCGGCGAAACGTTTCGTTTTCGATTTTCCAAATGGAAATGGAAATGGAAAACTGTCGTAGCCATGGTTTTTAGTTTATAAATTGAACAGGAATCGTGCAATACCGGTGCAATTTTAACTAACGCTTTACTTTATTTATCATATGACTAAACAAACAAATGCGCGTTCATGTTGAAGAATAGTTTATCCGCTTGAAAAATTCACGATGCCATTTTGTACCGTCGAACAATTCCATAAAAATGATACTGACGATGACTCATACAAAATCCATCCATCCTCACTAATTAAAAACTGTTTCCTAAATGAAAAAAATTCCGATACTGCATTAGGTTTACAATAAGAGGTATTTTAGAAGTGTGTAAACATCAAACTCAGTGTTGGTTTCAATTTAGGTATACCATATACCTACAATGCGTGACCCAAAGCCAGACCCATCAGGAATGGTAAAAATAAAAAATTATAAATATAAAGTGAGAGAATTTTCGATACTCTGGATAATATCCATAAAAATGCACCGCCCCGAATGGATTTACAATCATAGTCAGCAGGTTTACTAGCTTGTAAATAAAATAAAATGGAAATAAATTGGGAAATAATCGTACATTTCGATTCCAGGCGAACATCCTGCCGCAATGCAACACGGCGGCACCGGAAACGTCAACAGGAGAGTGATTCTGTTCAGCTTGATCCTCCTCGTGGAAACGATATTTCGGTGAGCGACGTTTCTCGATCGAATCTGTTTGTCTTCCCACGAAGAGACGTCCCTACGGATCATCGTATCGAAGTGAAAACGGGACGAACCAGGCCCGAGATGTGATTCCTACGAGCTTCGCTGTTTCTCAATGCTCTCGGACTGATTTTTTCTATGAGCGTTAAATGGAAAAAAGAGAAAGAAATTTTATGACCTACGTTGTAAATTAATCGTGCGTTTCATCGTGAATACGTGATGCTCGATCGTTGTTCCGTTGCAGATTTGCGACAATTGAAAACGTCGTATATAGGTAATTTACAATTGAAATTTTCGAGTTATCAGTCTGTGAAACATTCCTGTAGATGAGTATTCTTGGAATGTTGGGTTTTTTATGTGTTCATAGATCATAGAGAGATGATTTTTTACTAGGTGTAACTTATCTAGGTACTTGTATGTCTGCTGCGATAATTATGTTTTTTTTTAATGATTCGTTTCGATCATCTTTTTCGACCGATGTAACTATCTGGATTACTAAAGGAAGGTACGATGGGATTTTGTATGAATGTGTATTTCTTCTCTGACCCTAAATTTCCCTTTGAATTGTTTTTATTTACGCCTTGGAAGTTTGACGAATTTAATTATTTAAAGCCTAATTTCGTGACGATTTGCAGAGGAGAAATCTATCAAATTTTGAAGTTATAGTAGCAAGATGTAATAAGGGTTCCAGCTGTTCGTTCTTAACTTTGAGAATTATTGAGCTGACAAGACAATTATAAAAAACTGCAGTGTAAAAATAATCTACGTTGTTCCATTTACAAAACAGCACGGATAGTATATTTAGCACACCCCAAAGACTTCTATAAATCCACAAAACAATACCTCAAAATAAACCCACCCCCATAATCTCATGAAAACGGCAAACACTCCGAAAGTCGGACGAACAGTGGACACTTTCAAACCAGTACTGTCACAAATTGCAAGGAGAAAGTTCTGCGAGCGTGACATCGAAAGCAAAGGTAAATGACGAGAGGAAAAACGTCATAGAACATACAATAGTTTCAACATCCAGTTTCAGTAATATTAGAGTAAGATTCAAAAATAATCTCATAAAAAATTCCCCTCATCTCTGCCACCTGAGTTACAAATAGTCACCTAGAAAAATAACAGCCATAGCTTATACCCATAGTTTCTAACATCAAAGTATCTGAAAAAAATAGACATGCAAAAAATAAATCTCCATCTACTTGTATCATTCCCCTTATAGAAATGATACCAATAAGCTTGACCACCCTTTGGTCCGACGTTTCCCAAATCCACAAAACAAGTCCTTAAAATAATCCCATTCTCGTAATCTCATGAAAACGGCAAACACTCCGAAAGTCGGACGAACAGTGGACATATGTATTCGAATCGAGCTCATCCACGAATTGCAAAGGGGACGAAAGTCCAACGAACGTGAGGTCGTCTGGATCGAGGAACATAGGACGAAGAGAAGAGGGACCATCCTCCCTTCTGGCTAGCCATGAATTTACATTGGCGATGTGTCCTCGTCCGTTTCGTGGCGAATGCCTAACAGATGCTTCTGTGCGATTTGCATAAAATGAGACCACCACCACCACCACCACGGGCACAGTGTCCCATGGGACGTGTGTATGGACACGGCACGCATACCCCCTGGAATCGAGGCTGCTCTCCCTTCCATTATCGGAAAACCCTCCTCGGTTTCGTTCCCCTCTGCTCTTTTGACGTTGATGGTGCAATAAAATCGCGATGTGTCACCGGTTAAAGTTTGCACGCGAAAATAGACCGCAAAATCGTATCGACTGGCTTTGAATTTATTTGTTGCTTTGGCTTCGGCCGATGCACTGAGTTGCGGTGGTTCGATTTACTGGTGTACCTGTTTCGGACTGTTTCTCCGGATAGAATACATGCTGTGAAAGAAAACTATAGTTGTCAAATTTCACGGTGAATACAGTGATCGCAAAAAATCAAGGGATTTTTTAAAACTAAAGGATTTTGTTTTCAGTGTTAAAATCTTAAATATCTTACAATTAGATCGACTGAATAATTGAGGAGAATTTTAGTAAATGTTTTTTGATAAATCATCGTTTTTAAATGGTTCGTGTATTATACTTACTACTATGTGAATTTACGTAATTCAACTTTTTTATATATGTATCTAATTGTAAGACAAATCTGAGATTTATACAATTCCAAATGAATAAAGTGGGTGAAACAATGACCTGTCTTTCTCTAATTGTAAGTGAATGAAAAATAATGTTAATTCCGTAAGATCCTGCAAAACCTTGTAAAATACTTCAATTTTCTTTCCTTCGTTTGGTAAATAAAAATTGCCAATGTCCTCGCTTCTTGGCCTTCATTTGATTATTTCCAACAAAGAGATAGAGCTATTAGAAATTTCATCGTTACAAAGACGAAGTACAAAAGATAATTTTCCATAAATGTATTTTGCAAAGTAACTTTGCTATTTTGCAAAACCAACAACATACGAAGTTCCCTTTACTTCGGTTCGTCCTTTGTCATTTGATGGCGCGACCGCACGTCTGTTGGACTTTGCGCTGTAAAATACCCGAGAGGAACCAATTTCAAATATATCCCTTTCCGAGTTTCCACCTGCTTCGTCCTTTCCATCAGATGGCACAAATCAAGAAATTATTTTACGCTTTATCATTAAAATTCACCTCGTTTTTCGCTACATCAAACACTATTTCAATTCAAATAGACATTAGGTAATTAAAACACATTTTCAAACACAACCAACAGTCTTTAAAATCATCAGAAAATGCTCGAGCCTTCATATATACCTAACTATATTTAACACTATGTTCTAAATTGTAACATAATTAACCTCTTATTGTTAGTCTAGGAAATATGTAAATAGGAAATTTTGAAGTCTTTCAGAAACTATTAAATCGAAATTATCAGCCAGGTCGCAAAATGGTCTCATTATTTCTATACTATTAATATCACTTTTAGTTCTACGAAATATCAGAAATCAATGAGAAGTTTCGATTATAGGAATTAATTTTCAATCATTACACGCTGAGTTAGTAAAGAAATTGTAGGCGAAAGGGTTAATCAATCGAGTTTCCTGCCTCCTTCATTTCTCTTTCTTTC
Organism: Cerceris rybyensis; assembly: GCA_910591515.1. Lineage (NCBI taxonomy): Eukaryota > Metazoa > Arthropoda > Insecta > Hymenoptera > Crabronidae > Cerceris > Cerceris rybyensis. The sequence continues at coordinate 28,183,376 of OU342792.1, read as the reverse complement.
AAGCTTTAAATTACCATTTTTCAATATACATACTCAATTAATTTTCAACAATTGTGTTAATTGTATTCTATATGAAAATGATATTTAGGACAGTTCATACAAAAAGAATTGTATAAAGACATTGAATTACGGTGTACTGGGATTGCAATGGCGCAAGAGCATTGTCTTGGATTTTCGCTCTTCGATTATCATGATATCTCGCTAATTAACGAGCTCGCTAACTGATCCTTCCTAGTCTTTATCGTTTAGGGCGTAGGAGATTTAAGTCTGTGTATAATTCACCCGTGGGATTTAAATTCCACTTAAATTCACGTTCCACCGTGAAACGGTAGAACCTGTCTGCATTTTTATTTTCTCTTCTTCTCCTTTCCCCTTTTTTCTTTTTGTTCTTTTTTTTTGTCCACGTCACATGGATTAAAATGAAAAATCAAACGGGCTACGAGTATTTCGCTTTATCGGTGAGATTCGTAGATCAAAGGAAGTTTTTTGCAATCCCGATTGAAATTTAACAAATGGAAATTTGATTCTGTACGGTGAAGATTTATCAGATAATTAATATCATGACTAATAAATGGCTCGTTAAACTTGCATTCCCGCTGTTCATCGTCTACGAAAGTCCAATCGTTATTTTCTATCCAATTTACCTTGGATTTTTCCGACGAGAAAACAGCATTTTTCAAATTCGCGCAAAATTTTCATGTATTTACTTAATTCCTTGATGGAATGAATGAAACTTCAACTGATATATTGACGGTATTTTATGGGGTGAATAAAGTGATGATTATTTTTATAACGCATTCCGTTCCAGAAAGTAGCGTAGATTGTCGATAAATCGTCACCCAAATGAATTATATTATTTTCCCAATTTCTCCTGTTTTTCATCAAACTTCTATGAGCTTTTACGATCGATTGAAAACATATTTTATTTTCATGTTACAAAGTTTCCCTATTAAACAAATTTCGGTATTAAAAAAAAAACGCTGAAAAATAATTTACTTAAATAATATAATTTCTTTTGAAGTCAATTCCAATTTTGTACCATATTTTTTTGCTTTTTCTGCGGCAGCATGGAAAACGAAGAGAAACGAAGTCGGGGATGACAAAAGAATAATAAAAATAAGTCGAATTACATATATGAGGAATGCACTACACAAGTGAATTCCAAGTTTATTGAAGAAGTTCGCGCCTTTCTCGAATTCTTATAAGGCTGAGGCTTCGAAGGTCAAAGGGCGTTCGACCATTCGCGACAGGGTGCAATAAAAGTGTACAGCATAAGTTGAATATAAGACGTATCGTATAAAGGATCGAAGCCTTGGCTTTTTCTTTCATTCAGCGGTATAATTGTGTCGTATTTTCAAAGAAGTCGTTTTCGAACAAAAGATAAAGCCACCCCTTTTCATTTCTTACATATGTATGTTTCAACCTTTTTTCGTTTGCTCGACTCTGAGGGGAAGTTTTTACAAATTTCTTGGTTTCTTTCTTTCGCATTCATGGGAAATTGTTCGCGAGAAGGGTGAAATGCATTGAAAATAATATACAATGATTTTTGTGCTTGTTCAATTACGAGAACGGGTGGTTTTTAATTCCTGATAAATCTAAAGTTTGTAGTATTCTGACAAATAATAAAATGAAATATTATTATACAGTTTTGTTAATGGAATGTTGGAATTATTGCAAATTTGTCTGATGTAGTTGATATGTGAATTTTATATGGAAATTTTGGTTGCAAAAGTTTACCTACGTTTCTCCTACCTTTTCGTCCTTTATTCGCAAGACTTTTGGGAGGAAATTTTGCTCATTTTGTTGGCTTCGCTATTTTGAATTTCAGAGAAATTGTCCGTGAAAAGGATCAGGTTTGCTGAGAAAAGTGAAGTGATTTTTTTACTCATTTTTCAATGGAAAATTCCTTTTTCTCTGATATTCTTGTACGTAAATAATGTTCACATTTTTTATGTCATAAGAATCAATGTGTATTACTGTTAAAAGTCTCTTCAATAAAATATTTCTGTTACTATGTGTTTTCCCGGACAGCTCAATATTTGAATTTCCTACGGCGATCGAATAAATAAAATTTCACGGGGAAAAATCGAGCCAGAATCTCGCTTTTGGTTTCGTTATTTTCCAACATCCCGTAACGGCTCGCTTCCGAGATTTTGCCGTTTTAAAATCCACCGAAATTTGCTGGCCAAAATGTCCATTGGAATCAAAGTTACGGGAAGAAATTCCCTCCTACAAATAGGTAAATGTGAAAATTTCATCATTCTGCGAATAGAGAAAAAGATGGCGCAGAAATATTATTTCCATCGAAATTCCTGTTTAAACGCTCGATCATATATTCAAAATTTCAAAGGATCGCATTAAACTTGAATTTGGGAATGAAACTACCGAGGCAGGAAAATTTACGGGTTCCCAGTTTTTATAAAAATTGCTCAAATTCGTTGGGAATTCATACTATCTACCGGTGATTAATCTAATATATTTAAAATTATTAAATAATTCCATTATAAGAATGTAAATAAGCGGTGCAAGAAACTTGATACATTAAATTGCTTCCAACCTACAAGATGGAAGTAGAAAACAGGAAAGCAAAAAAAAGAGCAGAGCCAAAAGTGTGAAAAAATTCAAAACAAGTCATTTTGAAGATCTTGATAGATGTAGTGTTAATTCTGGAGCCGCTTGATCCCTCTACTTTTAAAGTACCTGTTTAACTTGTTTCAATGGAAGAAATTCAATGCCGGCACTTTAGCGCTAAAACAAATGAAAACCGCTACTTGTTCAATTCTTCCATGTTCAGGAAATCGCGACGGTTTCTTTCTTCAATGATTATTTCGTGAATCGTAAAATAAGAAAATCACGGCAAGTTCGCGACCCGAAGGAAAAGTAAGATACTAGGACGAGTTTTGCCCACATCCTCGAAAATCTCTTGTTCTCTCGAGCTTGCAACGGTTACAACGTAACATACGGAACTCAAATAGCAAAGGAGAGAAAAGTTTCTGGGGATGGTTCGAAGAAATTTCTTTAAGAAACTCGAGTGTCTCTGATGGCGCTCGGTTAGGTGCTTGCACGGCCAGACAAGAGTTTTATTGAGTTAGTCGATCGAGTTTTGCGACACGTTCGACGAAGTTTGCGATGAGAAAATCTTGTCGATTGTTTATCGGCTCGTGCCTTCTTCCATTCGACCGGAAGTCCTCGTTCTGTTCGGGCGATGCTCTCCACCGGAAACGATGCTGTTGTTTTAAGACCTGACAGAACACTGTGTAGAGTGCTACTCTGGTCTTTCGAATGGTCCCGAGGTTGGAATAAGGAAATTCTTGGGGGATGAAACACTAGAGGCTATTAACACTGGATTACAGATTAACTTGGGTTACTGATTAATCTGAGACATTAAAAAATATAAGAAAATTCTTGGGGGATGAAAGATTAAAGGCTCTTAACACTGGGGGAGACGGAACTTGATTGATTTAATCAGTAATGTTTGCATAACAGCTACTGAAAATTTGCAGAAGAAACAACGGTAGGTAGTGAAGTATTGCTGTCGCCCGTAGAAATAAAGAGACATTGGAAAAAGGTTAATTAAATATAAATATCGATACATCCGTATTGATTAGGCTTTTTCCAATCTGAATGAAAAAGCTAAATGTCGTGTCGAAATTAGGTATGAACGGTAAGTTAAACATTCGATTTGCATAAAAATATTAAAGTGGAATAAATTTTGTATCAAGAAAAAGTTTCGGTGAGTAGAGAATTTGACCAGGAAAAGGGGTAGTTTTACTTTTATAAAATCGCCAGAAATAATTCTTTGCGATAACGATTTCATATCGATAATTAGCAACGAAATTAAAAGTAACCTTGAGATAATAAAACCGTTCTTAAAGAGACTTCTTCCCGTAATTTTTATCTTAATTACGCAGGCAAAGCCATTTATTCCGTGATCTCTGTTGAAAACGGCAGATCTTCTGCTTTATAACCGCAAGTTCCTCGTCGGTTTCGAATTCTTCGAATGGAATTATTATCGTAATCCGGAAACAAGGCGGCACGAGCTATGTAGTCTCCATGGAAGATGCAAATTCTCTCTTGGTGTCAAAGGAGCCATTTAATACACAGCCTCGAGACTCCTATCAGATTTTCCCCTAAGTTCAACTTCTATCGATCTTACGATTATCTTCCCTTCTCCTCTCAAACAGCGGGGCCACTTCTATCTTTGGAGTTCTACATTTCTCATTTAAGACCACCAATTCTACTTCATCTTCTCCCTCTTTTTGTGTTCTTTTTAATTTGTGTTCTTTTTAATAACGGGATGATTTTCATCTTCTTTTAATCGAGAAAGTGCGTAGTTTAACGTGCTTCCACGAAAGAAATTCCATCTACATTCGTTTAAGCGTGAGAGGTTTTTGTTTTCTTCTCTGGACCGTCTTACAAAAATCAACCATTGAAGGACGATGCCATTGGGTTAGTTTGGAAACTTGAAGTCTAAGATAGTCGTTACGATATAAATAGGAAATGTTTTGGAAACGATGACAAAGGGATTAAAACTCAGATTCGTTATTTAGAAGCCTCCATCTCCGTTGCCTACATTAGTTGTCTCTCGTCTTGTTTCTATTCATTGTGAGGGATACCCTTTCTTTGTTCGATCATAAAAGAAACAAGAAGAAGCTAAGGTTTCCGAGATATATGTACATAAGCCGGGACTTCTAACTAGTGGTTTCGAGTTGGAGTACTCATCGATAGAATACGAAGTTTCTGCACCAGGCAAAATAGAAACGTACCGCAACGAAGCAAGAAATGTCAATGAACGCCAATCATCGAAATTAATGATATGATAGAGACGCAGGACTTACAATTAGATACGACGCCGTAGAAAAGGACACAGACTTTGCTCATTATTTAGGAAACTTTATCATCGTTCGCAGCATAGCTCGGGTTTCACATTTTCCTATCATCTACGAGCCGTACTCTTTTTATCTAGCGATAAAAGAAACGCCAAGATTACGCGACATACTTATTTTCTAATAAAAGCACGAACTCTTGACTAAAGGAGTCATGGTGGAACGTCCAACAGGTTTAGAAAAATTTAATAATTCTGCAAGGAAGAATAAAGGAATTGGTTATTTAAGAAACACTCTCGAAGTCAACTTTGAATTCCTAATTACAACATTTAATTCCGAAGTTCCATCAGCTCCATCGGCAAACTTTTCCAAAATTCAAGTATCTATTAAATAAAGAAATTCCAAAGTCTCAAGTAATCATCAGGAATTGAATCCAATAGACAGAACCTTAAATAACAAGGGCATGACAGACACGGACACGCTTCCCCAATAACCTCCACCGGAAGTACTCTCTCCCCTGTTCTCTATTCCCGTCAGGCCGGCCTATCCCATTCCATTTCCCCGATTGTACATCATCCGCAAATTGTTCCCGCGATGTGGCTATATCTCCAAGCTGTCGTCGCAGTTGAAATGGAAATCGCAATATGTATGTAGTTCTCGAGTTCCGACGGCTTTCCTTTGTTCGATCGCGGAGCTGTCTTTCGAGGGTGGTCTGTTTACGTAGTTTTTGGATGGCCGAAATATGAGCAAGCAGTACAGCAAGGTCGTCCTTTCGACTTCGTCGAAAGGGCAGAAACTCAATGAAAAAGTGACCTTCGACAGTAGAGATGTAAGGATTGGTATTATTTAATTTTTCATTGTTTTCGTTTGAAATATTTAGGTTAATACATCTAACGCCACCAATATTTTCCTACTTTCATCATTTCTTTTGAAGCGAAACTTTTTCTATTAAAATCACGTCTTTGAAAGGCAGGAACTTTAAAGGTACTGATAGACAGATATTCAGCAGATCTTTCTGCTATTTTAATGAGAAAAATATGATCGCTTTGATACATTATGGGGGGAGATTAATTAACAATAGATTCACTGGCTATAAATATGTGAAGTAATTGCTTTAGAAAAAGTGGAATAGGTGGAAAAGATGATTAATTCTGTAATTTATGTTGTGCAAGATGAGTCTGAGAATTTTTATTAAAAATGAAGAGCAAGTTGTTTAAACTAGCTTTGTACTTTTAGCGTTCATATTTGAAGTTAAAATTTTATTTTGTCATTCATTTTACACAAAGTTTCAATCCAGTTGGTATTATTAGAATTTATTTAACGCTCCAGGGAATAGGAACAAGATTAATGAATATAAAAAATAAGGTGTAAGAAGCAATTTTGATATTATTATCTCGTTTCAGAGTAAAAAGAGATTACTCTCGAAAATCTCCACGATTGGTTCCATCGGAAGTCGTGTATTCTTCCACAAACGAGATCGACTTAAGGTTTGTTGAGAAATATTCCAATAGAACGTAATATTTTTCAATATAATTGGAAGATTTTAAAAGAGAAAGAATTGTTCTATGACTTTTTGATCGACAAAACTTGTCGATGGATGTGTGTTTAATTAACGTCGAATTATGCGCAGATCCCGAAATACCAGAATACCTATAGATTGGAATCATTTCGCCGTTTCCACGTCGAAGTGGTCGACAAGATCGTTCATGACGTGATGGAGAACAAATTATCTGCGGTGACGTCATATAATCCAGATCAATCGGCAAAATTGTGTATGGAAATAGCAGCAGAAGTGCAGAAAGCAGTTTGCAAGAGGGATTACGACAGGTAATACATTGGACCATGAAAATATTTATTTATCAGGTCCTTCTCCATGTTCGGTCACCGGGAAAAAATAGATCGATAATAAAATAAAAATCATATTATATATCGACAACATTATTTCATGGTAATGTAAATTTTAGAATCGTAAGAATTTCTATATTCAAAGTATCCTTTGACATTTATTATTATTAAGTTATTAAGTACTGTTAATCCAGTTTGAATTAGTTTCACAATGATTAGAAAATTAATGTCGCTCTTAAGATATGTAATTTTTAATCCCTATCAATTTATCCCGTACCTTTTTAACAGATGACTTTGTAAATCACAGTAAAGATTACTAATACACCGTGCCCGTTCATAAATTTCAATTTCCTTTCGAAACGGCCGAGTATCCTAATCATTTCAATCTCGTGTGCCGCGAGGAACTGATTAAATTTTTATGGAAATACCGCGCAAAATGAAACTCATCGTCGACCATCGGCCGACGAATTAAAACGGTGATATATCCTCGTGAATAATTCTCGCCAATATCATCGTACGATTTTTGTAAAATCATTTCAGTCAATGATCGTAATTAGAACTCGATAATTACCATAATTATCCAGTGGAATTAATTCGATCTTTGTTTTATGTAACTTCTGTCTATTTAAGGTATAAGCTAGTGACGCAAGTTAGCATAGCTCAACGTCTTCAGCAAAGTGTTCACGCGGGTTTTCAGTGTCTCTGGGACACGGATCGTGATAATTACTCTCATTATGTATTTCAAAACAATCATATATACGCTTGGTGTTGTGTATTCGGTATATATTACGAGTGAAATTATCTTATTCCGGATTAAATAATTGTTAGTAACAATGATAATTGCTTTAATCGATGATTGATTGTTCAAAATTACCCTGGAATTATGTGAAAATAAATGGAAGAATCAATAATTACTGGTATTAAGTTAATATTATGATGGATCTGTACATAATTTGTTATAAAATATTGTATTATATTTGCTAATCAACGGATATAAAAATTCGTCGTTGAATATGATATTAACGACGCCATTTTGATTATTTTAAAGGGTGAGTGGTTATTTTATATCACTTTATTTGTAAATATTTTACATTTAAATGTATTAAGTAAGTACCCTGGAAAAAGTGGAATCATAAATCAAACACTTTAGTAACAATTTAGTAATTTAAATTTTACAAACTACCTGTGATTTTTTTTATAAAAAAAAATTACTATCATTTTGATTTCCTCGGTGGTATCAATGTAAAAGAAAAGGACACGAATTCATAATTCTTCTCTCGATACATTGATTAAGGAAAAAAAAAAAGTTTCAAGGACGAACGTTCTCCGAAGCGCAATCGTTTCGAAGGATCTCTTTATTTTCCCTCTTTCTTTATTCACTCTCAGGGGGGGGGGGAGGAGGAGGAGGAGGAGATTATCCACAGAATCCGTTTGAAACGGACTGCTCATAGAGAGGAAAAGAAAAGTGGCGATCGATTATGAAGTAACCATCCAGTATTAATATTTATTAGTTTCACCAACTCCAACCGTCCCGTTCTCCATTCACCCCCGTCACGGTTCGGCCCTCCACGAGTGATTTATCGAGAAACTTTCGGTCTGCTCGTCTCTGCTCCTCGTCGCGAATAATAGCCGGCGATTTAAAGTTTCAGAAACACGTCTGACATTTTTATGGATTTACGCCGCGACTAGAGGATGGCCGGTTGAGCAGATTTCATTGGAATAATCACAGAGGACGGTCACTCGATGCATGGACCTCTGCGTGTATCGGTCTCTAACTGGATCTCTAACCGGCCTCTATTTCGAACTGTGTCTCTATCTCTGAATGCGTCTCTATCTCTAACTGTGCCTTTATTTCTAAATCTACCTCTATTTCTAACTGTGTCTCGAACTATGCCTCTATCGCTAATCGTGTCTCTACCTACGCCTCTAACTCTGTCTCGTGCTGCATCTATTCCTCCTTCTCTATCTGCATTTCTCTCTCCATCGCCCTTTCTCCCTGTCATCGCAGATAATTGATTCTTGCACAAGCGTTAAATTTACGGGGAGGAGCCGACGTACCCAGGGATGAAGTGTGCCTCCGGCATCGACACTGAAAACGATTCTTTACCTACAGATCGTGAAGCAACGTTTGCGAATACCGCGTGAACTTTTGTTTTGTTACTTCGATTATTTATCGTTTCATGAAGGAACGATTTCCCTGAAATCTTTATGTATCTCGACTCGAGATACCGGATCGACAGAATTTATTGGCGAACTAGTTTCAGAATTAAGTTCTCACTCTGATTGGCGGATTTTATCGCACTCCTCGTAACTTTCTCGTGAAAAATAGAAACTGTTGGTCAAATTTATCGAGCGTATTTTAAGAATACGACCTTTTCCATTGTGGATACCTGGTTAGAATTGACATCTATATAATTTGCATGGCCTACTACGAACGTCTTTGACAAAAGAACTTCATTTATCAATTATTACCTCGTACTACAGAACCATTTTTGCACATCAATGGCAACTCCTTTTAACAAATTAGATTCTCTTTAATACCAGAAATTATTCATTTCCGTTGATTAAAAAGATTCGTACAAACATATCCGACGGAATACGATGGGTATTGATTTAGAGAATTGCATTCTTAATTAATCGACGAGCAGAAATTCCTATCAGCTCTGACTAATTTTTACTTCATTATCTCCCAGCAACCTACCCTATCGCAGAACAACAATAAACAATTCTATTTCTCCTCCTTTACCTGTATTCCTCTTTATCATTTTCTTTCTCCGTTTTTAAATATTTCAAGTATGAAATCGTACCACAAGAAACAGTGAGATCTTTTGTTCTCCAACTTTTGCATTTCTTCCCGGAGAAAATACGAATCTAACAATAAGTCGATCGCGTATCAGAGTCGATTAGGGTTGCAGAAAGCACCCCCGCGTTTCGATTTCGGGGCGATTGTGCTCTCTTCCGGCTGCCGTTGTCAAGCGCAGACAAGAGCAAGCATTTTCAGGATCATTACATCGATATGAGGAGGGAGAAACGTAACAGAACGCCCGAGGCGGCTGACAAATTTAAAGGCGAAACATGTTTGGGAAGCGTTCGAATCCGGTCAGATGATTTATATCCCGCCGACCGATTGCTCCGCTATTTTATAGAGGAACGATCGCAATTCGCGGAGGAATACGGCTGTATTGTGTTGAGAGATTGCACGAATGCCGAAAGAAGAATAACGAATATTCAGAGGGTGGAAGAAGTTTTAAAGGAATTTTCGCATTACTTCAATTCAACGTTATCTTACAGAGATTTTTTCTGTGCAAGAATTTTCATATAATAGGTAAATAAAATACATCCTAGGACTATAGATATAAAAAGTGAATGTCAACTTTTACCTTCCACCCTCTTTTCCACAAATCCGTACAAATAAAGATCTTGGAAGTCGAAGAATGCTGCTAATTTCATCTCCTATCGTCCTCACCTTTCAAAACCCTTCCAGCTAATATATTTCCTATTATCCCCAACAGAAAAATTATTACACAGCATGCAGAATCTTCCCTCTTTCTCCTACCCTCTAAAAATCACACACCAAACCCCGTACACTCGAAGACATAGAATTCCACATCGTAGCTCGCGTTAAATCCGCGCGGTAAGATCCTCGCAAACACGCCAAACAGGGCAAGTGTGTTCTCCGTACAGAAGAGGCTCCTGTTTTTCAGGAATTTACAAACGTCGACGAAGACAGAATTCAGATCGAGAGGCGAACGTAGTCTGAAAAGAGGGAAGAATCGAAGGTTGAAGAACGAAAAAGACAAAGAGAGGTAGATAGGACGACTTCCTCCACCTTTTCGACAAGAAAACTTGTTCGACGTCAGGTAGCGGGACAATCTATCACCGTGTTAGTTCTGTTACTGGCTTCGACGTAAAATCAATGCCGATCCTCATTTCCATGTAAATTATCTCTGACATTCTGCGCCCCGGTGAAAATCGACGACCGACAGAGCCGATACGCCGCGATTTTTTCCCCGCGGCTATGAGGAGAAAAAGGAAGACTTTTGTTGGCTTTTAATCGGATCGGCCGTGTCACGATTTAACGTGGCCGGTAATTAAATTTCCTTCGTTAAAAACGATTCGTCGGCGCTATCGGCGCCGGTCTGTTTACATTATCCTTCGCGAAATCCATCGGAACCACCGCCATGCCACCCTTGTGACGATGGTGGATCCTCTTCGTATCGTGCATCGTTTCTCTCCATTGAGAGGGTGGAATTAACCCTTTTCCTGATACGTCTATCTTGTTCGGTACCCTCGTGATAGCGTTAGACGTGCTATATTCTGTTTAGGATGGCCTGACTGCTGAATGAACGCTTTAGTTGCATGTCTGCTGGAATTAGTATTCGCAAATGGTTGTTTAATCCTCGGAATAGTATTACTGCGAGGTTCTTCTTGGTAAGCTCGTTCATTATTACGCTTGTAGGTATATTTTAGAGCGCGATATTAATGGTGGATTTATGAAGATTGCTAGAACGAGGTAATTTTAGTTGTTATTATTTCTTTTCGGAATAATTTGTACTTCTAATTGTAAGCTCATAGGTTGTATCTCGAATGAAGATGGAAATGTTGTTAACACTTTATGGGATATTAGTTTTCTGCAGATGGTTCTGTTGGTTCGAAGGTTTCTCTAATTCTTAATTATGGGGAAAATTGAGCAAAGGTTTATCGTGAGATAAATATAAATATGTTTATTGTTACATACATATCTCAATATGTGTTTTGCAAATAGTACAAGTAGCAGGGAAATTGCTTCTCATTTGATGAATTAACAAAGGTAGATGATGAGATAATGCTTCGTTTTTTTCTTGAGTCTTCTGAAAACTCATAAGATATTAATATGTCCAAATTCGATTGCATTAATGGCGTTGCGTAAAATTGTCGTTGCGATTACGGTGATTATCCGCTTAATACGATGCTCTCGACGTGCTCGTAAATCATCGTTCGTTATTGCTCGCATTATCGTTATTTCATTTCTGCCTCGTTATTTTCTTCGTTAAGTTCACGGCGACGCCGTGAGATCGACGGAGCGGCAAATGCAGCCTCATCGGAAGGATCCTTTAAGACTCGATATCATTATCCTCTTCTATCGTTTAATTACATCTGCGCAATTTCAGGGAGCGTAGTTGCGAGAAATAAGTGCGAGAAAAATCAGCCGCGAAAATCGAAAATCCAATTATCGCGACTAGTACGTTTCCGTTTGAAGGTGAGAAAAAATGTGGAGAAATAATTTCACACCGTTCGATCAACGTTGAAACTTCATAGTTTTTCTTTTTGTTTGGGATGTATTTTATATAGGTACGTGCTCGGTCTTAAATGTATGCAAATGTCCGACAAGTGGTGGAGAATTAATTCTTTCGTTCACTCTTTTATTTGTGGGGCTCACTTTTCATAAGTATCTAATTGTGAGAGTTAAAACTAGAATGCGATTTGGACGTATTTTCCTGTCAATGAGAATTCTGTATATTTTTGAGAATTAAAAGATTAAGGTGATAGAAATTATAGTGTTTTTCTTGGGAAGTTTAAAATTCAGCTACCATCGCGCAGGCTGCTATCACATGCAGAGCCCTCCATCAAGGACTGAAGGACGAATAAAATTTCTGATAAATTAATATATTTCACTTTGTACATACAGACTTCTCAAAGGCTCACACTTGCAACGACACACACAAAATTCCCTCTCAATCATCTCCAAACGAAAAAACATACAATTCTTCAGAATGACGACCCCCACAGAAACAAATACCTCGTACAAACCCAATCAGAGCTCTAGATTCTCAACCAAACACGTGAAATATTCTCTCAGCTGCTTCGAAACCAAGAAAAAAAATACAATTCTCCTAAATTACAAGCATCATCGAAACAATTAGTTCACATAGTAGAGTGGCCAATCAGGGGTCCAGGTTCGCGAGCAGGTGCATCGAATTCTCTCTCATCCATTCCGCGATGTAGGAAGGCTAGAACATCCAGAGACAAATACGTTTTCGTCGGAACGAATGGAAAGCATCATCCGTGGGATATGCGCGTGGAAACGAGACAGGGAATGGATTCAGTTTTCCCGGAATAAGACGGGTTTCCGGAAGGAACAACACGTACCGGGATGCGATCGCTCACGCTTATGACAGAATAGTCTGTCGCGTTCCTCCGATTTCGCGTGCGTCGGCGAGATGCAATTTGTCTTTGTCGAGATTGGAAACTCGCTGCTCTCGTTTTTGTCTCGAAAACGGCAGTCGCGACTCCGGTCCCTGTTTGTTCACCATGCTTTTTCCTCGGTAGACCGGATTTCCGTTTTCCCTTCGTCTCATCGGTGGCGCGTTAACGCGATGTATCTTTGGTCTCGATGTTCCTCGGGTAAAATCGATTTTAATGACAAAATTCCAATTGTCCGTTAGACCATAGAAAATTTACGGCTATTACGATGCATTATTTATCGATTGTTTTATGGAACGATGCAAAAATGTATTGTTTGCGAACAAAGATCGCTAAACTTTTCTCTAAAAAGTTCTTTCGCAACCGCAGAACTTTCGTAGATAGCGTGAGAAAGGGTGAAACTTCAGGGGTTAGTTTTGTCCATTGAATGCTGGAATCTCCGTTCGTAAAGAAGGCACGTGAGTTTTAATTTCCATCGTCCTACGAATAATACTGTCTTGGAATCGGCGGAGGACAATTCTTGGATGCTTTTTCCAAAAGATTCTGTGTTTTTCAGATACAAAATAGTACTGCAGCATTGCAGTTTCTTCATTTTTCTTCAAAGCAGAAGAAAAATGAATGAAAGCGTAAAAATTTAACATATACGATAGACCGCACGGTAAAACCATTTTAGCACTAAAGAAATATTATAATTGTAATTTAAAATAATAGATTTAGCTGGACTCGCAGGAGATCGAGTAAAAAACAAATTTCTCTTTGAACAATTAAATCGTACTCATTTACCGATTTTAAAAAACACAGAGACCCAAATGCATCTTAAGCTACTTCAAATTGATAAGTGTGCATAGAGGATCAATTTTGCCCGAACTATAACCGCTATAAGGGATTATTAATATTATGCATTTGAGATAATGACTCTTGTATTATGAACTAATTAGATATCAAACGTGTTTAATTCTGTTTCAATCTTGCCGTACATACATATATAGGTATATATATATATATATAGCTTCTTAAGCCACGAAAGCACGATCACGAGAAAGGATCAGCAATAATGTAATATAGGATGGTTCAGGGTTCCGTGGGCGCAATTATTGCGCTCCGGAGTTTCAAGTGCCACGTACTTATTCGAGGATTGAACGGAAAGGGTTATTAGAGTGTTTGCCAGAACGAGCTATCGTCCGTGCACGATTCATCGTCCTTGTTCGATTTTCAAAGGTTTCCGCCCCTCCTATTTGCATCTTGCAGATGCCACAATCTGCCAATTATAATAACTATGTAACTCTATCAAATATCTGGAAAATTTCATCTTCATCCTTCTCTTTTTCCTCCATTTGGTTGGAGAAACTGCTCAAAAGGGATGAAAGAAAATTGTTGTAATTTAAATTTTATATTATCAGATTTTCTATGGTGAAGAGTTCGACGTAGATCTTTGAAAGGGATTGAAGTAACTTTGAAAAGAAGTTGAATTTTCCCTACGTGATTCGTGTATTGCAGCATCTGTGACCTGGAAATCGTTTAAAATCGCGGAAATACATTTCCTTTTTAACAATTCCAAACTTTACAAGTATGAAATTCAGATTATATAATTTAACAGTACAATTATTGGTTCTACCATAATATTTTTAAGCTGCGCCGAGGGTCTGTCGAGTTTCAGCATTCTTTAAGTTAAAAAATTACTGTGACTTTGCGAATTCGAAAATCTGACGTCTTCGAATGTCCAGTAGCGACCTCCTGTCAACAACATTTCCGGTTTCTAAAGTAAAACGACCGACCGATCGATGCAACGATTCAATTTTCGAATCCAATGGGCTCGAGGCAACAGTTTCATTCGTTTCATTCGTTACGCTCACTTTATATCGGCTTAACACTTGAAAAATAACAAATTTAACACCAGTAGTTCAAGTTTCAAGTCAACTCGAATTTTTACGACGGCTTGTCTCCAAGTAATTTATATTTCTGTAGACCAATGCACCAAACACGAATAGCCAATCGACCCAATTACCCCTCCAAAGTTCAAAACCTGATCGAGAATCTCCTCGGTACCACCGAAATACTCAAAAGACCCGAAAATAATACGACATAAAGATAGAATCCCCACCGTTCCTCGTACGGCATATTCCTTTTGCGGGAAAGCGGATAATAAAGCGATTCAAAGGGATTCTCTTCAAAAAAAGAAAAAAAGAAAAAAAGAGAGAGAGAGAGAGAGAGGGGGGGGGGGGGGGAACTCTCTCAAACGATCGTTACCGTCAGTGGAACGAAGCCGCGGGTCTTTTTTTCATCGCGCGGAAACGAAATGGAACGGGGTACACGGCTGGTAGAGAAAATAAAAGAACAAAAGTGGAGAACGGAAGTGGCTTTCGATTGAAGTGAACTCTCGCACGCCTTGACAACCGTGAAACGTCGAAAAATCTGCTTTCTAATCGGCGAAAGAAGAAGCACGGGGGTGAAGAGGAAAGGGGTGATGCCTGGTGGACAGAGGGGTGGTTTGGAAGAGTGTGCAGATCTTTCGTGAGATTGAATTCGAACGGAAGAAGAGGCAGGAGGGGGTAGTTTCCTGAGAAAAGCGAGGTTGCGTGCCGCGGACGATAACGCTAAGTCGGAGGCTTAGCTTAAGGAAAATAAAGATAAATGGTAGCGTTTCGTGTGGGACAAATTGAAAGCGGAGGGACGACTATACCATATATCAGTATTTGTTCTTTGCGCATTCCCAATATACCGGGCGTGGATCAACGGGCGTCTTAAGAGCCGATTTTTACCAATTAAATGGGACAGTTCAACGGATCATTGGGGAAACCTCGAGATCTTTTTCACGATAGCACTTTCAACATCAAATATTTGCCGACTCTTGAATCTTCGTTTGGTGTAGTTGCTCTCTTCGGATCGCTTGGGTGGTGGTTGAAGGGTTTGCGCTTACGAAGATCTGAAAAACTTCCGGATTATTAGAGGGAAGAATTTTATTTTATTCTTAAAATTGCATCATTTGAAAAGTAATGTCGAGTAAAATAAAAAACTTAACTTGGCAAATGTCATTCTTACTGGGACAAAGTACTTACTTAATATTTCTTTCCTTTCATCGCTGAACAAGTAAGATCTCTGGTAATGGTGGTTGAAGGGGTTGCACTTATGGAGATCTGAAAAATTTCCAGACCTAACCCAGACAGACAGACAGACTTTTATTTTAGTTTTAAAATCTCATCAGAAAAATAATATTAAATAAAATGAAAAATTTTACCCACCACATGTCATCCCTATCATAACAAAATACTTAATTTTACTTTTTTAATTTTTCTCTAAAAACAAGTAAAACCACATCGACACCCTCCAAAGGGAATCGAAGAGATGAAGATTCTGCTATTTATATTAAAAAACACCCCAAAGCATAAAAACTACAGCAAAGTCATCTCACCAGTTAACTTCCACGCTCGTTTCTTTCCCGTTCTAATCGAAAACTTCCTAGGCAATGTCCGGAAATACGGCATTAAGGTCATTAGGCGTCGACCGATGTGGCAGGGTGGTGAATACGTGGGGGTGGACTGGATGGCAATTAAGCGAACAGTCGCTCGCGAAATTCGCTCTACGGTCAGCCGCAATATTTTCGATGTCAAACGATCCGTCGTTAATCCCCGTGCATGGTGGGATGCCTTTTTGCTTAATTTCATCCATTTGATTCGACCCATCGCGTTTTAAATCACGAACAGCATTGCCGGGGAGGTCAAAACGGGGTCGAGAGGTGGTTTTGTAGGTGGATAAAGGGGTTGGGGTTGAAGGCGATTTTTCCTCGACGATTAATATCGTATCCTGATTAAAAATGAATTCCGCGGCATCGAACGTCGATGTTAACGCAAATGAATATTTCGATAATTAAAAAATATCGACAGTGGTCCACCCCCGTTCGTGGAATTCAGGCCGTCGGGAAAGACGAAGGTTTGCGCGCGAAATCTCGACGGAAAATGTAATAAATTGAAGTGCAGTTCATCATGGAACGATAAATGTAATCGTAAAAGGAACTTCTTGGGTTAAAAGAAGAGGGAAAGGGGGTTGAAGTTACACGAGGGCACTGGTTGCTCGTGATATTGCGTCGTGAAGTTCGACGAAAGGTGCATGAGAAAGGAGAGAATTGAGGTGAAAGAGGAGAGAGATGTCAGTTTACCGAAAGAAAGAAAAGACAGGGGAAGGTTCTGATGGCGAAAGTTCAGAGCGACGTCGGCACTATAAATTGACGAGGATATGGGGGTGAGAGAGGTGAACGGAGAACGTGGTGCATCGATCATGGGAGTGATGTTGAGTCGAAGAAACTGTCGGTTTGAGTAATAGCAGGTAATGCAATTAAGCTTCTGCAATGTAGGTAATTGTTTTTTCGGATTTTTTAAAACTTCGTTCTCTATTTTTTAGATATATGTGGGTATATGGTATTATTTTAGAAACGAGGAAATTGCGGTTTGTAAATATTTATTTAAGTTATTTGCTCCTAAATTTATTTTAACAATTGTGAGAAGTGTTATGTTAGAAATTATTTAAGAGTTTCTGAACTTCATAATGCAATGGTTAAATTCTTAGAATGTAAATAAAATGTGCATCAACAATTTTTCACTTTGGCAAACGATTTTAAACAATTTTCCAAGCTCATTAATTTCCAAAATTCGTCAAAATGGCCAGCAATTGCAACAAGTCCAACGATTCTCCGGCTCTTCAATTCATCCTATTGAATTTTCAACACAATCATTAAAAATGACAAAGCTAAACGGAAGTCCATTAAAAATCAATCATCAATTTATAACTCCGCACGGTTGTAATATTACATCGACCACTGTAAAATGGTAATATCGTTAAATTACAAAATAATCGACCATTCGTTGCAGACTGGATCAAAATGTAACGAAAAGCGCGTCGAGTTTTTATTATATGTATTTCCCATCCAGTCGTTTCACGTTCTCATTGAAGGCGAGCTGCGAGCGATAGCAACGATACCCGGCAACCAATTACTTCGATATTGATTACATTAACGTTCCGCGTTGGCTTATTGCCGGGATGCGATACGGTTGCACTTAGTTTTAAAACTCCTCGTATCTCGTTCCATGCACGGTGGAAAAGTCGAGCGCAAATATATCGAGAGATTGTTAATATCCTCGTCCAACATGGCGTGGGAGTTGGAACGATTCAGCAAACACATTGAAGATTCTTGAATGTCGATTGATGAACGACTGAAATTAGTCGTTTTTAAGCGAGCAACGGTTGGACTCGAAGAGCAATAAATTGAAAAGGAGAGAGAAATTCTGTACCGTGGGTGATCATTATCTGGATACCTTTTAACACTTTGCCTATAAACAAGTTATGGCTACTTATATTTACCATAACAAATTCCTTGAACGGTTATTAAATAACAATATTATATTTTTGAAAGAAATGCAGGAGACTGTTCACTAAAAATAGGAACTAACGTACAAAATAGTCATTTAGCACTAGCACTACCGGCTATTAATTCAGTAGGTAGGTATATTTAACACCAGATTTACAGAGCCAATTTGGCTCCTTCAAAATTTGATTACTATATAAGTATGTATATAGTAATATATATTGTTAATTTTTTTTAATAATAAATCTTTCATTTAAATTGATTTGGAACTATTTTCTTTGCAAAAAACTTCAATTTTCTTGTGCGAGTCAAATTAATTTAATCTCTCACGTTTTACAAGATAGATATAGAAAATTAAGGAAGATATAGTTCTACAAATTTCAACATTTTTACAAAATTCGATACAAGTCATTTTGACTTGCTTGATAGATCTAGCGTTAAAATGATCTGTCGTGATTTAGGCGAATTAATTTGGACAGTTAAAATTATAATGTAAGGTAGAAGAGTAGAAAGAATTCAACTATTTTGATAAGTTGAACCAGTTGAGTTGATGCGAAGTTGAAAGCTCTTTTTCAGCTGCAGAAGATTTCCCGTAAATTGTTATTTAATGTATGGTATCCTCGGTGGTTTAGAATCCACCTGAAAATGCAGGTCCCAGGCGAAATTACCATAGCATTTAAAGCCGGAAAGCACAAAAGAAAGAGGAAAAGAAACGTATGGCTTTAAGTGCGCGTATGGAGGCGAGATAATTTTGCAACGGTATACTGCTGCGTGCCTCCTTTTTTAAGCATACAACGTGGCGTTATAAATTACGCCTCTTTTGAGACAAAATGACGGAGTTTAAAGGGAGAAAGGGTAGGGAAAACGGAGAGCAAGGGTGTTTTGTTTTCAAAAGCGAGATAATTTTGTAACGGGATGCGAGTCGTGTGTAGGGATTTTAATGTAGTGTCGCCTTATAAATTATTTGCTTTTGCGAGAAAGATGAAAGAGTTTTGGAAGTAAAGAGAAGAATGGAGACGTTGCTCGATAAATATATAGTTACTTTTCTTCTTTCATTTAAAGAAATCTTCTATTTAAGGTGATATAGTAATGTGTGGGTACCTATATACTTGTTAAATGTATCTGCTACCGTTTTAAATTACTTCCTCATTGAAAAGTATTTTTATTTCTTTTAACGTATAAATTATCATTTTTTTTTTAGAAATAATGAAGTTCCGCGGAAACTGTAGAGTGTACGTGGGAAGGAGGGAGTATTTAATTTTCAGAAGTCATATCATTTTGTAACACGATATTATTCGTATTTGTGCATTTTAATGGATGTACCGATGTACTGCGAATTATTGATTTTAACGAAAAAAATAATAATAGAATTTCCTGCAAACCACGAGGAAGGATGGAAAATAGTGCTCAGTATATTCTTCTATTTCCTTCTTCTTTTTTTTTTAAGAAGATAATTTTGTAACGCTTCTCTACCTATATGTGCATACACTTTTCAAATAAACCCACAGCAGCTTTGTAAATCACGTCGTTTTTAAAACACACAGCTTTTCTCCAAAAGTTATGTCACTGTACTACACTATCACACTTTTACGTGTTTCTTTTAATGTATAAATTACATTTCGGCTGAAAATAAATAACAGACTTTAACTTTAACGACTTTAACGAAGTACAGTCTCCTGTACTGTTTGTGCAAATGAATTTCGTTGACGTTAAACGATTCTCAAGGATGTAAACTATCGACCTTCGAAGGTGAACAAATTTTGTTTAATTTTGTTTGCTTCCACTTTTTACAGCGCTCGACATCCTAATGAAGCAGTTTGCTAAGAATTGCGGTGACTTCAAGCAGCTGTATGTTAGATTTTTGTTAGTTATTTGAGTGAACGATGTATATTCTTTAAAGTTCTGGGTAAGTGCCGTGCTGTTCCTCACAGTCCTCTTACCAGAAGCTGCAATACCTTCCCCACTCCGTGGCCAGATCTTTCAAGAATACATACATACGTTTGTCTCTTTTTAAATCTATGCATCAGTATGTATGACGTCGGGTCATCGGCCACTTTACTAAATAATCTGTTCCTTGGAATGCGACAGGGTGTCTAGACATTTGCCAAACACCCATTCGAAATCGAGACAAACTCCGAACGCAGTGGCGACGGTCCCATTGCGGACCGACCCCATCTGCTCTACAGGGTGTCTTGCGCCATTTTCGCGCAAAAATAATTCCGTTAACGTAAAACGATTCTCTAAGGTCTAAACTATCGATCCACTCGTAAGAAAAAATTATTAGAATACACCTTTGAATTTTTACAGCACTCCAAAATGGTAGGGTTGACGTTATGTGTTGTGACCTTATTATCAACGCACTGGTGGAAGTATCTGCATCGTCTACCTTAAAACAGTGCCGTATACATCAGAGTTATATGGCGGTGAAACAAGAAAGTTTCGGGTAATTTACTTTCTCACCATCTGGAAGGAGACTTCTTATATATGTATGTGTTTCATGCATGTAACTTCTCCAAGGAAGTTTTCTCCTTCATTATAGTTACAAAGGGAAAGCCACATTCACCATAATTCGAAATAAGGCCGCAAACGGTTAATATTAATTCCTCAACTTTCAACCGATGATAATTTACTTTCAAATGTTTCTCCTGGACAGCTTAAAGTTTCTGAAAGATGAAATTAACTTCATAGGGGTTAAAAATCTTGTACCTACATTATACTTTTTTCCCCATAAATTCATTCATACATCTAATATTCCACTCATATCAGTTCCCAAGGGTTTCTCCGTGTTTTTTCGCTTTTCTAAAGTTTCCTTTCGAGCTCGTTTGGTCGTGCGCGTATTGCAGTGACTTTGAAAAACTTTAATAACAACAACAACAACAGCTCCAAAGCACCATTCCCGACGAACTTTGGATTCTTTATTTCGCTTTGGAATGGCTTTCACGTCGAATTTTCTGAACGAATGGTAAACCCCGCGTTACCTCGTCCACCCATGGCATTTTTTCATCCTTTAGCAGGTTGAACTCTAAATATAAGTTATTACGTGCCATTGAGCCCTTTAAAACTTTTATTCGATTGCCATTGTGATTTAGCTATGCTGTGAACATTCTGCCGCGATCAAACATTTACGTGTCGCGAATAACAGACTTTTGTATTTATGATGCCATTTATTAACAACTTCTGTGCCATTCTTTTTTTAGGGACAACTGCAAGTGCTATTGGAATTAAAGATTCTTTTATTCCTTGTGTATCAAAAGTTGAGGGTTTTTATGCGGTGGAAGAGATTCCGAGATGTAACTAGTATAATTGCATTAGTATTTGGAATTTATTTATTGATCAATAAATCCATATCTGGGATTAAGGAGTAGTATTTAATTGAAGGCTGCTTTAGAGAAATAATAAACTTAGGAGAAATGTATTTTGGAATACACAGAGTTCAAAAGTTCAAATCCCTCTAAAAAATCTCATATACAATGCATCTTTCAATGTGTCAAAATTATTGAATCATTTGTAGGTACATATATGGAATTAGTGACACAATAAATAAATGAATAGGTTCAAATTATTGGTACTTTTATAAAAACCTTGAGAGCAATTTTGTTTCTACCACCACTCGACTTTGATTTCCACTCTAATATTTATCAAACGTACATTTTCCATTTCTCCTCTGTTTTTTATTCCAAATTCTTTTTTAATCCCTCTAAATTTTTTTCCATGACCAATATTTGTAACTCTACAATATTTAACGATATTTATCCTGTGCAAATCGAACATTTGCAACGGGAGGTAGGTGTTTCCATAAAGCTACGTTTCCATCAATTCTGATGATCAACAGACGCGAAAGTGGCGTCGTTCCGGGTTATAATTCAGGAGGAAAGTTTGGGAATTTACGATAGCGACGGGAGGTTCTTCGTCATTGCTACTGAAATCTCGTAAATTTTACTTTTCCACGGGTTCTTAAATTGTGCAGAACGAGGTGCGAGTAACAATGATTCGCGGGCTTCTTCGTACGATCTTTCCGAGGGTTACTTTGAATCTAAAGGAGTACGTCGAGATACTTTACCGATATCCAATAACGGAAAACCTCGAGTTTGGATCGTCGAATGTATCGCTTGAATACGATTTAAAGTGGCCCAGTTTTGTAGAAACACTGGGAAGAATGTCGTAAATACGGGGGTTGGAAAACGATGGGGAAATTTATAAAGGTTTGGTGGCCATTGAGGGTGGATAAGGGACTTGAGATACGAGGGATGCATTCTTTTTTATTTTAATGAGGTTAGAGATGGATAATGTATGGTTTTAGATATGAAGGGTGAATTTTTAAAAAATTTTAAATACGAAGGCAGAAAAAACGAATGGTTGCAGAATTTTTGGAAAAAACACAAACAAAACATTATTAATCCTTCCCTCTGAAAATTCTATTTTGACTGTTTGCACAATAACTCGGAAATAATTCCTGAAATCAAAATCTGTTATTTTTCATATTTTGTATACCTAGGTAACTGAATTCAATACCAATGGTATAGAAATAATTTGATATTTTGAATTTAATAATTTCTGCACGCTAAGGGATTAAATCAGTTTAATTACATTCATTTTCTACGTCGATATTTCAAAACATGAAAGATGGAATCGAGCAATTTTTTCTCTTATCTACGTTTCGAAATCTGCAGAATTTCTAACGGTAACAAAATATATAATATAAGTACCTATCCAAAAACTAAAAAAAAGGAGGGTAGTGAAATCTAAAAAAAGTAACTTTGACGCTCCAAAAAATAACTAAACCGACTCGCCACGACACTTGCACCAACCCCGAAGCCAAAAAATGACAAAACTCTAGAGAACTGGAGAACACGCCGTGACCTGGAAACGATTCACCCGATTTACCTCTCCTTATTTTATCGTTCTCAGAGCCATTATCGAGTAATCGTTTTCTCGCAATTTAGCTTCTATTTCGTCCTCATTAGTCTCGTTCATGCTTTTAATTTCCTTGCATCACCGCTGTGCAACTTTCCTACCCGCGGAATGGTGTAAAAGGATGAAAATAAAGAGAGGAGTAGAGGAAGGTAGAAAGAAAAAAACAAGAGGGATGATCGTGGTGAGGGAAGAAGAGGGCGAGAAAGAGGACACATTCCGTCGACGCGACGGTGACAGGTAGGCCAGAACCGGAGGAGTGTTCGAACGTGGACGGAATCGCAAGTGCTCTGGAGCTCTTTACATTTATATTCCATTCGGTGTTCACTGTCGGGTGTGTTTGCAAAGGTCCCATCCCTCGCGGTTCCGCCGGTTTAATTACAGCTATACTAACAGTTCTATCTTTCTATCTTTCTTCTGCTTCTTGTCTTTGTCTGTTTCTCTCATTCTCCCTTCCACCGCTTTTTCTCTCCTCTCTTTTTATTCTTTACCGTGTGTATCCTTGTTGCTGTTATCGTTTTTCACTCTCTCTTTCACTTTCGATGTTTCTCTGCGTTTTGTCTTTACATTTCTCTCTAGTTTTTCTTGCTGTTGTTACTGTCTTTGGCCATTTCTGGTTTTTGATGCTTATCCATTTTTCTTTGCTGCGGTTTCTGACTTTTCCTTTATTTTTCGTTGCAATTAATCACGTTGATGAAACATTGCACTTCAAAACGTCGATAAATATCACCTTGAGGACAACAAAACATATCCAAAATAAAGAGTAATAACGACCCAGAAAAGGTTCCAGAATCCTTGCAACCGGGATGACACGCTTCTTCTATTGAGGGGCGGACAATAAAGCGTTTCAAAAGGGATCTTTCGCGAAACTTTTTTAATTTCCAATAAAGGGAGTCGCGGCTTTCCGTTCGACACCTTTGGAATTGCCGAGAACGCCATATTGTTGGTCGATGAGATCTTGACTTCGATATTTCAGCCGAGAGTTATTGTCATTCTCCTTCGAGAAGATCTCGGATTTCGCTTCTTCCTCGAGAAACTGTTTTTTTAACTTTTAAAAAGATTACTTTCCATTGGATTACTTTAAACGATATACTCGAAGAAGATTGCAAAATTAAATGCAGTATAATTCTTGGAATAAACTTGCAATTGGTGGTAAATATGATATTGAAAGGCTTCAACTGCTAATTAGGTTGTAATTCAAGTACACTTTATTACTGAGAAATTTATCCTAAATTATCAATTAATGAACTGTTCTCTCATTAGGGAACCTACCTAAAATAAATTTCAAACTATTTCATCCGCACTAGCTTTTAATTACTCTTTAATTAATTGATTAAATCAATTTCTATAGGTAATTAATTCTTAAATTAATTTTCTTTACATTTGCCTAGTCCGTTTATAATTAACGATATCAATTAAATTCAAAATGGAGAGATGTATTAATAACGAGAATGTATTTAACACATACATATATCGGACGACCTACAATAGATTAAAAGTATAATAAAATTCTATCTTAAATAATATATTTCAGCTTTAAAAACGCAACATTTTCAAACTTCAGTTACTCAATTTTATCCATCACGTTTATGAAAAATAACATACGTCGTGTTCGATACGGAAATAAATCGGCCATACATCTCATTCGCTTTGAAAATAAAATTCTACATTTTCACCCAGCAACGTGTAAACGAAAGGTCAGATAGTAGTTTGAAAAATTCCTTTCAAATCATCGACGCGAGCCGCGCCTTTTCAATTTTCACTCTGTGATTTCTTCAATTTGCACCTTCTTCACCATCGAATGATGAAAGGCCCCAACCGTTTCTTTTTTTTTATTTCTCCTTCAACAGGAAAATTAACGTAAAATACAAAGACGTTGAGTGAAACGTTACCGTAAAGAATCACGAACAGTTCCAACCCCCTGAAGAAAGGATGTCGTTTTTAATATTTCAGATCTGCCGAGCAAGGGTGGATTTTTGCACGGGAAATCGTTTAGAACTTACTTTTTATGAGTGAAAGAGGAGAGAAAGAAGATTCGTTTGCTAACTCTTTGTATCAAATTGCAATCGAGTGCATGGAGTTACGTGACATGCTGCGAAGTCGTTACTTTCGATGCAACGCGAGACATCGATCCGCTGTAAACAATGTCCCATGACGTAGAATGTTGTCTATTGTATTGTTCGTTCATCGTTCGATACTTTTATGCGGCTATCGAACATTCGTTCCCATTAGCTCGAAGACGAATAGCAATTTTACGTTTCATCCTCCACGCCTGTCCGTCTTTCAACGTTTTCCACTTTATCCCCAGGCGAATATCCGTCTCTGCTTTCTATGATGCACTCTCTCTCTCTCTCTCTCTCTCTCTCTCTCTCTCTCTCTCTTTCTCTCTCTCTCCCTATCTGTTTTTCTAGCTTTTAGTTTTTCTTCTCTTCGTGTATTTCTATTTTCCTGGCACCTCTTTGGCGTTTCCTTCTCTTGGATCTTGTCGTTTGTCGTCTGGATTTCTCGATTTTTCTAACACCACTTTGTTCTTTCTTTATTTTTGTACATTTTGGTTTGTTCTGGAGTAGTCTTGATGTTCAGTTTCAGAAAATCTTCAATTTTCCACGGAGGTGCACTTGCAGGATTATAATAATTCTAGAGTAGCTTGTAGCTCAGAATGAAAATAGCTCAGAGTTGCTCAAAGGTTGTATTAAAAATTGCTCCAAGTGCAAAGGGTTCGAAAATAATAAAATAAACGAATAGATTAATCAATAAAAACTCTAAGTACTGTAACTCTTACTCTTACAAACCCTTTAATTTTCCTCTCAAGATTATACTCTCCACTATTTTTAGCTTAACTCTGTTTATAGCTCAACTCTGTCTATTACTCAATTCTGTCCATGGCTCAACTCTGTTCATGGCTTACAGTTATGACAATTTAACTCTATCTATTGCTCTACTGACTCTCCCAAAAATCCACCCTCGATACTCTATCTCACCGTATGTATTCACTATTGTACTCCCTCATTTACTCCTTACTCTCAGACTAAACATTCGTGTATTATAATTCTAATTACTATGTAAATCCTAATTTCTAATCACTAATTATAAACTATTTTCTAACTGAAAAATTCCGAGACTATTTCCCTCTCTCCCCTCTCTCCTCCCTCTTTTCTCCCCATACCTCTGCACTCTCACCATTTTCTCGCTCCATTTCTCCTTCTTCGATCCATCTTTCTTCCTCCTTTCCATTTCTCACCCCTTGTTCCTTCTCCTACCCTCCCTTACCGCCGATCGTCCATTTTCACAGCCGTTTAATCTCTAAAATACGCGGGCAACAGCTTCCTTTTAACACGTTGCCTGTTACGTGGCAGATATCGTATGTTTCGGTCTCCACGACCGGACATTGGCCAGCAACTCGTTGTAGTCGATGTGTTGCATCGGTGCAACGCAAATTGAATCACTTCAAACCGATATCCGTATGCAAGCTTTCAAGTAAATCGTCCAATTCAGGATACGAGTGTAAATTGTGTAACGCGAACCTTATTAGTGCAACTAGTTTCCACATTGGAGTTGCCAGTCAGAAATTGACTGATCTACATGCACGAAGAGACACCGACGCACCGGAAGTTCCCTGTGCAACGGTTCCTACCGGTTTTACTGTCGAAACGTCGCGACGTGTATTAATTTCCTTGCGAATTCTGAGACTCTGGAGTTTCCAGCGACGGATTTCCGGAGAAGCTTATTATATCCGCCTATTCATGAGAATTATGCGTGTCGCGACTCGCGATCTTACGTTTTGAAGTCTTTCTATCGTTTAACACAACTTTTGTGATTGTTAACTTGCAATCATGCATTTGTACTTTCCATGGAGCAACGTTAGTGGAAGAAACAAAATGTCTTTTCATTTCCCTAATATTTCTAATTATTAACCCCTTGCCCTACCATTTCTTTTCTGACTGCGAGCCCAATAACTTCGAATTAATTCCTGAAATCCAAAGCTTTCACTGATTTCTGATACATCTTCTAATTGAATGCAGAATTAACGATACCTATAGAAGTAATTTGATTGTTACGTGACCTCTTATACTTTCAATTTAACAGTTTTTGGAAGACTTGAAAATTTTCTATGCCTCTACTACATACTTAAAACTACTTACATCAACACCAAACAACTCCAATAATTGTTATTAAATGAAGTTAATAAGCCTCAGAATTCTACAAATTAATTATATTTACATCATCAGTCTCCATTGCCCCGGACAATACAGTAAATTTCACCTAAAAATTTATCATCTAAGGACAAGTACAATTATCAGAATTTCATGAGGAAAGATGATCGAAAAAATTCACTTTCCATAACTCTTCGGCCTGGCAAGGATCTTCAATCTCTTGGTGCACCGTGCCTTCAAAGCAGCTGGTGAAACGGTAAATGCGTCTTCTCTGAGGTCTGTCTCCATTCCTGCAGGCTTCACCACTGGTTTCGCCAATATCTTTGTCCTCGAGGATGCTGCGAAATTAAAGACCATGCATCGTGTCGCCCTTGACACGGTAAGAGTCCCTTAACGCCGACAAATGGCAAGAGGGAGAATTAATTCAGTGACGACGGTACTCCATGCCGTCGGCAAAACGACCTTTCACTCCGACACTTCATATATTTAATTGGCTACGTAAGCAGCATAATTCCTGATAATGAGGAAATTCGAAAAAGAATTTACATTTTCCATTTTGCGGGAGAATCCGACGTGAAATTGCCGAACGAATTTCGTGGGAAAGTTTCGTGATGGATGCGAATAGAAGTTCGTAGAGGTTCACGGGGTGATTTAAGAGTAGAGAAGATGTCGATTTTGGCTGTGCTCGATCGCGGGGGATGTCTATTTTTAATGTAAACGGACCACGTAACAGGGTGTGGGAATGTTTCGTGGAATTAAATGGTCGACAGTTTGACGCGACGTCGGTCAATATTGATTGATGCCGTTTTGCGATGTTAAATTGTATCCGGAAATAATGTCGATATTCTAATATTCACTATGAAATCAAATAAAAATAAAAAAAACAAACTTTGACGTCTGCCTGGAATGGACGATTTTACGCCATGAATTTTACACGAACGCTGCTCTATTCTCCCGAGGAATAATTCTACAAAATTCCTTCTTGTAGAAGTCTTATAAACATGTAAATCAACCGAGTAATATTACCAAAATTAACATTTGACTATTCATTCCAACTGACAATTCTAAATAAATTTCAAATCAGTATAAAATTCCTTCCAGCAGACGTCAAATTAATCAGTTAACTGCGGAATTTAGTTTTATGAATCCCTCGCAGAATGCGGAACTAAAATAGAGAAATGACGTGTATATTCGTCGAACACGGGGCAAATATTTTTGTTATAAATTTAATGAAAAGAGGAAAGCAATAATCCATTAGTAATGGACAATTCAGTATTAAAAAGGCTACCGCAATAGAACTTTGGGTTGTCGTGTATACACGTCGAATGCAGTTAACTGGTTAATACAGCGACTGCGAAAAATTAATAAGCTCCAAAAGCCCAACTTTGAAAAGATAAATACTCCAAACCCTTCTCGATAGAAATTCTACTAAAAAATCTTTGCACATAGGAATATTATCAGTCTCAACCTCCAAAAAGCATCCCTCAGCGTTTCACTCTCGCCTCGTGTTAAATCCCTCCAACTTCCCTCGACTTTCCAGCTTGATTTGTTTGCCCTAGCGCTATCCGAACAAGGGAATTTTCAACTTGCCCATTTTCCCCGCTAACTTTCCTAAGTAAGAGCTATCCCGTTAAGTTGAAAGTCCACGCTGGATAATGGCCAAGTAGGTAGGTGGGTTACGTTCGAAGGATAAAAGAGAAATGGCGAGAACGGATGGAAAAATGACGCAAACGGATGGTACGTTGTATACCCGTGGCTTTAAGGGCAGCCCTTGAAACGGTTCCGGGTATCCGTGGTGGTATAATCTCCGGTGGACTCTTCGGGAATGCAATTTGCTGCAAGCGATCGCTGATGTTGTAAGTGAGAGCGGCTGCCGGGACCGTGAACGGATCCCTGATTTCCGGTTCCTCCCTGGCTGCCGGCTGAGCCAATTCTTCCACTCTCCGCATGTTCACCGGCCTCCATTTTCTCCTTCTATCCTGCAATTTTCCATCGGTCTATCGATTTCTTCGATAAAACGAACCTTTCTTACCGGCCTGTTCATCTTTGCTTTGATTTTTTGCATCAGCCTACTTTCTTTGCCCTGTTTGTTCCCTTTACTTTTCGGTGAACTAGGAGAGTCTGACTAGTACGGACAATATCCACTGCTACGTCTGGATTTAACGTTTGTACATACATACATACCATACAAGAACCTCCATTTCTGTGTATTTATGTGTCTATCTATTTGTTTTTGCATCTACGGTAGACTGCGTTGTAGCGCGAATTTCGTCAAGGTGACAAAGGTACTGCTACTACTGTTTTCATTTAACGGGATTCTCCGTGTAACGTTACAAGCAATGAAATACTGGAATTACATGATTTAAAAATTTTTGTTGTTGTTTTCCTCGTCGTCATGTTTCTTCTTGCGTTTCAATAGAACAATAGATTTGTCACGTACGTTAAGAATACGTTAAGAAGAAAAAAATGATAGACAAAAGTGGTATTTC
Source organism: Cerceris rybyensis (assembly GCA_910591515.1). Taxonomy (NCBI): domain Eukaryota; kingdom Metazoa; phylum Arthropoda; class Insecta; order Hymenoptera; family Crabronidae; genus Cerceris; species Cerceris rybyensis. The sequence continues at coordinate 28,153,612 of OU342792.1, read as the reverse complement.
TATTAGATAGCCACTGGGACACGAGACAAGTGTTTTTATCTCTCGTCGTTATCGAATAACAAATTCTTTAAAATATGCGTCTACACTGTAACCGCCAAGAATAAAGGGGTTAACCGCGTTATAAGAGTCTATTTCTCAGTCTGTCAATTTACAATTTGTTTTATCTACCGTTTGACTGACGTCTGTCTCCGTTTACCTGATCTGCCCGATTCTATCTTTCTCGTTCTCTGTCTCCCTAAGTCTTCTTAAGAACGTTTTCCCATGTCTTCCTACATACGTCTTCCTACGTCTTCCAAACTCTTCCTGTACCTTTCTATGTCTTTCTGTGAAATCTCCCAGTCTCTCTCATCCCTCTCCGTGTCTATCAGCCGGTCCCCGAATCTATCCTCTTCTCTATCCGTCACTCTATCCCCTTTCTCACCCTCTCTACCCCGTTCTTTGCCCCTCTTTCTATTTGCTTACCCTCCCCCATCCCAATCCATCCCTCTGTTTCGTTTCTATGACGCGTAGGACGGTCGGTCGTATTTCTTTTTCGTGTCCCCGTTACGTTTCATCGGTTTTCCACGCGGGACAACGGCGTATCTATTAGGTGTACAAATAAGTTCTCGGCCTGAGAGTAAAAATAACTGTACTGAATATTTGAATGTAAAAATTTTCCCTCCAAGTCTAGTACCATATAATACTAAACTAGCAGACCACTTTTCCGTAGCAGCAATTAACATAACCTTAAAATATACATAATTAGCACATTGATCAAAATGAATTGCAATAACGTCCATATTAGGCACTGTATGCTTTTCGCGTTTCAATTAAAAAAAAATAGTTCCGAGGCTTAAGACATGATTTTTCAGGCATTGGGAGAGAATGCCGTATCTATCAGTACCGTGAAGAAGTGGTTTCAGAGGTTTCGGAATGGAAATTTCGATCTGGAAGATAGCGAGAGAAAAGGTCGCCCAAACAAATTTAAAGACGATGATTTGGAACAGTTGCTGGACGAAGATCCTTGCCAAACACAATCAGAGCTTGCTACGACATTAGGAGTTACCCAGCAGGACATTTCTAATCGTTTAAGGAAGCTCGGTAAAATTCAAAAGATGGGCTGCTGGGTTCCGTACATGCTTTCGGAAAGCAACAAAGCGAGGCGATGCGACACAGCTTTGTCTTTGCTGTCTCGCTACAAAAGAAAAGACTTTTTGCACAAAATAGTGACTGGCGATGAGAAGTGGGTACAGTATGATAATCTAAAAAAACGTAAATCATGGGTTAACCCGGGTGAACCATCCAAATCGACCGCTAAACCCAATATCCACGGTAAGAAGCTCCTTCTGTGCATATGGTGGGATTTCAAGGGTGTCCTATACTTTGAACTGCTGAAACCTGGTGAGACCGTCTCGTCTGAGCGCTATAAACACCAACTAGAGCGTTTAAACGACGAAATTGAGCGCAAGCGGCCATACAGAGGCAAAGGACCTAGGCCGGTCATATTACTGCATGACAATGCCAGACCACACACTGCAAAATTGACCAGAGATACATTAGAATCGTTGGGTTGGGAAGTTTTGCCACACCCGGCGTATTCACCAGACTTGGCCCCATCAGATTTTCACTTATACGGATCACTGCAACACCATTTGGCTGATAGCCACTTCAAAACGTTCGACGAAGTAAAAAATTCCATTGCCGACTTTGTTAATACAAAACCACCATCTTTTTACCGGCAAGGAATTCGCAAGCTGCCTGAAAGGTGGGAGAAATGTGTAGAAGCAAACGGGGATTACTTTCCTGATTAAAACGTACCTAGACTTTAAGTAAATAAATCATTATTATCATGAAAAAAGGCCGAGAACTTATTTGTACACCTAATAGATCGCGGAGGGTTGAAACGGGGATGAGGTCGGATGTCTGTCGAAGGATCGTCGAATCGGGAATAATCGAAACCCTTCTCTTTCCGTGCCTTTCCCAAACGTTCCTGCTATGGGGATCGTTCTTTTATTCTGCCGAGACCGTGCACGATATCGATACGTTTTTTCTCCCGCCGTCCTTTTTTTCGAAACGTCAAACGTAGAGAAACGCTAGAGGTGCGATAGGAGGAGAAAAAAAGGAAAAATATACTTGAAACGTTTACGAATTGACTTATTTACAGGATACTTTGGTTTTGGTGGAATCTTCGGGGCGGCTATCCTTTCCAAGACTTCCATGTGCCTTTCCCAATCTTCGGGGGTTACTAATGCTTTCTGCAGCTTCTGCTTCAGTCTCTGTCTGCCAATTGGAAAATATTTTGCACTTAATATATTCATAATTTATTAATCTTACATTTATTATTGCAATTTGGAAATTGTAGGAGCCATTGTTCACAAATTAACAAACACCGTGAACCATGATATTTGTAAAAACTTTTAAAGGTTGTAAGTTCTCCACAACAAAAGTTTCTCGCGAAAGCAATGAACCACCTCGACAGTTTCGTCCAAAGGAACTTCGTCGAGCGATTGGGTCGATAAGATCGAAATAATTATTCTCATTTTGTTTGATTACAGTTTCGAACATCGTCGGGTAGGAGCAATAAACGTGAAAATGAAAGAGCGACGATGGGGCAGAGGGTAGGTAAAAGACCCGGATGCAGCGTTCTACGTGTTTGGTGAATTTCGAGATACCCTTGGGCACTATTAATAATTACATCTAGGGTACTCGTGTCTGGTAACTGTTCCTGAGTTGGATGCAAAGTTTAATAGTAACGTCGGGGAACCTCGCGAAAGTCGACGCTCGGAGAGGAAAACTGATATCTCGTTAAATTTCTAACCTAACAGGAGACGGAAGAGAATGACGCGAAGGGGTGGAAAAAAAGGTAGGTCTTTGATAAGTTTTAACGATATACCGTAATATGTAATAGAATCTTGTTGGAAAGCAGGGACACAAATTGCAACGATGAAGACGGATATGAAACCCGTGTTCTTCGTGTGCTCGTCGCGCGCGATAGGAAATCGGTGATCCAAATCCGACTTTACGAGGGAACGCATTTGCGAGTGCCAAGTGTTCGAAGGACAATCCGATTATGTCCGTTTTCTCTCCTTCTCTCTATCTATCTATCCTTCGCTTTCTCTCCTTTACACCGTAAGACCTATGGGATCGTGACAATTCGTTCTTTCGATTTCCGTTCGCCGATCGACTTCAATTCGCGATGCTTTCGAGGATCGTTGCGCGAAGACGATGAAACTAAAAGCTGAAGAATACTACGTCCACTGACAAAATCTACTAACGGACGGCAGACCTAACTTCTTTATCCTATTATCGTCATAGATTTTTCGTGAGAAACGATCTGATTCTTATGCTCGAGATATTCTGGGGGTAGTTTCGTCTGGGGTTGGTTGAAAGGTACGAAGCGGGGCGGAAATTGCGGTTGCGGTGGAGGGTGGAAGGTGGTTAATTTTTTTGTATGGAGGATAGTCTGGTTCACCTGTCGGCGTGAAGAGACAATTGGTAATTAAATCGTGTAATTTAACCTCTTCCCTTATGATTACCATTTTGACAGTGGACTTAATAACTCGCAATTAATTTCACAAAAAAAAAAATCGTCTGTGTTTTGTAACATTCACGAGATTATTGTACAGCAATATGTAAATAATTGTCTAAAAAATAAATGAGTTTTAACATTCGTCACGTCGAAATAGAAATTATAACGGCATTAAAGTTGTAAACGTCATTCCAGTTGGTTATTAGTCGTTATGAAAATAATATAGAGTAGCAATTGCTTTAAAGTTGTTACAATAGAGAGGATGTGTTACTTTGTTTCACAGGAGTTGGAGTGGTAGGTAAAACTTTGGCGTTATGATAGTTATGAATTTGCAGTTGCTTTAATGGCGTTGCAGCTCAGGCGGAAGTGAATTTCTGAGCCGATGCTGCTGGATGCAAATGCAAAGCTGTCGTTGAAATTAGAATCACAGGAGAAACCGAAGTATTCACGGTATGTTATAATATACATACATTATAAAAGGATTTTCATCGTGGCAAACTGTAATACTTGGTTCGCGGAGACACTGAGCTCCTTAGAGAAGCAACTTTCTAATATGTTAACTACTTCGACAAAGGAATTAATTAGAAGTATCCACTCGTGTTATCGTTAGTGCATGTTCAACTTGCAAGTGTGTAACTTGCCCTCTGTTAAAGTAAATTTTAAACCCTTGCCCTACTATTTTCTTTTTCTACCTCTGAATGATTGAGAATGAAATTACTAAAGTGAAAATTGAAAATTGATTCTTGATATAACGTATAATTTAACATACTATTAATATTACAGGAACAATTTTATCGAGTCGAGTGTCATTAATATTACAAATTTTATCGATATTATCAAATTAAAAAATTTCTATTACATTTACTACACCGCAAGTGTCATCCGTTATTGTATGCTAAGGGGTTGAAGAATATATCGTCGTCCCACTAATTATCAGCAAACTATAAACTCTGGCAAAATTATAAATACAATAACATAAAATTGCCTGGTGAAAATATCGATGACGAAATTCGAAGAAAGAATGGACTTGGAAAATTGTGTAATTTAGGTGTCAACTTGTTTTTATTTCTATAAGAATTTTCTTTTGCTGATGTAACAAGATCTATATTAAAATTTTGACATTTTCTCCAAAGAATTGGTGCTAGAAAATTTGTCTCATATCTTTAGGAAATATCTTTTGAAAGGATAGTTCATCGGTTACTTTCCTCTACTTTCACCACAAAAAGTAAAGACAAATCGTTCGCTGTTCTTTCAAGGTGGCTACTTTACGTAGAACTCACTTCCTCCTCATTTCTCTTCTCTGTCTTGCCATGCAGAACAGTCGATACCTCTGATAACGCGACTCTTGGATACGTGATAACGATTCCGACATATTGTGAAGATGATCCGGATTCACTGTTAGTTTCATAGAAGCCAGAAGTAACCTTTTTAATGGGAGAATCCACATTTTAATTGTTAAAATTCTTTTATCTCTTTGCAATTAAGTTTACCTCTTTTTCGGAAGCGCCAATTCGCTGACTCGTTTGCTAGTTCGACCAGCCAAAGTTTTCGGATGAATTTTCAGATAATAATAAGGTGAAATTCTGCAAGATAAAGTATAAATTTGCGAATACAAAAAATGTAGTCAAATTGCACACTGATTGAAATATTACTCACGTAGGATCGTATTTTTTATTTATGTATTTCGGCCGTGCCATGATACGTATTCGTTTCGATGCACGGGACTTGAGGGCTGCACGAGAAACAGTGAAGGGCTCTGGCTAATGGAATTAATCAGAACTGTGTAATATTATAATTAACAACTGTGTTTCTCTCAATTTTAATGTAAGTTTTAAGTGAATGGAGATTTGAAAATTGCAATGGCAGATTTTCATTCTCAAAAATCAGAGTTTTTATTGTGAAAGAAGTAGGAAGCAGAATAAATGCCCGTTTCCTACCAAGACGTTCATGTCAAGCCTTTGAATTCTTCTCCAATTAGGTCGAGCCAACAGAGAAATGTGTTGTTTCCGCGATAAATGCGCCATGGCGTATTTAATCCTCGTGGACAGCATATTTGCAATTTTCCACCTACGTTTACCGCCTTCAAGTTCGATTTATCTCCGTCAACGTTCTCCTTTCTCACTTTCTTGGCCTCGTTTCCGACTTTCTTTTCAGCTACTCCCAGAGAAGCTCTTTTTTCATTCCCTCAAGGATTTTGTATCGTCTAACGCTCGATCTCGACGGGTTACAAGTTGTTCAATTAAATTTGCGTTTAATTAAAGTAATGATGTAACGAAGGCGAGAGAAAATAAGAAGAGAATTGAAAGGATGGAAGAGGAGAGAAGATATCGTGGAAGTGGGCCAACGATGTTGTGATTTACAACGGTTTGAATTTCCCTTTCCTCTTTCTAACCCGGAATTTTGGCGATCGTGATAAAGATCGATCCTACTTGAGAATGTGGCTGCTTCTAAGCGAAAAAGAACAAAAGAATGAGATCGTCGATTATCGAGATCAACGAAGTATCGCTTACGAGGTTCAATCGTAGAGACTGTGTTCAATGGTTCGAGAAGTGTTCTGAAATAAGAAGTAGATAAATCTTTAGCTTAATATTTCTATATTTAATTACCTCCTAATTAATTGAACTAGGGTGAATAAGTCCTATCAATACAGAATTACAACTTTGTCCACCTTGCTTTCGTTTTCTCCTACATCCTCCTCAAAAACTCCCTTAAACTCGAACGAAATCGGAAACAATAATGCGAAACCGAGGTATTGAAACATACGGAGGAATTTTCAATTAACAAGACTAGGAGAAAAGGAGAACAAATACAGCAATGGCGTGTTACAAGTTCTGTTACCCATCGAGCAAGCTGCGGCTCCATTTCGTCGCTTCCTGTTTCAACATTGATCGGCTTTTCATGAAAATGTTATAAAAAAAAATAGTTATAAACGATGGTCGCAATAATACATAGTTACGACATGAAACATGAATTTTTTGTTCGTTCCTCACCACGAAACGACCAATCAACAATTCTCGTCCTAGATCGTCGGGTATCCGATGACACGGGAATGAATAAATAAACAAACGTGCAAATATTCCAACATCGAATGGGAAATTCTATTGGTCGTGGAGATTCCAACTGGATCGAATCTCTCGTTGGAGATCGATCACATGGGAAAGTTACGATTCTAAACGAAATGCTTCTTCCGATGTACCGAGAGAACCGAACGACGTAATTTCGAAAGCTCGATTCGTGCTTGTTGGATCACGGACAAAAGTTCTGCCGATGAAGATCTCTTAGGGGACACTCTCTGGATTTTATACCCTTCCGTCCGTATATGGGAGTGAGCCACTCACTGATCTTGGTTTCTTTGCTCCTCCTTCTCAGGAGTTTCTTGCTTTCGTTCCCCTTTTCCCTCTGGATGTCTATCATCGTGTGCACTTCCGGATTTTCCGGCTTTCCCTGTTTCTTTCCGTTTTTGTTTATCTGAATTTTTGTTTTTTCCGATTTTTCTCTTCCTCTTTCTGAATGTTTCTCACCTCTTTCAGTATTTCTCCCTCAATTTTTCCCTCTTCCTCGTTCTGCATTTCTTTTTCTTTCTCCCCCCCCCCCTTCTCTCTCTCTCTCTCTCTCTCTCTCTCTCTCTCTCTTTCTTTCTCTCTCCTTCATTGTACATTTTTCTTTTTCACTTTCTGCACTTCTCTCCTTCTATCTGCATTTCTCTCCCTCCTTCCGCATTCCATCTCCCTCTTTCCGTATTTCCCTCACCCTACGTCTCCCTCTCCCTCCTTGCCCTCGTTTTACCACGTTTCCTTACTCTGTCAACCCCGCATGGGAAATCTCAAATACGAGTCTGTTTACCTGGCACTTGAAACCCCGCGGGATATCGATGATAAGATTTTACTCCGCCTTCGTCCTACCTCCTGCAATCCCTTCAACCCTCACAACCCCCTCCTGGGGTAGGTCTTCGCTCATCTGCCTACCCTTCGCCGGATAACTACCCTTGCGGGTTTAATGGTTACGCGGATACGACCGATAGGAGAACAGATACATCATATTCGACAATGAGATATGGCGTTTGTTGTTTGCAACGGCGAAAGCAAAAGAATTGCAGCCGCGAAAACGGGTCGGTTTCGTTGGGAAAGGAGCACGAACAATGAGGGTGATATAAAAAGAACGGGGAATATGGGGAAGCTGTACAAAAGGCACATTAATCTTCTTAAATCGAAATTTCTCTCTAGCCTATTGTGTTTGAGAATAATACGGTAAAAAGTTTATTAAATACGGGAGAATCCTTTTGGACGATCGATTAATTGTCTGTGATTTACGAATTTCCATGTGACTTGTCAAGATGGGTTTCTGATTAGATGAACGTCCATCGGGAAATATTCTATGAGAATATTATAAGATTTGTGTTTGTTGTTTTTTTTCTATCTTTGCAAGAGTTGGATGATTGCAGGCGGAAAGGGATGGGGGTGGAAGAATTAACGAGCATCGTGGAACTTGATATTCTTTGTAAACGTGTCTTCGCTGCTCAAAGCCAGTCTTTAGATTTACCATGGTTAGAGGTAGTAAATTCAACTTCGAAATAATTCAAGATAAGATGGATATTTTAATTAGCGTTTAATACTTCCCTTTACCCATTTTCATTTTGTTTTCAGACTAACTGCTATTCTCATTTCCTGTATGATTTAAAATTTTTGGTTTAGAATAATTAAGGCTGTGGTGCAGTACAAATTATAAAAAATTTGGGACAAATCTCCTAGAAATGACGATAATTTGAATTTGTAAGTATTAATTAGCAAAACTCCATACTTTATCTCCATACCCACCATAGTCTCTTTAAACTTTGCGCAACCACGTCTCCATTCTATTTTCAATAAGTCCATTATTTTAATTTTCATTAAAATTCACACAATTCCATTCAATTGTAGGTTTCCTCGGTGCCCGCAATTAATTCTACTTCCAATTATTGTATAATAATAGCAACGTCCGAAAAATCATGGCGATTGTCAGGCCGAGCAGCCCGTGTACGTGTTAACATGCAGACGCGACTACACCCAGCCACAATAACGAGCAGCTGGATAAGCCGGGTGTTTCTAATTAAATTTTAATTACAGGTCACGGGGCAGAACGTTATTGGTTTCGGCCAAAGAGGAAGGTCTCGTTATATGTCAGCCACCGAGCGTTCTTCTGGAAATTCTCGTCCGGTTGCGTTTGCAATTGCGGAACCGTTCTGAACGACGATGAAACAGGACGAAGGGGACCAAGAAGACGAAGGGAACGTGCAGAGATCCAGGAAGATGAAGAAAATGAAGGTGGCGAAAATGATGCAGAGGACGAAGAGGATAAGAAGTTGAAAAAGAAATGAAAATAATGAAGAGGACAAAGAAGACAAAGAAGACACAGAAGATTAAGAGGTCACAGAATATGAAGGGGCCACAGAAGACGAAAAGGACGCAGAAGATGAAGAGGACACAGAAGATGAAGAGGACACAAAGGTTGAAGGGAACATGGAAGACGAAGAGAACGTGCAACGTGCAGAGGTTCAATAATATGAAGAAACTGGAGAAGGCAAAATTGAGGAAGAGGACAAAGAGGACGAAGAAGACGAAATAAACAGAAATGACGAAAATGTCGAAGAGGATGAGGAAGCGGAAGAAATATTTCAAGGAAGTGCTCGCCAAGCGGTGGAAAATTCAGTAAGCGGTTGAAAGTAACGACGAGACGAAGAGCACGCTGCTTCGAGTGGCGAAGAAGTGGACCAATAGAATCTTTTCAAAGGGACATTTCTAGGTAACTGTTGGTGAATATCGTACGTTGTAGCATGTACCTCCAGCCTTATTGCGATTTTCCTTGCGTTGAATCACCACGGGAGCAATTGCGTTAGAGCTTCCTTTCGGTTAAAAATCGACAAATTCTATTATAGCCTTTTACCTGGATTTTTTTTACTTAAAATGACACTGTATTAATTTCAATTTGAGGTGTTAATATGAAATAATTATATTTTTCTTAGGATTTTATCTCATACGCTACTTTTGGGATCATTAACGGAGACTGAATTACAAATAAAGTAATACAGAGTAGAAAAATATGTTCAGTTATCATTTATGTACCGTTGCTGCACTTCAAACGAGACTGGAATTCTTTCTGCGCAATTGTGACGTTAAAAATTCACCGGATGCTTCCTTCGGTTTTAAATGGAAACACAGGAAGCCTTGAATAATTAAAAATCTCCGTATTTCACTTCACGATGCACTCTGCATTTCAATTCTACGTGCTTTACTCAATGCACTCTTACTTAACAACTTTGTATTGTTGTATTGTTGTATTGCTGTAAGTAATCGTATTATAACTTAAGAAAACATCGCGTCAACACGGAGAATTCTTCGACTTCCGGTGATTTCAACAGAGAAGTGGGACTGTGGTGGGTAAGAAGATAAAGATTCTCATTCTCAATGAGAGTGGGATCGGGTTCAAATTTTCCGTCACCTCTGGGAACATTTCTTCTAAATTATTATTTAATATATAGTAGCTTTGGTGATCTAGAACCCAGCTAAAATTAATACAAAATTGTAGATTCTAAGCAAAATGATCATATCAACGTTCTATGGTGGACAAGGAGATGAAGACTCTAATTTACGATCAGTGAGACAGAGTACAAAGACTCCATCACCTCTCCGAAATTTTTCCTCTGTTATTCGGTGCATTAGCCTTAATAAACCTCCCCAAAAATACAAAACAAAGATCTGAGAAGTACATAGGTACACAGAAAATCTTGAATAACTTGAATTTCACGAAAACTCGAGAATCCTCGACAAAAAGTGACTATTGTATTCGAGATAAAGTACCCAATAACGACAATAACGTCGTGAAATTTATCGACGATACCATCGAGCACGAGTATTTACCATGGAGACTCCCCGTTTTATTCTCCCATCGTCTATTCTATCTTAAAATATGTCAAGAGTATCGATAATTGGGATAACGCACCTAAAAATAGGATAGCCCCGCGAGACACGAGGCAGATATTCTTCGAGGATATTTTCCTTCGCGAGGAAAGCTACTTAATTCACGAGGCATGCCCCTTTTCCCAAGCGAGACACTCGAAAACTCCCGGCACACGTTCCTTGGAAAATAATGGCCCGGTTTCCGTCTAGGCTGGGGAGAAAAAAAAAACGATGAAACCAGGCCGAATATTTCCTCGTATCAGAAGGAGAGAAGAAGGATTCGCTAGCTTCTTTCCGGCGTAAATTTTAATATCCATGCTACGAGTACGTCACGAAGGAGACTCGAAACTTTATCACTTAAGACATCAGAGTTGTTTGCGACGAACGTAGAAAATCTGGTGGGTGAATCTTCCTCGAGGGAGGAACAGGTATGGCGTAGAAAATAAATTACTTTTTTTCCACCCTTTTTCTTTTGAAATGGCGAGGTGAGAATAATTGGCTAGTGTCTCGTGAAAAATCTAGTATAACTTCGTATTTATCCCAGAAAATACAGAGGGTCGATGATTATTTGTTAATTACAAATATTACAATTATGAATTAACTTTACAATCATTCTGTCCAACTGACAATGATACTGTAATGTGTCACGTTAATTAGCAACGTGTAGATAACAATAAATATATGGATTAATATCCATCAACAATTAATATTAAGACCAAAGTTTAATTATAGTGAAAATATACATCAAAGCAGGCCAATACTCTTCAGCAGAGGGTACCATATAATTTCACCAGGCACAATGCATAATTTACACCATTTTCCACCGACACGCGTTTAATTATCACGACAAATAATTAACTCCGTCACTGTTCCAAAATTAACTGAATAGAATAAAAAGAAAACAAAAAAAAACAATATCCACCCAACGGCATCCATTAAAACACAAACAGTAACTTCTCATGGCTCTAAACATCTCTAAACATCTCCAAAACTTTAATTATCTCGGGATGAAAATCAAATTTTCCTCTACCATATGCACAGTACGTTTCATCGTTTAAAATCCTCATCGATAGGTACGTAGCAGTAATTTATACCAGCGCGTTAATTAATTTCGGAACACAAACCAGCATCGTGTACATACGTTGAGAATTCACGTAGAATCATACATATGCATACTTCTATTATCTTGATAGTTCGTAATTTAGGTGAACGTTCCCGGCGTGAAATGTAGGCCGGCAAACGCCGAAAGTAAGACACCGATAGAGCGCCTCTGGGAGTTATATTTCAAATCCTCAGTTTCGCGTTGATCCACAAACACACCGAGACAAAGGAGGAAATTACAGGCACCGTGATGAAGTACGACGTGAATAACGCGAAGAATCGTTTAATATTCGCGAAGACATTTTTACCTTTCACTTTGGGCCTGTCGACGTAGTCTGACGGTAATTAGGATTAATGTACGGGGTAGTTTTCAGTGCTTTCGCGGTTATTACGATTTTTTTTTCACGTTTGAAAGGCGATTGGGTAATTACACTAACCCTTAGCGTGCGCTGTGGGGTCAATAGTGTATTAATATTCATATGGTTAATATGTAGGGTGCCAGTTAAGGGTTGAATTACTTGTTGATATAAAGGGTATAGCAGGATAAGGGGGTCAAAGTACCCTTGAACCGATTTCAATGGGTGTAGTTTCATTCGATAGATAATACTCAGCGACCATTGAGTACTTACTAAATTTTAACCCTGTATCTTGATCAGAAGGGTAATTATGGGGAAAATTCAAAAAGCAGATTTAACCCTATTTTTCTTCTTTATCGAGGTGAAAAAAATTCGAAAAATTTTTGAGGCATTTTACACGGAACCATACATGTTTGAGATTTATCACAGATTTTTTCATCGAAGAATCTAATTGTAAGGGTAACAAAGGAACAAACGAAAATGGAAATTGGAAACTAGTAGATTTGGGATCGAAATCTTTGACATACAACTTTTGCAGAATTAACAGAAAGACTGGTTCTCGATGTTCTCCATATTATAAAACTAAAATTACTTAAACTCTTTTCCCAAAATAGGCACTTGTTCAGGGTATTCAAATATAATAGGTACAACGTTAGTAGTATTGCGATAATTGACAGTACAATCCTTTGCTAGTATTCTAAGATTAATTACTATATTAACCCTTTGCCGTAATATAACGAGTGATACTCGTGATGCTATAAATTGGTAAGGAGATTTTCAAGTTTTACAAAACTTATTAAATTGAAAGTATCAGTGAGATGCGATACGATACAATTATTTCTATAATATTGGTATTACGTTAAATTATACTATATGTCTCGAATCACTGATAAATGTTTATTTTACTAATTTAATTCTGAATTATTGTGGAGCCAGTCACAAAGTAAATGGCACGGCAAGGGGTTAATAATATCTCTTAAATGGCAAGACACTCTTTTTTAAATGAAAATTCTTAAAAAATCGCGAATCCTGCACAACAAAAAATTTTACAACCTCGATTCTACACTCTGCAAAACAAGCCCCTTCTAAATGAAAACAAACGAAACAACGGCTCCTAAAAACATCCCCTCCTTTACCCTCACGATAATTACTCACCCCATCGATATTTCTTCCCCTCCAAAAATATCTAGGAAAAAAAGCTCCTCCTTAATTAATCACCACAATCGCATCATTCTGAATTATAAATTCTATCTCCATCGAAATTCAATTTTCCTACGTATTAACGTTTATTTCACATTTCGCAAAATTCATATTCAATCAATTATCCACGGTCCTCAAAATCCATTGAGAAAATAATCGGAATGCATCGGTCCGTTCTGCTGTTGCTCATTATCGACGAAACTCATTCCCCCGTTCGAGTTTTGCCTCGATTGCTCATAATCCCTTTCAACGGCCACGTTTCATCCAAGCTTCTCCACGGTCTGCACTTCCTTTCACCTTCGATTCTCATAGCATCGACTTCCTTTCCTGGTATTTCCGACGGTCTTTCACGTCTGAGAGACCGCGTCGTTCGGATCCGAAGGATATTAACTCTGAAAAATAGATCTTCCGATAAAAGGATTCGGACGAATAATATTTTTCTTCCATCTGGACTTAACGCCCGCACTCCGTGCTCTCTGTAAACGTTCCTTCGAAAGTCGTACGTGTGCGTGTTTTTCTGTGTCCTTTGTTGTTGGCTTTTACACTCTCCTTTTCTCTTTTATTTCACCGTTACTTTCGTCCGTTTCTCTCTGTGGTTCCTATGTCTTTTCTCCCTTTCTTTTTTTTTCATGTCTGTTCCTTTGACTCTATCTTTATCTTTGTCGTTTCTTTTTCTACACCTTTTGCTGGTCTACTAGTCGTTTGTGCTTTTCAACTTTGCTCGGTTTGTTTTGTCAGCTTGATTGTCGAGTTTTTGAATCGTGCTTTTGTTCCTTCCTAGTTGTATCTTTTGATTTCTCTATTTTTTTTCTCTCTACCGCTTTATTTTTATTGGCTTTGTCTGCTCGTGGTTTTTACTTGGAGTTTTTGCACTTTTGTTTGAGAGACTATGTGATATCCGATGGTTTTTCTGATTCTTGTCTCTCCTTGTTCATTTATTTCTTCGTTTCTATGTCTTCTTATCTCGGTGTCTTCTTGTAAGTTCACTTCTGCAGTCGTTCCTGGTTCTTTTGAGCTTCTCTCTGCCTTTCTTCTTCGATTAATAGCCCTAATATCACTCAGGGATCTCATTCGCGAATCTTACGCTTGGCCTGGGACGAAGTTTAGACGCCTTTAATTTTATCGTGCGCGACTTCTTCGGCGAAATTCAACGAGGAAAGAACTTTCTTCCCTCTTCTTCTTCTTCTTCATTATGATCCATCGCTACACGGTAGCTTGTACCGTGTAATTTACCTCTCTTTTGCTTAAAATATTCCAAAAAGTTTCACTCCTTTCCCCGGGTCTTCCTCGACACCCCTTCGTACTCCGGGCACCCTAGAAATCTCAATGGAATTTGAATAAATTTCAAGTCTAAATTAAGAAAAGAAATTAATTCTATCGAACGACGAATAAGAAACGTTCGTGAATCTTTTACGAGATCTGATACTTCATATTTTAAATTACCCTATCTTTCTGCAACGAAAGGGGGAAAACTTTGAAGAATTTGGTGCTAAAATACTCTCTACTATTTAAATTTCAATAGAATTCGAATAAATTCTAGTTCTGAATAAAGAAAATTTATTAGTTCTATTGCGGGGATTTTATAAATCCTGCTAGAATGATCTATGTAGAAAGATCCGCCATGAGACTGACGAAAAGACGATCGACGACGGAACGTGGACGGCACGAGGACGAGAGTTCAATTCGACAGTAGACGGCATATAGAGTAGCCGTATAGACTTCGACGGTAGACGCATAGAGTCGACGTATATAGTTCGATAGTCGACGAGTTGCAGAGTGGACGAGGTAGAGAGTAGACGGGTTAAAGAATAGATGGACGTAGATAGACGAATAGACAAATAGACGTACAGATTAGACAAATAGAATTATAGACGATTAGACGCATTATAGTTGTACTTTAGAGTAGACGATTTTGTATTATAGTTTGTATTTTTATATCATTTGGAGAGAGAGAGAGAGAGAGAGAGAGAGAGAGAGTGTGTGTGTGTGTGTTAGATGGTAGCGTTCCCCATATTTTACAACATATTTGCGTTTCCACTTGTATAAGCTATTTTTAACTATATTTGTAATAAATATCCTACACCATTGAATGATTTAATATTTCAAAATTATCCACATTCTATCTTAGAGAATGGCGCAAAGTCTTAAGAAATAATGGAGGAAAGAGTTCTAGTTGTAAAAGGAAGATAAAAAAAAGGTCAAACCAAACAAATGTGTAGTCGAAGAAAAAGTATATTAACGAATCCAAGAAAGAGCATCGCGGGCAAAAAGTGAAATAATACAGGAGCACAGACTAAAAGCTTTCGATGCTCCGATAAGACGACAATCTCAAAAGAATCGACTGAACTTTCCCTCAGGAAACGTCCACATTGATTCATCGCGATGCACAAAGACAACGAGGATCGTGCAGACCTCAAATCGAAGCTTTCTTTCGATCGAGAAATCTAAGAAAGATCCCATAGCACGAAGAATATTCCTAAAGAAAGAGTGACTTGATTAAAAAATATACATATTGAAACTAAAATGATTTTATTATAGTTTCTGAAATTAATTTGACAAACTTTGATAGGTTAATACTAAAAGTTGAAAATTAATAACAAGCTATGTGTGCACTTTTGGCACAGCGGCAGCTTCAAAGGTAGAATCCTGTTGCGAGCGTACACGATAGTGAAAGGATTAAGGGTAAGTGATTTCCACGATCTGCATTTAGCAAAGTTACATCTTTTAATCCTTCCAGGTCTCCAAGTAATTGTAAGCCCAACAGAAGGACTACATGTCTATAATAACACTTGATAAGACTTATGTGAATTATTTCCCGGAAAAAATTGCACTTTTTTCCCTTGATAAGTTTTCCCCGCAAAGAAATGAAGACAACCAGGAAAAACGAATTCTCTCAACTGAGCAAATTAATCAAGTGCTTTTTACTTTCGAACAATACTCGCTTCATTATCGAGCACTTGGTCGTATTCCGTCGACAAGGAGGGTGAAAAAGTTATTAATTTCTATCCCACGGCGGTGTATTCGCGACGAGGAGGACGTAATTAAGAGAAATATAAGGTGGTTTGGTTCGGCAGGACGATTACGACGAGTAGAGAGGCGACCAGAGAGAATCAGCAGGAGGAAGAGAAGAAAAGGGACTCCTGGTTACTTTGAATTCGCGAGGAGCCACCGCGGTAAGTCCTCGGTTTCTCGCCAGGAATTTTCCTTCCCGAAGTCGAAGAAGTTCGCGCGGATGACCCCATTCGTCGTCGGAATCAGCGAGGAAGATACGACCGAGAGGAGAAAAGTTATCTCGCATCTACGAGCTAGACTCGCGCCTTTTACCTTCTCTTTTTAACACTAGCTTTCCACCACTCCTCTCTTTCTATCACATTTCCTTCATTTTTTTTATTTTTACTATTTATCTGTCTCTTTCTATCCTTTCCACCAGCAATTTATTACTCTTTCTCTCTCCGTGTGTCCATCCGGATATCTTTGTCTCTTTTCCTTCTGTTTTTCAGATCTGTGGATTTCTTCTCCTGTTTCTCTCTACTTGCAGCCTCTCTACTTTCCTTTATCGCTTTCCGCCTCCCTGCTTCTCGCCGAGTCTCGTTCCGGCACGTCGAACAGGATAATTTCGCAGGGACGGAACGAAAGGAAGAAAAAAAAATGGAATATCAAATCCCATTGAATTTTAAAGAACTTATTAGTGGTGACGCCGTTCCTTCCGTGTCAGAATTACGCACACCAGAGGTGCATAATTTCGTATAAAAAGTAGAAAAGAGGGGAAAAAAGAAGACATCGAACGTACGAAAGGCTACCAGTTTGTCCTCTTTCAAGGGCATTTTGGGAAGAAGACAGGAAGAATCTTTTGGAGATAATTTGAACTCAACTGGTAGTAATTGAGAGTCCGAGCTATTAACACCATATTCACCATAGTTCATTAATTTTTCTTTTCAACGTTTCAACAGCCGTGGATGTTCCACTAATTCAAAGCCGCTCATCGTCGACAGTTGCAACCTTTCCGGCAGACTAATTGCTCTCGTAATTCGAAAGCGAGTTCCGTTAATTAGCGTCGAAGATGGCGGTACGCGGATGCTATGTTGACGTTTCTCGGTGTCGAGCTGCACCATTGGCACGTCAGGATAGCAATTCTCCCCAAGTACCACGTAGAAGTTTAACGATTATTGCCCGGAAGACACCGCCACCCTCACCGTTGTCATCACCGACGCGTCGCGTCGGTAGCTCTCTCCTTTGGGCTTTCCTTTCCGCACGAGCCTCGATTGTCCGGAGACTCTCCTTCTCGAGGGCCCATCGAACTGCCTAACGAGCAACTAGCTGACGCCGTGTAACGTAATACATACAGCTACCCTGATGTGTCAATTCTTCTCCCCTTTCTTGCCTTCTCGATGACTTCTTTTGTCGGCGAGCAGGATTTAGAATGGAGCTTTTTGGATTAATTTGCGGATGGGTGAGAAATTCGCATTGACTCAAACGATGTAGTTGGGGATGAGCTACTTTACCTTGACTGATATCATTCTTCCTTTAGTTTACTTTAGCATTGAGAAGAATAAGTCATTTTTTTGCCAATTTGATTATTTGTTTCGGCAGCGAGGTGGATCTAGAGTCGTCGTTTTCGGGTTAATTTGAGGGTTGCTTAAAGATGCTCTTTGACTCAGACGATGTATTTACTAGGGTGTGAGCAATTTTATTTTGAGGAGTAGCATTTTTTTGTAGGTTATTTTAGAATTGAAAAGAATAATTCACCTTTTTACCAATTTGATGACTTGTTTCGGCGGCGAGGTGGATTTAGAATGCAGGTTTTATGGGTTAATTTGAGGGTTACTGAAACATGCACTTTGGCCCAGATGATATAGTTGGGGATGAGCAGTTTTATTTTGACTGGTACCACTTTTTTTGCAGCTTATTTTAGAATTGAGAAAAATAATTAACCTTTTTAATAAAGGTTTTCCGACTGTAATAATAATAAAGGAAACAGTTGTCTTTGATTTACGAATTATTCTGTCTTTCCTTGGACCTTCAGGGAATTTTTTCGGAGAGAAATACGTTAAAGGTTTTTTTTACAAGTACTGCGAAGTCAACTGAATTACTTATGTAGATTGGTATTTTTGAAAAGTTTAGGTAGACGACACTATACTCTGGTGTATTTAGTCACAGTGTATTCCATGATTCTAACAATAATTTAATTAGCCTAGATCTGTCTGTTCTCGAGTTTCGACAGCACAAACATGCTTTTCTTTCATACCCCAACAGTCTTAATTTCACCTAGAATCAAAAGCTTTGTGTTATTTCTGAAGCTTCAGCCTCCGAGAAGCATCGAACAAACTTTTGGCAGCGGGTATTACCAGCCAATAGATCCCATTTAATTTGAATCGAAAGGATCAATATTTTACCTATTGATTCCTAGGGCTTACTCCCCATAAAATTAAGACATTTGATCGACAGTAACCATTCAAGTCCAGCACTATTCCCAGCGGAACTTTCATTTCTACCGAAAGCAGTCCGAACTTCATCGTAAACTCGATTATCCTCCGCTTCATCGCGGCACGTTGCGTTTTAATTTAATGCTGAAAAACAAGAGTCCGCGAAATATTGCTCATCGTGAACACAAGAGACACAAAACTTCTCCAACTCGTTTCAACGTTCCTCTACCATCGTCTTTTCGGCCGTCGCAGTCGGTTATCTCAACATTATCCGACAAAACCGTCCCTGGAAACGGGAGAAACGGTTCCTCCTCTTAGAGAACCACGAAAATTATATCGCGGAAGTGAAGTGCCGGACGAGAGGCGCGCGAAAGCGCTTTCGTAAACTTGTCGGCCGACGGAAACGCGTGCTAACGAGCTGAGATAGCTGAGCTCTCGACGAAACTTTTTGCAACGCTTTCAACCAGTTTTCCCCCGTTGTTGTTGCACCACGTCGAGAGTTTCGGACTGATAACAGCGTAGCAAATTGGGGTAGATTGGAAATCCTAAATATTTTCCACAATTGCTCGAAGATCTTTGGAATATTTAGAACTTTTGTTCGTATTTTTTGTACATACTGAATTCGTGTTATTATCGTCTGACTTTCATATGATACCGTTATTAGAGTAAATTAAATACATTCGTTAGATTAATCCCCCCGACGATTATTTCTATTTGACGTTTTCCATGAGAGCTTTTAGGAGAGGAACTCGCGTCAGAGAATTTATTATTATAATTCCATGAAAATCCCAGAGTGGATTTGAAATAGCCCGCGGTGGTTGCTCTGTCTGCATCATAAATATGATATCGTCGTATTCCAAACAGCTTATAGAGGCGGAGGAGAAAATTCTGGCTATTTGTTTATTCTAGTAATTTAAATCTTGAAGAGCTTTCTTTATTGTGTTGATAAATTTGAAACCCTTTTTTAATATCTTCCTTGGCAACATCTTGCTTTTAGCTTGTTCGTTTATATCTCAAATTAGGAACATTTTATAGCATATTTTTTCGAAATAGAGGAATTTATCATTAGCGTAATTTGTAGACTCTTGTTCTGCAAATTACGACACTCTTCTGTACCCCCTTTAGAACCAACCAATTCACATTTTACTAGCAACTTCCAATTTAGCTACTTTAATTGAAGTCCTACATTTGTTTAAACCGTGATAAGAAAACTTTCAAAATTTTTCTTACAATTAGTCTCCATTATTGCACATACGTTTAATATACTAATCCCCACATTTTTTACAAATTTTGATTTAAAGTTTAAATTGGAGAACTTCATGAAAACAATTTCACCCCTAAAGTGGTTTCGAACATAGAACCTTCCCATTAGAAAGCGAGGACTCTACTGACTACCCCATCAATGCCACCTGAAACACTTTCCAATTTTCAGTTATTTCTATAGTGAACTTCACATTCACTCTATTTACCCTCGTAATTACTATTTCCATGTATGTATAACGCACCATCTAATTTTCCGAAACACGTAATTGTTGCGTACTTCCTTTTATGAGTTTACATTTTCTTTAATACACTCCATTCAAGTTTAATTACTGCCAAGTGAAATCCGTAAACGATAAAAGTTAATACCATCTGCAGATTGCTTTTCTCCTAATGTGTTCTTTCGGCACCTCGAGGCGATGCAATTGACTTTAAATCCAGATTTAATTGATTTTAAACTCGCAGATCCTATCAGCGTGAATTTCGCAATTTTCCTACTATTTCATTCCAATGCTGCAGTCGTAATTTCGTGAAAATTGAAACGTCACTTAAATACTAATCAAATGAATTTTATTTTATTTTTTTCCCACACTAATTTCATGTATCTTATTTCAACGAGACAATCAATTAATTCCGTTGATCAATCGGTTGTGAAGCGCAGTTGAAAACACGCGTGCAGATTTCAGTCAACCCGTCGACAGTCCGATTATATCGGCCGATTAAAGTCTCCCAATGAAATACGTGGCCGGTGTTCGTAATTTGTATAATTAGCAGCTTTGTTTCGTGTGCTGCTTTGTGTCACGGTTGACACCGGCCACTCGCTTTACGACCGAACAAAATGGACGAAAGCATTGCCGATAAATTAGCACGGCCATTGAAAATTTGTCCGATGAAATGAGAACTTCTGACGAAATTTCTCCTTCAAAACCCTCCAACTCTACTCCCACAGTTGTTGGGAGTTTATGAAATTTGTTATTCGTTGGTCGAATTGGAGTTTCTAATTTAATACAATTTTGCTGGCAGTTGTTTTATGTCACGATAATCGTACGCTGAAAGAGAAATTGTGCTAAATCCGATAAAAGAGACTTCGAATGTTTAATACTTTAATATCTACAAGGGAGAGGGACAATGAGTGACGGATAGAGGCAGAGATTTAGACAAGAGTTAGAGATGGAGACAGTAATAGAGATAGAGTTAAATTAGAGTTAGAGTTAGAGGTAGACTTATTGTTAGAGTTAGAGGCAGAGTCAGAGTCAGAGTCAGAGTCAGAGTTAGAGTCAAAGTTAGAGACAGAGATTGAGACAGAAATCGAAATAGAAAGAGAGTTAGAGATAGAGTTATGGTCAGGGCTAGAGAAAGAGTTACAGCCAATGATAGAGACAGAGTTAGAGAAAGCAGTAGAGACAGAGTCAGAAACACAAAAATACCCAAATGCAATATCTCTAAATCCTCAATACATTTTTACATTTTCAAATAATTCTCATAATTATTTTAACATTTTCCGCGCAACCGTAAACACGAATGTAGGTTGCTTCACCCTTTGTCAATATCTGTCAATATTAATATGGATAATAAAAGAATTATGGTATGCTCGACGTATTTATTTTCAATATTTTCACTTTTTGCTTCCCATTAAGTAAACGAAGCGTAAATCTGCAATATAATCTGTGTATTAATTTTTCCCTTTAATTATATATAGTGTATTAGATGTAATCGGAAATTATAAAGTCGGACGATTCGATTTTAAACAAACAATTTGTCCTTTCCATTTATTCATCCCGCACCAAGATAATATTTCGAATTGCAGGAAATTTGAAAGGCGAACGGAAATGATGTAGGGGACGGGTATTTGCTCGACAAATTCTATGCATTATTTGTTCTTTGTTCAACGTCCTACATGTGCTTACCATAATTTATTCCGTTTGGAATCTGATTTCCCGAATCGATGAAATATGATTTCATTGTTGTTTTAATTCTTCACGTTGAAATAAACTCCAATAATGTTATGAATACTTTGGAAAATACCATTGAAAATTTTTCACGCTTATATGAGTACTGTTCATTATTAATAACAATAAAAAAAAAATTACCTGGAATATTGGAAGATTTGGACAGGAGTAATTTGTTCAATAAACATTCTCCCTTTGTACTGTTTACGCTAGAAGTAAAATTTAAATTGCTACGCATAAATGCAAAATTATTTCTATGGCTAATTTGTTCCGTTGCGATAATAGCTTATCTGGCAAAATACTCGATATGACAGGATAACGGAGTTTCTCTTGTTTTCCATTCAATTTCTATTAAACTTTTACAAATGAAATTAACCTGTTTTTGAAACTTGAAAAATATTATGGGAGATGAAAAAAAGGAATGAGGAAATGCCGATTTACAAATCCACGGATTTAACCGATGGGACTTGGAAATTTCAAAAATGAAAAATGAAGCTCTGGAAGTTGAGATATATTTAAGTCATCCCCGTTATCCTGAATTTTATATTCAATATGTCCCATGTAAATTATCCTTCGCCATTAATAAACCCGTTGGTTGGACTAATTGCGCAAAAAGTTTAATTGCTTCGTTCCATTTGACATGCTTTCCATACGCTTTTTATTTCCACGGAATTATTAATTTTTAAGATAAATAAATTTATTTCCTGCCTGCTCCAATTTGAAAAAATTATTTTTTACAATGTTTCTTAAGTGACGTATCCATGGAGCATGTTAACAAATTTTAAACACACAGCAACAGATATTTAATTATCTCTCACTGATAAGAAATTTTAAATACAACGTTATTGCTAGAAGGAAAAAGCGGAGATTGTTAATAATTATCATCGGCAAGTACCTTTGCGAATTTTTGTATCACTGGTTGTTCATCGAGTACTCTTCGGGGGTGGAAATGCGGAGAGACCGGTTGGTAACTCACCCCGTCGATGCAACCACCCCTTATCGATGGTAACTAACCTTCAGCTATTCTCACGCTAAAGTCGCTGCCTTCTGCTGCCATAAGTGCTACAAATACTCATGTCAGAGCAACAATTTCAATTCTTAAAATATAAAGTAAAATTGTACCTCACCATTGTTCTCCACCATAATTGAACTTAAACCGTTGTCCTGGCAAATGCCACACCATTAGTCGCATACAGTTAAAAAAAATTCTAATCTAACGATAAGCTCCACTCACCCCAAATCAAAATTACAATCGAAACAGTGCGCTATCGTAATATTCCAGATTGAAAGGCCAACCAAAGTTACTTCACCCTCCAACAGATGGTGTCACCCGACTAGGGGTGAATTTGCACCCTCATCCCTCTCAATGGACTCGCTCGAATTCACAACTCCACGCCATCACACCCTCAACGTACGACCTACGGTGAACGTGAAAATACGACGTTGCATGTTCGGTGTCATTCGGTGCTTCGATCGCAATCGAGACGCAACAATTTGCCAATTCGACACGTTGCTTGAATTATCGTTGATGCAATTATCTTTAATAATCACGTATGTATGTACGGTCACACGCGATCCGCGGAGTGATGTAGCGTAATTGGCAAGCGTTGGAGGACAAAGACTCGTAGTAATCAGTTTATGAAATTTATTACACGTATACGGGGGCAACTATATAAAGTCGCGAGAATTGAAAATGGTTTATAGTAACCGGAGTTAACGAGAGGGTCCGGCTTTGATAATTAACCCATTACCGGTGAGCCTGTTTGCATGATAATTTTCAAAATCGATACGCAACATTCCTGGAGGCTACTATCATATTCACCCTCCTCGCGATCGACCATTCAGTGTAAACCATAATCTGGCGGTGAGCATGCCATGAACGATGCGGAATGAGTTAACGCGATAGGATACCCTGAAATATCAATAATTGAACTAAACCGTAAGCATTGCATGCTACGTTAATTATCGATCGAATACTGCGGGGGAAATAAGCTCAAGTAAATGAGAACGTCCCGGTACCAATGCGGGAAGCTTTTGGTACCAAAGTATATACTTGAAGCTATGGTTGATGCAGAGTTTAAGGGTGGAATGTTCGATTCGTGGGGTTGAGTTGAAGCTCTGTGTCATTTTTGGGAAATTTTCGGTAATTTATTACTTTATCGTTTGAGTCTTGGGTGGGTCGATCACGTTCTTGAGATTACACGTCAGAAAGTTTTTAGTCAGATTCTGACACTGTGCGCTGCGGCTTACACAGTTTATATATTATAATCTAGGTCGTTTGGCACCAGTCTGAAATACTGGAGCTGCTAGAGCAGTGGTTCTCAAAGGGGCATCTGCTGTCTCTAGAGAGGGAGAGGTAGAGGTGGGGATTGAGTTAGAGATAGAGGCAGAGTCAGAGATAGAGACAAAGTTAGAAATAGAGGCAGAGATAGAGAGAGAGAGGTAGAAATAGAGATAGAGACAGAGTTAGAAGAAAGATAGAGTTAGAGATTTGTTGCTTAATTAATATTAAATGATATAGTTTATATCGAACGATTCAAATAAAATTCACAACGAACTACATGTCCTTACAAATTGTCACGCAGAATGAAAAATGTAGAATATACCTGCAACATGAATTTCATTATTCGGTTCATCATTGAAGAGATATCGCATTCAAGAGATTTTCCATGTTATGAAAGTTGTAACAACCTCATCGTGCATATAATAACTTCGATCGTTGCATTGCGTGAGTGAAAGCCCGGTAGAAAGGTCGACCAGTAATATATTGTGCAAATAAGCGTATTTTCTGATTACAACGAGCGCAGAAAACGAGATGGGAGGGAACCTGGATTTACATGAGTTTACAAATAACTTTAAAATGCGATGCACACGCTTTTCATGTATATCTATATCTATATATTATTCATACGTAATGGAAGGCAACGCTCGCGTTGTAGATTCTTACTTTTAAAGCAAATGCTTTTGCTTTTATCTTTTGCTCCACTTTTAATTGCACGAGCCAAGAGCGCATCTGTGTAATTCAAATGTTCTTCCGCGACGCGAGCGTGTCCTTTTTCTCTCACTCTTTTTTTCCTCGTAATTGAAAGGAGAAAGAAAGGCAGAGTGCCAAAAGGAAAGAAGGAGAGAGACAGTGAAAAGAAAAGGAACGATTTCACGCGATGGATTAAATCAAAATTCTACAAGAGACGGTATATAGTAAATGTGCAAAGTGAACTAATTTTTTTTAATAGACTTGCAAACTTATTCGTAAATGTAACGATTACAAAGTGCCTTTATAGTGACTTAATTGGTTGAAAAATGTGGTATTAAAAGAGCAAGCGAGCCGGTGTACTTGTAACTGTCGTTTGAGAAGAAAAATTACAACTTCGCTCACCGGGAGTCCAACCGGATACTTGGTTTTCGCGGAGACACTTTGTCGCGAAAGAGAAAGTGGACTTTTCTCCTCGGATTTCTGCATGTTTCATGCTCTTTTCCATGTATGCTGAAATTTACAAGGACTCCGTGGAAAGCAGAGAAAATTGTCAGAGGCGTTTACTGCACGGTGGTCAAATAGGATTTATCAATTGAAAAGAATTAAAGAAAAAACATTCTATTATGTAGAACAGATACTCATTTTGTTTAAATTAAACGAGGATATCCTTGTATTTTTAACATTACAACTATTAGCATTGCATCTCTTATATTTAGGTATACTGAAAAAATTATCAATTAAGTAATTTATGTATTGTAATGAATTCTTTATAAACTTTGAGCGTATTTATAAATAATGAGGGACCAGTTATTTAATTCATCTTGGTAGTGTTACTGCTAAAGTCTTAATCTAATTGCCACGTGACAAGAAATCTGCAAAAAAAAATGAATCAAAGTAAAAAAGAAACTGCAGAGAAACGTCTGGCGAAAGATCGCGACAGACAAGTCGAGTTCAGCGATCGGGCGCAATCGTAAGCAGAGAGGATCGTTTGGAGTAGGTTCAAATCGTCGAGGTATTTCATCCCTCTCGTTTAATTCCTACCTCGTCACTCCCGAGCCTTGTTTCTGGCCGCCGCTGAGATTCGAGCAAAAAAAAAAGAAAAACAAAGACAGCTTCATCGAATAGGTCGACGGCCATTCTCATTCATCGGATCGTCCTTGGCGAAATAAATTATTGTCCTTCGACGAGGTTACGCGGGTGTTCCAAGGGGTGGTTGAATTTTACCATGTAGATATAGAATAAGGTACGCCAAGCTATTTCGGCGAACCGTAACTCATATTTACGACCAATGGGAGTTACGCCAACTATAAGAGGCTGCATAATGAAACCCAGTGGCAGTAACACCCCATCCACCCTCACCTCCCACCTCGGGAACTCTTTTTCTTACAGCCATTTTCATTTTTATCCCCGTACGTTTTTCCCCACTTCATCTTTCGCTTTTTCGATCTGCCTAATATCTACACCCTTGTTCGAACCGGCCGAAACGATATTTCAACCCCCGGAAAAGCCCCCGAGGTTATGTGTTACCTATCGCACGTGCAACGTACGATTTCCTTTCCCCTTATTTATGGGCTCGGTTATGCCTCCAAACAACCGCAATTTGCCTCCGATCAAGCAACGACCGATCGTCCTACCGTGCCAGCCCCCTTCGCCGTTCTCCAACGTGGAACCCTCCTTTTATCGATATATCGAGACTTCCTCGTCCTCCCTCGTGTCCGTGGATTTCTCTCGGCTCTCGCTTTGATTCCAACCAGCTGGGAAACGTCTTCGTGCAGGGAATCTGAATGCCTCGAATATGGTATCGAGAGAAATCCCTATTGTTGGGGATTTACAGACTCTTTGAGAGGAGGTAAGGGGTTGAGGGATGAATTGTGGGGTTGTAATGACGAGGATGGCTTTATTTTGGAGGTTTGTGGATGAGATTGATTAAATATTCGGGTGATTAAATATTTAGCGTTCGGGGGAAGGAGTTGACGAGGGAATTCTTAATAGGGGCTGGTTTTCTTCTTAGGTTGGAAAATTGGAATTTTTTCCTTTGAACTTTCTTGTATTATGGAAATCCATGTTATAGGAACTGATGTTATTAGAGTTTACAATATATCAAATTTATTATTCCCAAACTGCCAACAATGTCACGGAGGCAGGGGAAACTTTAACCCCACACTGTCGCTTTGTCCTATGATGGATAAAATCTATCTGGCAGGAAGTATATTAATTAAAAAAAAGTGTAAACCAACCTCCTGAGTGGGCTCCGACGATTAATTATTCCCTTTTGATATACAACGCGCGTCCCGGCGCATTTTACTTCTGGCTGGGCTTGCAAAAAAACTCTCTGTTTACCAACAAACTTTTCCAACTTTTTAATTGGCAGCGCTTCGCCGTTATTTGCTAATGCTGACGAGAAAAAAGAGTGTCATCGCGACAGACGGCTCTCTGGCGTGTTTCCTCGCGTTGACTTCAACTTCCGTCGAACCCATCAGCGCCTCGTTTGCCACGAGAGACGAGACTTCCGTTCTCCAGGAAAGATGCGACTTACGTTCTCCACGGGAGACGCAACTTCCGTTCTCCAAGAGAGACAAGGTTATCGTTCTCCACGAAACACAAGATATCCGTTCCCAACGAACGATGAGTCTTCCACCGTTTGTTCGAGAGCTCGATACGATGCCCCGGTCACGTTTCTTCCTCGCTTTATGCCATCGGAGGAACCGAAGAACTATGGGGGTGGCCATGAGAGCCGGCCTGGAAACATAAAACTCCAGACAACATAACTCACCCATTTCCAGACTACTATCCCTTCGAGAAATTATTTTGTTGGTGGACGCACAGGGTTGAGACTGTCGGCCACCGAGAACTATCGCTTCAACTACCCGCCTTGCCTCGTCCACCCTCTCTCTTTTGTACATGGGGTGAGATTCACGAGAAAGATCGTTCGATCGTGCGAACGCATCTCGAAGGCGCCGAAAATCGCACGGAAAAGAAGCTAACTTAGACAGGATCAAACATTAATCGTGACTTACGCTTCGTGACGATAGATAGAAATTGTTCCACGGACTTATTTTCTCGAGGTTATTTTTCAGATACCAATTCCTGGAGGATCGACGGCCTTTTTTCTGTAATTGATGAAGGATTCGAGCCTTTGTTCTCCGTGAAGACGCGTTGTGTTGAGAAATTGAGAACGTTTTGGCGAAAGGGAGGTATAATAAAGGGATAACTTTATTTCTACTTTGGATTTATTAATGCGCTTAATTGTTGTAATGGAGCGAAACGATCGTTTTAAGTACAAACTTGAGAAGTTCTAGGTAAAGTTTGTTTTAACTGTTTAGAACTTCGCAGAAAGTAAGAGGTGTGACTGTTTTCAATCCTTGCGAAGTGAAAACTTTATGATTCATAAGAATTCTATAAATTTACGATTTACTCTATTACTTTACTCCAGCGTGAACTCACCATGTGATCCTCTCGGGCCATACCACGAGGAGGTGCTCACCATCGTGGCCCTTAATTCAACCTTATCTCACTACCAGCTCCATCAAACTTAACAAGTTCAACAGAATCTGATTACTCGTCATCTATACCATTGCTGCTCAATGAAAATGGCACGATATTTTTTATCTCCACAAGTTTACACTTAACTATAACGAACACTGTCGGGAAAAAAAAGATAGAGCAAGGGTTAATTTGAGCTTGAACCAAATACCACTCTATGCATCCTGCAAGAATTCTCCGGATTGAACCCTATCTCATTACCAGCGCCATTAAACTTAACTAGATCAACAGAATTTCATCATTCGTTACCTGCATCATTACCCGATGCGTGTCTCATTCTCCTCTATTGATTAATAAATTACTAATGCACCATACGCGCACGAATCTCATGAATAACGTTCGCCTATCCTTTGATACAAGCTCCGGCGGATTTATGGTTTCGCGCGTATCACGAAATTACGTTGTTCTACGTTTAAGGTTGCATGCCGAATCCGAAGTTGCAATCGAGTTAGGGGTGCGGCGCGACAGGTAAAATAGCGGTTAGATCGCACTAAATAACCTGATTAACGATCGACTAGACGAGCTTGTTGAATATAGGACGGCAACAGCCTCCTATTATTTAGCCAGTCACGTCTTCGTCGAGGGTTCAACAAGGGTGAACGTGATCATCCCTTAATAGTAACGACACGCGTGTTTCGCTTCTATGCTCGTATTATTCTATGTCGTGCACCGTCTCAATTTTGGCAAATACGCATCGCAGTATGCACGTTGCGCGTCTAATGAAATTGTTTCATCTCACTTTATGAAATCCGCCATTTTACAGATTACGTGGTAGCGGAATATTAATATAGAATTTATTGATGTTGCTTATCTTATTTGCTTCGTGTTATTCTGTTAACGATGCTTGGAATTGATGAAGGGGATGCTTTAATTAGTGTTTTGTATGGATTTCTAGGGAAAATATGGGGGTTTGGAATTCTTTAATTACTTTCTTGCTGTTGGAGCTTATTAAAAAATGTCGAAGTTACATCCACCCCTCTGCAAGCTATCATGCCCTAAAGGTAATTCAAGGCATTGTTTCTATTTTGTAAAATGATTTTTTTAACTGTGCGCATTATTATTGCTTAAATTTTGAAAATTCTAATGGTTTGTTTTAGTTCATTACTTACATACCGAGTTACATTTTTTACCTGGAATTATATTTCTGCCGATGTACTGTCGTAAAATTAATCTTTAAACACAGCAAAAAGCGGACTATAGAGGGTTAATATACCTGGAGTTTCATGGTAATGAAAGTTTGAAGTACAATTCGTGGGAAGTTTGGTAAAATTTCAAGTATCTGAGAAAGTTTTGTTACATAGCAAGTTGCAACGAAATAAAATACCATAGTATCGGCAATATTCAACTGTCCAAGTTCCCCCTCAAAGTTCCAGCTTTATTCGGCGAGTAACGGCTGCACTATATTTCATTTTCGCCGCGTTTTACGAGAATGCATTAACTTGCAAGCATAACGACGTTTTCGAAACAGGAAACACACCGTAACGGACCAAACCGACACGTAATTCAAAGTTCCCGCGCGTAAATAATAGAAACTCCGTTGCCTCTTCTAAGAGCTCGAAACTTTTAAGTACAGACATCTAATTTCCCTTAATAACTTGCATTCACGTAACCGGAGTAACGTTTAAACTGCCAAGAAACACCAAATTGTCAAATTCAACCAGAGAACACCGTGATTTAATATAATACAAGCTACCGGATCTAAAACGAAATCGAAAATTACATCCTTCGAGGAAAAAATTCCATTTGCGAAATCCTAGTAAAAATCTTCCGTCCAGCAATTAAGTTAAAATGGACGGCCACCTGCGAACATGCCGCGAAAGGTTTGGAGAAAGAGTCACGAGAAGTCTCGTGAAATTAAAAATTTTTTAATTGCAACGTAAGCCACCGTTCCGTGGCCGGAGAGTTACGGAAGGTCGCTAATTATCGTCCAAGAATTTACAAAGCTACATCCAGCTCCTTCTTTCCCAAAAAGGACAGGGAAAAAAAAAGATAACGGAGAGACAGCGAGAAAAGGGGTTGCAGAGAGATGGAGCAAGAAGATGGAGAGAAAAAAAGGAAGTAAAAGAAGAAATAAAAAAAAAAAGAAGACGAGAAAGCAGGTAAGCCGTGAATCTTTCTCGTCGACGGAGCCCGGACAATGCTCTCTCCTCTGTTTGGCCTTCATTGTTCGTTTACTGAATTGGACTGTGGACTCTTCGGTATCCGGAAGTAGCACGAAAAACAAGCTGGTTTCATTGGCCTCCGGTTCGTGCGCTAGGGGTCGACGACGATGACGACGAAGACGAGGAGGACAAAGAGGAGGACAAAGAGGAGGACGAAGAGGAGGACGAAGTGTAGGATGAGGAATAAGAGGAGGAGAACGATAGACGCGATGAAAGTTATCGGGTTCGTTGAATGCATACTCGTCCTCGTATTCAAAGCGGTATTCCGTGCTTGACCCTCTCCTTGTTTTGCGCTGAATATCCATGGAAGTTTGAAAGGGGCTGGCGCACCGAGGACTCTCTTTAATGTATGATAATGTTGCCTTTTTGCATATGGCGGCACCGTTAATTTTCCCGTGTATTATCAACGATAATGCCGACCTCTCGGCGGCGGTCTGCACAGTGTTTCCACATTATCACATTGACGTAATCGTCCGAAGGAAAATGTTTGCACCTTGCCGATGCTTTTTGTACTAATTTGAAGGTACGATGGTGGTGCGTGAAACGAACTGGGGTAGTTTCTTGTGGATGAATCAAGAGGTGGTTTTTCAAGTGATTTTCCAAGAATGGTGGAGGTGTTTTGATGCTTAAGTTATTTTTGTGCAGCAGGGTAAATACTAATGACACACTGTGCTCTACGTTAATGTCGACTCTGCCTTATTGCTTTAATACAAACGTTCTTAACATATCAGATCAAGAGTAATCCCTTAAGCGAGAACTAAGCTGCATTACGACTCAAGGGAGAGGCATGAATATCTAAATTCACATGTGAACCTTCTCACTCGGGATATTCTAATGGTCTGTATAGTCTGCACGACATTACATCTGTCGAGAATGGATCTCCCAGTGGTAACAACCGTGGTATAGCTTTGAACGATCAATAATTGTCGATGTTGCCATTCTTAATCCTTCGCTTTTGCTGATAAACCTATCCGTCAATTTGAATCATCGACATTTCAAAATATGATGCCATTAAGGAAACGTAAGCTGGTGGAATTGACTGGTAAAAATTTCTACGATCGATTCGAATAAACGTGAATGAATTTAATCTGAGTCTCATACAGACCACTTTAAAAATTACTCTCGGATGAATGTTTTTAATTGAATTATTCGTCATAAATGTCGTGAATATTGACTGGCGTTTGGTTTATCGGTAAAAAGGTAGAATAGATGGAGCTGATAAAGAAAATAAATGTCAATCAACAGATAAATGGTCCCAAGTGAAATGACCATAGCTATTGAAACGAAAAAAATTACAAGAAAGAAAGAATTCAGACAGTTTTTGATAGTCCTTTAAACTTCTCCTCTCAAGATTATATTCTCTACTGTTCTCAACTCTGTCTATGGCTCAACTCTATTACTTGACTCTGTCCATGGCTCAAATCTGTCCATTACTCGATTCTCTCTCTATTACAGAACTCCGTCCATAGTTCAGAAAACCAGGAGGACTATCTTTCAGTTCAAGTAATTTCAAAGAAAACACTTAAAAGCGTTGGGAGCTACTATTTTCAACAAAATTGAAATATAATTCAGTGTGCAAAGGTTGATTGAGAATCACCACTTCAGTGATAAGCGATAGGTAACATAATTTGGCCGTTATAGAAGTAGGTTAACAGTACAATCTAATCGAGAATTCGTTTCCAAATTTCTAATAAATCCCGAATATTCACTGGAGAATCGTTCCCGCCATTTTTTATGATCCAACCCAAAAAGGCGCACAATACTGTGCGATTTGAATGCCGTCCGTTCCATGGCATTAATTAGGTGCGATTATTGCTTAACGTGAATCGGAAATCTCGGTGTGAAAACACAGCCGGACAAATATAATATTTCACGGCGAATTACCGGAATTTCGTTGCATTATTTAAGCCTCCATGAGAATCGTCCGTTTACGTTCGAATTTTTGGCGATGTTTGCATGATTTACCTATAGAAAGTTTGTCGCGATATTGTGATTTACGTGGCGTGAAATAAAACTGACATTGAAGCACGAAGTATTAATGAACGTGTTGCAAATAAATATTGCGATTAATACAAAAACAAATGGCAACGTCGAACGTTTCGACATTTAGGGGGTGGACGAAGACGAATGGTTACGAAATGAGAGTTACGTTTCGATTTCAAGAAGCGATTAAATCCCATGGAAATTATTGTATTTCATTGTAAAAACATTTATTTTATTTCCACGAAGAATTGTATCGAGATTTAAGAGAGGTTCGGAGATGAATTAATGTTTTGAAGTATTTAGGTGTCTCGATGTCGGATTTACTCCAGATCGAATCTCGTAGAGATTTTTCAAGATTATATTCTCACGAGATTTATCCACCTTTCTACGATTTAACGTTGTGAAAGAAATTATAAGAGTAATGGGAATATTTAGACACTAGGGGTGCGTTATGAGCGTTATTTCAGGGTATTCTCGAGCTTCTATCTTCGAATTCCAGGTTTGTGTTGTATTTCACAGTGGCGTGTACCAATTAATTTCGTTTGCAAATATTTGAACGGAATTAGCGTTTCGCCATCTCGAATTCCTCTTGGTGATGTCTGTGACGTCAATGTTTTAAAGCTTGAAATATCGAGATGGAAAAAGAAATAATTCTGTTTTTAAAAATAGGAAAATGATTGGAAGAAATTAGAATGGGCATTTCTTGTAATTATGAAAGCTGTATGTATCGCGAGGGAAATCTTTCAATTTTGCAACGTTCTGGTTTGTCGCGAGGAATAAAATCTGCGCGGAGAATTTTAATTTTAATTTCATTTCATTTCACCCTTGATGATAATCTATTTACAAGTAAAATCTCTCGACACGGCGGTATGCAATTTTTATGATATTATAAAATGAATAAAATTATTGAAATATTCAAGCAATTGCTTGTGGATTCTTTTTTTAGATTCTGTGTGACATAATTGAACATTAAATCAGTGAACATAGAATTTTAGAAAAGTTTAGAGACTTAAATTATTAAATTAATTATACTTAACTTATTATTAGATATTTACATAGAGAGAATTAAGTTATTAGATTTAACTCTATGGTCAAGTTTAACCCCTTGTCGTACTATAAAGAGTGATACTCGTGGTGCGATAAATTGGACAGGAAATTTTCAAGTTTTACGAAACCTATCAAATTGAAAATATCAGTGAGATGCGAAACAATAAAACTATTTCTATAATATTAATATTACGTTAAATTGTACTTTATGTCTCGAATCACTGATCAATGTTTATTTTACTAATTTAATTCTGAATTATTGTGGAGGCAGTCACAAAGTAAATTGCACGGCAAGGGGTTAATGTAAAACTGATAACAGAAATATATTTCAATACCATTATATTCTTCTGAACTTTGTACTTCATTATTTTTGGCATCGCACGTCCTTTGTCTCATTTTCTTCGATACAAACAACGATTTCTTTTTCCTAATATAAAACCATCAGTACTTACACAAATTATTTCTGATATACAAGTGAATTATTCGGCTAAATAATTTTAAAAATTCCAACACCTTCTCTTCTATATTTTATCTCAACCTTATGTCATACTATAAAGCAAGGATTTAAACTCTGTATAAATATTCCACAATTTAGTGTCACCTTTACTGCAACCTCAAGCCAACGAAATTTTTTCTGAGCATTAGAAACCACTAAGTCTTCCTGCATCCAAGTCTGCACGAAAAAAGTACAACTATAAATCCTAGAATAATTGTACATTTAAGCGAATGGAAAACTGTGTCAAACCGACAGTCAAAACGTAGACCACGAGGTCTAACGACAAACTTGATATTGTTACAATGTCAAGGGAATTTACATGTCGCGTAAATTGCAAGGGTGAGTACTTTCGGGAAGATAATTCCCGCATTTCTCGTATCTCTGTCTAAATACGAATATTCCCTCTCCTCATAGCGAGCTATAACGTGTCTTCTTATTGTTAGACATTATCCTCCTACATGCATCTCCTTTTCCCTTTATACACGTAGGAGGGTGGGCCAACAGTGGTTGAAAAGTGTAGCACTGTAGTCCACTTGGTTGTAATCATTTTAGTGGATTGCTATCAGTAAGCGTAAGCTTAAATTCTCCTTCATCACCTTTGGGAAATTTTTTCAAAAACTTTCAGCTAAGCTACACGATATATTTTACTTGATTATTCATTTTGACTTAACAATAGAGCTTCTACGTTGTTAGATCTTCTAAGATAGTTTCTACCTTTTTATAAACTCTTCTGAAATTCTTAGAGAAGCAGTACAGTTGATATTTCACGAGTGTATCAGATATATTGATTAATTGATCATTTGGACTATTAATCAGTAACCTCCTGCACCACTTCTCGAAAATGTTTCTATAATTTTTATTTAATACATCACAGCCTCAGTTTGAAATCTGAATACGATCTGAACTCCTAAGACACTGTGTTCTAGTTGAAGTCGAGAAAATGCAAAGAAAGAAAAAAGAAGAGTATCAGTAGAGCGAAGGTCAAGCGAAGGTCAAGCGAAGGTCAAGCGAAGGTCAAGCGTGGGCCAGTAAAATTAAATGTGACGGTTTGTATTGCGGAATATATTAATTAAAATAACTTTACTAGTACACCTTCTCCACTATCCAGTCCTGCATACACGTAAGTGCACCCACCACTTTGGATTTCTTTTATTCCAGTAATTTTGCATCCCCTTTTCCATCTATCCTTGACACGCTGACGTTCTACGGATTTATTTATCGTTTTTAAAACTCGTTTGCGATAACGACCCCGTGAAAACACTTTGTCGAATGTTTTTCCAACGATTCTCGAGGTCTTCTCTTCTTCGGAGGTCATTTCTCCGGATAAACTCTTTAATCACCTGCACTCATACGTAAAAACCGCGCTCGACGAGTGTCATAATTCACGAAAGAATTTCACATGGGGGCATGGCACTGTACGGGAGATTTAAAACATTATGTGGAATATTGTAACGGGGAAAATTTCGCGGCTGACGGAAAATGCGGACAAAGCACCGACGTCCTGGACAAGGGGGAATTAAAACGATGCTTTAAAACTTTTATCAATTCGTCGACGACTTTTTTCGAGAGGCACACACGCTTGGGGTAAGTTTGCGTTGTTATCAGACGGTATGGTCGGAATTCTCTGTCGCATATGAAAATTAGAGAGTGATACTGAACTATGATTACAGTGGTATTTTAATTAATAAATTTTTTCAATTTGCAGAGTTTATTTTTCGTTGATTTGCTGGCTTGGGTTCAGTTTGCGTTGTTTTCAGTCAATGTGGTAGGAAATTTTTATCGCATACGAGAATTAGAGGATGATATTGTATAGTTATTATAGTAGTATTTTAATTAACAAATTTTTTCAATGTGCAAAGGATTTTTTTCGCTAGCCAGTTGGCTTGCGGGAAGTTTGCTCTGTTCTGAGCCTTTGCGTAGACATTTTCTGATGAATATGAGAATTACAGGATGATATTGGACAATGATAACAATGATATTTTAATCGATCAACTTTCCAGCTCAAATAAAATTCATCTGCAGTGAAAATAAACAGTTTACCTGATAGCTGAAATAATCACAGCAATAGTAGTCCGATTAGTAGAAGTAATTAGGTGGAAAATAACAATTATTCTACCGTAATATCAAGTTTTAATCCCAGAACACCAATGAAATGCTAGCAATGGGAGTCTCACTGCTGTATATTTTATCGTATTTCATAAAAGGCACGACACGTACGTTTCACTTTTCTTCGACTTAAAGTTTTCATAGAGGAATCCAGGAGAAAGAAAGAGGGAGAAGCCTAGCCATTTTCACGGCGCGCTGTAAATGCCACGAAATACGTGACGGGAAAAACTTGCTAGCATGGAAAACTCCATACGCACGTTTTGAATTCCTTCTCGTGCATTTACTCAACTGACGTTCCCTACGTGTACCTATGCACGCGTGGAAATCCTGCTGCAGAGATTGCATACGAGAAATTAATATTTACCAATATCGGTGACCTTCCTTTGACTTTCTTTCGGTCCCCTTATCCTGGGAGAATTTTAATATTTGTGATAAAGATTATGAAATATAATTTACTTAACGAAATAATAACGTATCAAAGATATCCCTATATTAGTAAAAAAAAAAAGACATGATAAATGTTACAAAACAAGGTAACGTTTTTTTTTTTTCTATAATTTGCAAATCTTCCAATTCCCATAATCTCCATATGAAATGCTAAATGCAAGTCTGAAATCCCAGTTACTTTCCGCACCATGGAAAATCAATAGCAAATAACATCGAAATCGGAAATTCATTTGAATCTCCCAGAGTTTCCGAATATTTCACTCAAAATCCACATTCTTCTATTACACGACGGTAACGTCGCAATTACAGTAACATGACTACCAATCGAATGGATATCGAATTTCACAGAGGCATTCCGGAGGTTACATCAATCTCGAAAATTGCGATACAATTTACAAAGCAAGTACCAGTCTTTTTACGAACCAAAATTAAAATCACCCCTCGTTTCAATCCTCTTCGACATCCACACATTCTTTTGTCTTCTTCATTCAACCATGAAAAAAAAAGAAAGAAAGAGTGTCCAAGCTTCCAATCGTTAAATTTCCCCTCTCATTATTTTCCACGAAAATACGTAAAACATCGAGGCAATGAATTCGTTAATTATCGGGCAATATAGTCCATTTAATTTCGCAAATGGAATCCGCGAACGCTTACATTTCGTTTTCAGCTCGCAGAGGAGCGCTTTTACTCGGAACGTCGAACATCAAACGGAAGAGCGGCTCGTTCTGATTTAAATTCCAGGCGAATCACGCGGGGTGTTCATATATTTATTTATCGTGTTCCTGCCAGTACGTGCGAAAATCCGTACGTCATTCGAAATCGGAAGTCGGTTTGCACGGGACAGGAAAGCGAGTTTACCTAAAGGCAGGCACGCTTTGACGACGAGAGAGAGAGAGGGTTGAAGAGAGACAACTTGGGGGAGAGAAACAGAAACAGAAACAGAGCGAGAGGGAAAGAGAGAGAAATGGAAGAAGAGAGAGGGAGAAAGAAAGTGTAATTGAGAGAGCAAGATATATATATAGAGAGAGAGAGAGAAACACAGGGAGAGAAACAGATAGGCAGAGAGCGAATCAGAGACAGAGATAGAGATAATGACCGAGGGTGGCAGAGACAGAGAAAGATTGAGAGGAAGAGAATGAGAGACACCGAGAGAAACTGAGAGAAATAGAAATAGAGAGAGTGAGGGAAAGAGAGAGAAATGGAAGGGTATAGAGGGAGAAAGAAAGTGAAATTGAGAGAGGAAGAGACATATACACAGAGGGAGAACCACAGAAGGAGAGAAATAGAGGCAGAGAGCAACTCAGAGACAGAGATAGAGAGAAGCAGTGAGGGTGGCTAACAGAGAGAAAGAGAGACACAGAGAGAAATGTAGAGTGACGGGGAGAGAGAGTGGACGAACGTGTTCTCCACGTTCGATAACGGTGACGTTGCCTATCGTTCGCATGCATGTATCGCTGTTCGTATGTATGTACGTAGGTTCGCATGTATGTCTTGCCTCGATCAAGTATATCCACTCGCGGCGAAATGGATCAAAGGCCCGTGTAATTAATTTCGCATGCCGAATCAACTGGAGCTACCTACATTTTCGATACCTCGATGGTAGATTCGTCGTCTCTTTTTTTACACCTGTGCACGAATTTGAGAGTTGCGAGGATATCGAATGCTGATTGTTGAAATATACAACAAATATATATTTTTGGGTCACAAAGTCGATCAATGTTTTGTTTTCGTCTTGTAAGGGACATTACTTAAAAAGAGTTTACCCAGTTGAATTTTTCAAGGTAAATTTCCCACTACATGCAGACATTAATAAACAATAATTGTAGATGTTTGTAGAACTACTTTCTTTAAAGAATTCTGGAAATTCTTAATACAATTTTTCCTTTTTTATATCCACCTTGCAAAATATAAAGTATCATGGTATAACAATTAATTTTTAATTTTCCCCCATTACTTTTTCCTAAGATATTTGTTAAAAATTTCAAAGCACATCAAAGTAATCGTCGTCAATTATTTCATTACATATCTTTATCTTGCTCTTGCATCACTTATATTAGGTATTATTCTGTAAGTTTCACATTCTCAATTTTCAATTGAACGTCTCGACTCGATTGATTTTCACGTTGTTCCGGCAATTTTCGCGGAGCTTCATGATTGGCATTTGCGTGGTTGCCGGAGTTGAGAAAAGGTGCCAAAAATTCCACCGGCAACGGAAAGATGATCGTCGAGTTCTTCTCCACGGATATGTTGCTCAGAGTTTGCAGATACCTCAGCTGCCGGAGTGAAAGGAAAGAAATGAACGTCTCTTTATAGTCGTGCAATGTCATATTTTTAAGCAGAGAAAATGTATCGTGCAATCGTGCAGGATATACATCATGCCGAGAATTCGCTTAGAGACGTTTCAGATTTAATATTAAATTTTTACTTCTATGACTTCTGATCTTGATACTTAATGTTCAACTTAAATAAATATTTTACACTCTTCTTACAATTAGTAGAGAAAAATGCAATAATAGTCGTTAGATTGAGAAAACTTTGTTATTCTGAGACGTGAGAGGAATAAAAAATGTATTATATATTAGTACAAAAATGGAAGAAATATAATCGCACCCTAGGAAAGTTCACTCTTACAAATTTTACAGTTTATGAAATATTCCTTCAAAATTGGACTCGGTCAGATCCTAAACGTGCACTATATCCTCCTTAATTTCTCAAAACTTGCGATACAGATATCCGAGAAAGGTCAAGATACTCTTCCTTTCGAGAAGAAAGAAATTTAGTCCTACTCACAAAGTTTCATCTTATTGTTAGGTACTTTCAACCTCTAAACATCTCTCACCTTTAAACAAACATCGCAATCTCCTAAAACATTTTACCTCAAGAAAGATCCAAAATAAAATCCTTCACTATTTTAAAAATATTTTCATCCCACAAGAAGAAAAGATTCAATAACAAATTTCTCCCTATCCTTTAAATGCTCATTAACCCCATCCCTCCTCAAAATGAACATTCACGCTAGATTTACGGCTGCTAAATCTGGGGTATTTAAATATATTAAATAAGTATATTGATAAACGATAAATCGTAAAAAACGATAAAAAATACGATCAGTTAAGTACTTTGTTTACCATAAAATACACGTGAAATATCTGTTGTACTCTTACTCTATATTGAAAAATATTTTTAAAAATGTGGGAGTCCATTAATGTAACGGCTGTCGTAGATCTAGGGTTAAAACCACATTAATTCCTCAAAATTATAAAAAAACATTTTCATAAGAAAAAAAAGAAAATCACAATTGTAACAAAATTCCTCGAAATTCTTAACTCTACTCGAGAAGCTTGCAGAATCCTTTCCAAAATAAGAAAGAGCAAAGAAATTGGTCGCTATTCCAGCAAGTCAGTTTCGCAAATCCTGGCTCTCTGTTCGTTAAGTACATCTTCAAAGAGTGACGCGTCCACGTAGATGGGAATGCAGGAGAGTACATCTTCGAGTCTCGAAAGGCAACATGCACAGAAGGTGTTCGCGTACCTGAAGAGCAGCCGGACTCATGGAAATGACATCACTGGCCTCTTTCAGTGCACGGGAAGCCAACATCTCTCCTTCCGCTGCAATCACTTTGGCTCGCGCCTCCCTTGCGGCTTCCGCCTCCGTGGCCATGGCTCGTTGCAACTGCACCGGAAGTCGAACGTCCTTTCTGAATCAGGGACATCCGTTACGTTTCATCCGGTTTACGTGTGTCTACGTCCGTCTACCGTGCCGCATCGGCCAGTGTAGACGAACGTGAACCCTGGTTTCAGGGTGGTTTGCAGTTGCGAAGAAGAGGGCAACTTCCTTTGGACAGATTCAACTTTGGGTGGATGAAGAAAGTGCGGGTTTCGTTTTGAGGTCGGTGGATGCTTTCATGGTTTTGGGTTGGAGTAAGAAAGATACTTTGGGGATGGGTTTTTTCAGATTGTTTTGGGGGAATTTTGTGGAATTTTTTGTGGGGATGAATTTTTGAGGGTGTTTCACGGTGGGTTTGAGGTAAGGGGATCTGTCGAACGGGGTGGTTTCAAGTTAAAGGGATAATTTAAAGATGGAAGTAAGTTTTTTATGTTTATTATTTAAATATAGTGCTTTCTCTAGTAATTTTCTTTAAAAGAGAGATTTTTCGTTTTAATATTCGACCATATTATGTATTTTGTGGGTATTTCGAGGAAATTGAAAAATAGCCAGATATAAAAATTAAACTCGTGTACAGGGTATACTTTAATAATTCGAAAATTTTAAAAGAAGGAGGACTTTGTAATAGGAGGAAAACATTTTTCGAGATTCTACGCGGTTGAATATTTTGAAGATACTTCGGGACTTTCTGTCGGATAGTTTCAAGCCGAATTGAATGAAAGTGTTGCTTTGTCAACGAATGACTACTTTCGACTTATCTTCCACGAGATAATTGAGCATTCGACATATAATTTTTCCGCAATCAATATTCGATAATTAAATAGTTAAAAGTTTATGTTTTATTCCTTTCGCGGCTGCTCCAATTAGAATATCAAAGAATTGTTCTTATTTACTATAACAAAGGCATTTGCATATTCGCGTTATTTTTTCCAAGGATAAAATTCATTTAACGTTCTACGAGGTTGAATATTTTAAAGATACTTCGATCCTTCCGTGGCATAGTTTTCAAGCAAATAGAATGAAAGTACTCTTCAAGTTTTACGGTCTTCTGCCATTTTGACAAGGAACAGCTACTAGTAAAGTAATTTGACATTTGATATGTGACCAGTTTATTTAAAAACTGTCACAAGTCACTCTCCTTTAAATTGAGTTACATAAAAGTTCATATTGAATCCTCCATAACTTCTCAACAAAGACTTGCACTTATTATTCTAGATATTTATAATTAAAAACGAAAATAATTTCTCACAGCCATTGAAACAATTCGTCATTTTTCATTACGATAACGTGACTTAACACATTGAGT
The DNA here is from genome assembly GCA_910591515.1 of Cerceris rybyensis. Classification (NCBI taxonomy): domain Eukaryota; kingdom Metazoa; phylum Arthropoda; class Insecta; order Hymenoptera; family Crabronidae; genus Cerceris; species Cerceris rybyensis. Next base: position 28,112,153 of record OU342792.1, on the reverse strand, counting down.
GACTTAACATAATGCAGGATTTTTTTTTTTATATAGATGCTAGAATTATTCAGTAATGGACAAAAATTTGCGAAAATGTATAAAGTATTCAATATTTTCTTCAGCTACTTATTGTTCAGAGACGCTTATGCGTTAAGTTACTTCAAAAATTGTGAAAGTTTATCATCATACAAGTAGAAAAGAATCAACGAGCAGAAGCAAAAGTTCCTCCCACTTTTGCATATATGTAGGATATAAAACCTTCGACTGCTCAGTTATGTGAAGACACGTATCACAGAGGGGTCGTTCTTCCGCGACGTAGCTTTCCAGTAGACCCGTAAAGTGCCTCTTTAGAAGGTACTCGAGCTTTTTTTGGCTTTGGAAGCCCACCGTAGCGGTGTGTCTGGGGCTATTGGAACGCACCCTGTTGTATTTACACGAGACGAGAAACCGTGGAGAGGGTACGCTCCTCGTCTTTTTGGATACATCGCGGAGGGATTATACGTATTCTCGAGTCCCTCGCGTTTATGCGCCTGCACGTACATATGTGTGCATGCTGTTACATAACGAGGCCACATGTTATACCTAATATTTATGTAATATACATGCAAAATGTACGAGCAGTCCTTATGGGAGAGTTTAGATTTATGCGGGTGGTAATTCTTAAGGGTGGACGGCAGGTAATTCTTAAGGGTGGACGGCAGGTAATTCTTGGGGGTGGACGGGTGGTTTTGTTTCGCGAGAGATGACGGAAATTTGAAGGGGTGGGTGAAAACTGATGTTGAATTTTCAGGTCGGTTTGATGAGATTTGTATGGGAGAATCGGCAATGGGATGGAGTGAAGGGATGATTCGTGTGTAGGAGACCATTGTAAGCAGAAAAAAAATTTCCTTCGCACAGAAAAGATGAATTATGTATTCTACATTATTCTAAATTATATATATTGTAGAATTGAAGCAGTGTATTGTTCCATCACATACCTCTGCACCCATCCTACATATCTGTAGGGATATGTGTGTGTGTGTGTGTGTGTACATGAGATGTGATGAGAGAATGCCCATATGGGATGGGACGGTGAGATAAACGTAAGGGATGGAAAGTGTGCGAAGAAAAACAGAGTTTGTTTAGAAGTGTGTCTAACAGAGGCTAAATTACCGCGTGAAAGATTATTTTCTATTGTAAATTTCTCATATTATTATTCTACTTAATTATATATCATAGAATAGGATCGTTATATTTTCCATCACATACCTCTACACCACCCATTCCTACACCCACTCTCCGGAAGAAGTTGCCAAACGGCGAGGAATTTTCGAAATTTCTTTAATACATCTACTATTGTAGTTCCCCTCCCTGCCAATGATTCCATTGGGTTCACCGATACGTATTTCAAGCGGGGTTATATTTCATCGAAGATTTCTTCCAGTAAGTTCAATGGAGCGCAATATACTTTTGTCAGCGTAACGTAAACGTATCGATGATAAGCCCTTTTCCTCGCGAAATGATATTTATCGGGCTCGCTCGCGAGATCGGAGCCCTATACATCAGCCATTCACCCGTTTCTCGTGTCACGAATGATCGATTGACTTTACCGCATCGTCTTCGATGGCGTTTTCCTCCCATTCAACGATCCTCTCTGTCCCTCTTGCGGGAAAATGACTTTCGATTGTATTCCGCAACGTTCTGCTCTTTCATTTTCACCGAGGGTGAGTTGGAATTATGTCTTCTATGGGGTAAATATATCTAGAGGCTTCCTTGGTATTTATTTAACGGAGGGATGGAGTTTAATGAGGATTCGAAGGGGTGGGAATTTTTCTGTCATGTAGAACGTTGCTGTTTTGTTTTTGAAATGATGAAAATTAAATTTCGTCTGCCAGTAAGCCACTGAGACTAGAATAAATACTAATTTAGATAGTAGTTTTAATTATTAGCACATTGAGTCCCACTATATTAGTGGAAAGTTGTTGCTTTTGGGTGGCCTTATTTTTTTATCAACATATGAACCATTTATTTTCAAGAGGTTCAGTCACTTTCTTCGTAATCGAAATATTTTGCGGTTGAATTTTTGAAAATAAAATTTCAATAGGGTTAAGAAGAAAATGCGAAAGACTTCCGGTAGAATAAGAAGAGAGATAAAAATTGGAAGTCTGAAGATACTTGCTGCATCTAGAAAAGAGAAAATACCCAACGAAAAATAGCAATGCAGACGAAATACTTTGTCTCTCTCCACACATCAGTGCGAACGAGTCTTCAAGTATGATTGATAAAATAAAATTCACTTTATCCCGCCAAAACCACATGACCCCTAAACACCCTCGACTCATTCACAATAAAGTTCATGAAGTTCTCTTTCCGAATTCAAGTCACGTTCTCCGCTCGGTTCATATTTTCAGCAGATATCGCAACATAAAGTTGCAATAAATAAATAATTATCTGGCGATAGAATTTGTGCAGGTAATACTCGACAAATATAACTAACCGAGTTAAATCTACCTTGTCACCTTTGACTTACAATATTCCAGTGATATTTACATTTCAACTCGCTCAACCTTGACGCCCCAAGGTTCCGTGGCCTCGTCCAAGGATATCTGCATCGTGTGAGAGATCGTTTCGCGCTCTGAAAGGATTTCTGCTAGATTCCTCGTCCCCAGGACCGTTCGAAGGGTGCTGGCTGCCAGCAAGCGAGTCGAGTGACTGGAATGTAAACAGTATTACACATGTTTCTTGAGCACTTTCCATTTTTCCCTGTTTCCTTTGCGCTAGATGGATTTCTTTTCCTGGTCTTTTCGAATTTGGCAGATGTTTCGTTAATTATTTACTGGTTGGGAGGATTTCTGACAATTTTTGTTTATATAAAATAAGAGGACTTCTATTTAACGGTCCCAAATTTGAATTCTTATGACCTCTGGCTGAATTAAAAAAAATTTCTAAATATTCTGGAAACTAGTAGATTCCTAAGAAAAATAATTGTAGGGATTTTTTTTTCTCTGGCCGAATTTTTAAAAATTCCTAACTATTCTAGAAATTTGTAGGTTCTAAGAGAAATAAATATAGTGGTCAAATTAAAAGAAATGTAGGTAGGAGATTCGAAGACGAACAAAAATAAAAAACAGAAACATTGGCTTAGAAGTGGCTTAAAAAATCTACTCCTTGCTATTTTTCACGGCTACAGAATTAAAACAGAAGCCTCGTATTATTTTGCTCCACCTCAGAAAAGGTATACCGTAATGTTGGAAACTATTAAGCGAAATCAAGTCTCCAAAAGGTATCAGAAATTTTGCACCGTTTCCAGCTTCTTCTAACGAAGATCGGTATTAGCCGGAATAGAAAGCACGAAGCGAACAAACTCTGAGAGAAAGGAAAAGAGCAAAGGCAATCTCAAAACGAGACAGTCCTCCAGGAAACATCCAAAATTAGAACACGTTAAAACAAACGCTGCATCTTTTTTTCACAGCGGAAGCCACGTCTTCGTCGAATTTCATTATTTGTCGTAACTGGTTGGGAATACGGTCGTGTAAGTTTAATTATAGCGCCGTCTTTCCATAATTGAACGTTGGAGGGTGTGCTCCAGTTAATTAAATGTCGTCCGCCTTGCGGAACCTGTCACGTGTGGCTTAAAAACGTTCCAACCCGGCCAGGACATCCTGCTTTTCACGTGGACGAGACAAAATAAATCCGGCTTTTCCCGAGGTCCTCTCTAATTTAACCAAATATCCTTCTGCTTTCATGGCGAATCTACCATTTCGTTCTGCGTGACAACATCTCGATTCGTTTTGATTTCACGTTCGTTTTAACCGTGAAAAGAAATCTATCGAACACTGGAAAAATCTATGGGTGGATTATATCGATGAAAAGTTGGAAACAAAGGCTTCAAATGTGGCTCCACAAATATCTGAGTTGTAAGTTACAACGGCTTTAAGTTCGCCAGGACGGAATCCGAGAAAATCGCGGTTATCGTGGGTTATCGTGGGTTATCGTGATTGCACGAAATGGAAAATAATAAAAATACCTTGGAAACGGTATATAGCTTAAGGTGATTACCGAGAATTGAAAGCATCGAAAACAATTTATATACATAGCGCGTATGGTTTTTTCGTGATTGTGTGAAAACTACGGATTTTGTAAGGGAAACGTAAAGGGTTGTTTTCTGAAACGAGATATTCGAAGGATCCTGTATATCGACAGTTATTGTGGGTATTATTTAGGAGTTAAATTGTATTTGTGAATTTTGTGGAAATGTTTTAATTAACACTTAGAGTATTAGCCATGCTGTTTTGTTCTACCACCTTCTATTTACAAGAACGTTAGTTGAGTAATTGCAAGATAATTGTGAAAAAGCGAGTATAAATTTAGCAGAAACGTTTTAAAATTATCTAGCAGTTTTTGTGTAATTTTTCTACGAGAACGTCATTCTTCCGGAATGTTAGGGGGCGTATATATTATATGCTTTATTACATTGTTACGGTGCTGTGGTTACTTTTTACACAAGTTACCCCTAAAAGAGCTAAATATCTGTATAAATTTATGGGGTTTGTTGTACAACGTTGCATCAAGGTGTTATAAAATTATTTTAAACTTCTTTCTTCCTACTTGCTAAACTGAATATTGCTTACATAAATTTTTAATTAATATGAATACGTGTAATAATAATTATGACTTGTCCTCTATAAAATGTTCAATTACATTTGCTGAATATTTCTGTGGAATTAATTAAAGTTTATTTAAATGGTAAATATGAATTTCCATTGGAATTCCACAACTTCGTTGTAATTTTCCCGCTGTACTTTTCTTGCGAACGTTGACTTACCTCGAAGATCGCTTCTATTCAGGCTATTTCCGATTGCATAATTCGCATGACGTTAATTAAAATTTCAGGAAAATTGAGCTTACGTTAATTAACGTGACCGTGGAAGGAATTCAATTAATTCGTTATTTCGCGAGAGCTTCGGCTCTTGGCATCCTTTTCCGCGTCTTTTGTTTCGTTCCAGGAAACACGGATGAAATAATACCTTCTTCGAGAGAGAATTGAAAGTTTTGAGACGAAGAAATGCCCGAATAGTCGGTAATTAATTTTCTAGATCTCTTCGAAGAATTTTTTATCTACAGTAATAAGATCATTCCAAGATAAGATCATGTGTATACCGTTGATTTCAATTGTTACGCCAATAAAATTAAATACGCAAAAATAAAAAAATTCACTTCAAAATTCTCCCACTCAAAAACCAAATGCAATAAAATTCTTACAATTAGTTTCTTTAACCTCCTACAGTTTCAATTTGTTGTGGTATCTGAAGATCAGTTTCTCCATGGCAGAAAATAATAAAAATACAAGTTTTAATGATGGATTAAACTTGATTTTTAAATATTAAATTGCAAAGAATTTAATGATTTTACTTTACCAATACTTTTCTTTGTACAGAATTCGTACAATGTTAAAAATTTATTAACTTAAATAATTCAGTAATTTCGCTAATATTTAACGTAATTTCACAACATTAAACCTCTCAAGTCCGAATCTTTCGTGGTATTCGAAGATCAGTTTCACTTTAGTAGAATGAAAAAATAATGAAAACACAGTTTTGAACAATAGATTACACCTGATTTTTAAACAATTCACTGTAAAGAATTCCACGGTTTTTGCATGCTAAATTATAATATCTGGCAAAGTTAACATTTTCAATCTAAAGAATAGATGTGTCTCGCATTACCTCAAAGTCACAGGGACCCATAGAAGTTTCAGCATAATCTCACACCTCAACATAAATTTCCAAAAAAATTACTTATCAGAGGCTAACGTGCGCTAGCATAGGAGTTGAAATTGCGAAGAACACTTTCGTGGAAAATTCACGTTTTTCTTGGCGGCAGGAGCATCGTGTAGACCAAAATGGAGACATTTCGTACATTTTTTGTTTATCTCCTGTTCTCTCGACGCTCAAAACAAGCCACACAGTATATTTAAATATGCGATCGCTCTCTCCCTCTACTTTTTTTCCTACACTATTCACATCCATGACAAACTCTGCTCTTAAGGGACGCGAACATCCGGAATAGCGTCCCAGGCAAAGGAGAAAATACGAGGATTTGTTTTGCAAACGATACCGCAATGGAATTTTCTTCTCACGAGTCATTTGCATCGAGCGAATGGGCACCTTCTTTTTTACAAAGAGAAAACTGTTACTTTTACACTTTTGTTTTATTTCTCTTCACAGCATCGTTAGTCATATTTCATGCGTATATGTTTCGAAACGACTGAAAATTATTCGTGTTATCGGAGCAATTAAAAATTCTATAGGATTAAGAGTGATATTGCGACAAAAAAAATACGTTTCGTTGATTTTAAATAACAGCCGTCCCATTATTTCCAACGCGTGATTACTGTCGTCGTGCGAATTAACGAAGCTACAGCGTTTTAATTCATGAAAATATGATGCCGCCGTATTTTCCATTTTCGAGAAATGAAAATTACGAAAAATGTTTTTGCAAATGCACACGTTTCCCTGGACTTTCGCGCGCTTACTCTGATTCTCGTTTGCTTTTTGTTTTTATACTTTTTTTCTGAAACCGTTATGTTTATTCCGTTTATATTCCTACGATTTTAGGGTGGTCTCGAAAACCATGCATGCTATGGTGTATACATATATGACATGAAAAAAAAAATTAGAAAATGTTAAGATATAATTTGGAAGTTGAAGTGGGGCCTGTTGATTGGGAGCTTCGAGTTTCTAGCTCCTTAAACACCATAGCCCATTCCCAATTCTCGTGTAATTAACGTTGTGCCGCAGTTACTGCAAGTGCTGCAATTAATTTTATTAACTGTACAATCAATTTTGCAGTTAATTACACCAGAGCCGGGCTTTATTTTGTGGCTGGTCTGTCGTAATGGTGTTAAAAAAATATTTAACGACTGCAATGCGTTTCAAGGTGTTGCAATGCTTTACGGATAAGAACTACTTGCTAGGTAATATTGCAGTTTTCGAAATAATGCTATTTTTAACACTTTAACAACTTTGTTTATACAGGAAAGATTTTTCAGCTTTTGAAGCTGCCTTGAAATTTTATCGATATTGACACCAACAGTTGGATTGATAGTAAATAATAACAGGCTGACAATAGGGGAAGATTAATTGGTATTTTAACTAGGCAAAGTTTAAACATTCTGCTGACATATTGAGATAATTGAAATTAATTGAGCGCATACAGGGGAAATTATTCATACGGCAAGAAATTAATGGCATTCTAAATGTAAGTAGCAAATTAATTCACAAGCATTTTAACTCCTTGGCTTATGGTTTTTTGTGCTTTTGCAATAATTCAGAATTAATTTGATAAAATAAAAATTGATCAGTGATTCTTCATGTATCGCACAATTTAAATTTTATATCGATAAAAACATCTTTATCGCTGCACAGTTCAATAGTACTTTCGATTTCATGATTTTCGCAAAACTTAAAAATTTCCTGTCCAATTTACCGAGTAACAATTTTATTTTTACAAAACTTAGTATAAATTAGAAACAGTTTACGCTCCGAATTCGAAAATACACTTAATTTTGTCAAATCCAAGTGATGAATGACACCATAGTTTAACGTTAGAACGACCAAGCGGGTCAAAATGACTTGTTCACATTTTTTTCCAAAAATTCCCTAAGTTTACAGGAGAGTCCTAGAGTAGAAATTCTAAGGTGATTTTAAAAAACACTGATTACCAAAACGATCATATTTTCCACCCCTTGATTCCTCTTCTTTCAAAGACTCTTATTTAATAGATGTAAATGTAAAAAATTTAACGACGGTCATTCGAGTGCTAAAATAATCTATGCAAAATTTTCGAAAAACGTACTGTTACGTGGCCCTATGCAATGCATTAATTAACACATAAATTTCAAACGACTTCATTCGCTGAAAGAAATTTCTAAGCTGCACAAATACAGTCACAATCCTTCAATATGTAAAATAAAATATTCAGAAATAAAAACACCGACCAATTCTCAATGACTTACAAGTTGTAAACAATTAGCAACATCAATCCAACAAAATGAGCACCGTATTGTTAACGACAAGGTCGTGCAAACACCATAACGGTAACATCGAAATATCTCAACTCGCCTAGAATCGAGCATGGTTAATTGTACGTTAACCGTTAATTATGTGTCGCATGCGTCATTAACGTGAACGCAATCAATTCGTTTCGCGTCGTTTGTCACGAAATGATTTTGTCCTACCTGTAGTTGGCTATCTTGACGACGGCATTCAGAGGCTCCTTTATACGATAATAGACGACTGCGTCGACGCTGACGGTGACGGAGTCCTTGGTAAGGACCTCCTGGGGAGGAACGTCAAAGGACACTGTCCGCAGGTCAACGCGGACGCAATAGTCGACGCATGGCATCACGAAGAACGTTCCTGTTCAAATGACGTTAATTATTTCATATTAAATTTCATATTTAATTTCACGCAATTATTGTGTCCATGGTAATTTTCCTCTTAACACGCAACTTTCAAAAATTAAAAGCTCCCCTGTAAAAAAGTATTCCAATTTTTTCCAAACTGACTACTAATCTTCTCGCCAGGAGTACTGCAATTTTGAAAGAAAAAACTTCGAGCCAGGATGAAATTCTTTACGAGGGCGCAGTTACCACGGATATACCGAGCTCGTTTCCTCCTGCTAATACCGGAGAATGGAGATGTTTGCAAATACACCAACGAAATTGTCCGCCATTCACCTGGTCCGTAAGCTTCACCCTTCAAACGACCCATTCTGAAAACGACAGCCCTCTCATACTCCTGCACGACCTTGAACGTGAAGCAGAGGGAAAATGGAAGCGTAACGAGCACCAGAAGAAAGGATCCTACGGTGGCAAGGATCTCGATGAATCTCATCATCGGGCCCACTTTATTCTCCTCCTGCATTTGCGCTCTCGTGGGACTGTTGTCTTCTATTTGATTTTTTTTTCGAAAGAGAGAAAAGTAAAGGTACAAAGAACGATATTCTGTGGGGTATACTTTAACGAATCGATCCTCTTTGACGGAGAGTGAGAAAACAATGAGTGAAGTAACTTTAAATGTTTTATTAGACTTTGTTTTTGAGTTTTGCCTACGTTTGTGCAAGATTAGTTTTGACATTTGTATTTTTGTACAATATGCACGGAATATTGCAAGCTAATGATACTCTTATTATCGTTATGTTACATTTATCAATGTTTCAATTTGAATTCTTTGTAACCTATTTGTTTAAAGATGTAAAATAAATGGAGGTTGCCAAAGTAGTTGAATTAGAAGGTGGAATTATTGATATAAATGTAAGAAGCAATATTTACAAGATTTTACATTAAATATCAAACATTATTAACTAAAAATTTATTTCAATTGTCTGTAACATTTTTTCCTGAATAGGGAGAAAAATCCAAATATGTCTGTGAGTCAAAAAGTTGGGCCAAAACGATATTTCATATACAAATTTTTCATTGTTTTCCCATTATATCTTCGAAATCGTTCTACCATATTAACATGCACACCATGCTACTAGTTATTCCCTGTTTGTTTCTATTCATTCAGTCGTTGAACATTCATTCAAATATACATATTTCAATTAAACGTCGAAAGATTTCACAAAATATTTTTTAAAAACACATAGAAAAATGTTGTTATTCTCTTCTTTCCATTTCGTTTAAAAACGACATTGAGACAGTCCATCTAACTTCGAATTATTCAAAGGAAGAATACACGAGAATAAAAGTGTACATTAGAGAGGAATAAAATAAAATGAAACGACAAAGCTGAAATGGGATTGCTCTCGAAAATCGACGATAGTTTCGATCGTGGAGTAATTAATGGAAATTCGATGGGGGTGATTTGTCAGTGGGTTATACGGGCGTCGTTTCTTCCTTTCTTCGCCGGCGTCCTCTCGCAGAGTGTATCGCGCGAAAGCAATCATGCAAAGGCCTTTTACGCGGATCGTCCGGCTAAATTGTGCGTGAAATGGAACGGTTGCCAGAAAAGCAATCTGTCCCTTTCTCGTCGACATGCTCTCTCATTAATTTCAGTATTCCTTCCATCCCTGTAGCCGCTTCTTGTCTACCGTTCTACCGTTCTACCGTTTTTCGTCGCTGCAAATCTCTCGCGTTGAGACTTTACTTTTTACATTTCTGTCGTCTTTGAAATTGCGTTGCTCGCTCGAACGAAGCTCGATGGAATGTGGAATTTTAGTTTGATTCGGACTTTCAGCGACTTAAACTGTTCCTCAATACAAGTTAGGTGATTCAATTTTGCCGAATTATTTATAATTAAGTAAAATTTTTAAATAGATTATTTGGAATTCTTTGGATTTTCGGGGGAAAAGGTTTGTGGATGGATTAAGTACATTGCGAAGAAGGTGAAAATAATATTGGTTAGTTCCAACGAATATTGTACGATTAATTAAAAATATCTAAAAGAGATGGTTTACAATCTTCGTGCTTCAAATCTAAGTGAACGAAATAATGTTTGAAGACGGTGAACTGAACATTAGAAAATTCTAATCAACGTTGCACGGTAATTAAAACAATTTAAAAAAAAAAACCATCTAAACTCGTGCATTTTCCCTTCTACACAATTTTCTCAACAGCGCAAGTAAAGTTCTCAGAGACAACATAATCGAATAACTCGTCGCAGGAACGTCAACTATAATAAGATTGTTGATCCATCCAAAGTGCATCTCCGGTGGCACATTCTCCCTCAAAATTCCCCTGCAAAAGTCAATAAAACATTCCTCCAAGCGAATAACATCCCATCGAATAATTATATGACGATGATACATCAGAAAAGGTTCCAATAAAAAAGAAGTATCCCGAGATCGCGTCAAAGGCGAACCACCCTCTTTTCCCGAGGGTTAATAATAACCGAAGAAGGTGCGAAGGGATTCGATAGGGAGATGAAACTCGTCCAAGTGAAGGGAATAACGTTTGCTCGATGCGGCCTCCCGTTATTTCCCCTGTTCATAGAAACTTCCTCCCTCCTTCCACCCTTCTTTCACTTCTTTTCCCTTTTTCTCACTTTCACCCTCTTTCTCTTCATCTATCTATCTATCTATCTCTCATTCTCTGTATCATTCTGACATCCTCTCTGCCGCCACTCTCTCTCTCTCTCTCTCTCTCTGAAAGCAGAAACAAAGTTTCTCCACTACGGATTTCATTCCCCTTTCTTTATCCTCCCCGTCCGAGGATCGAAAGACGGAGGGAGAAAACGGTATCGGGAAACGTGGGCTGTCTCTCACTGAACTCGAGGAAGCACTCGACTCCACCGCTGTCCGTTTTCGCGCATCCGTAGTGTACCATACCACACGACACGGAGGATTTGTCTTTCGTTCTTTCTCTCTGTCCTTCACCCTTTCCTACCACTTTCTTATGTACGCGTCAACTGTCGCTTCGATGGAAACACTCTGGATAGAGGACGTAATGTTCTTCCTTCGGGACGACCACCCTCGATATTGCAACCATTGACGCGCGACCAGAGTCGTTTGAATTTTTAAACGTGAGACGTTGTAAAATTTATTTAAAATCGTTCTACAAAGATTCATTCGACAGATTATTAACCCCTTAGCCTACAACTACGCGTGAGACTCGTGGCGCGGAAAATGGAATAGGAAATTTTCAAGTCTTCCAAAAACTATTAACTCCTTGCCGTGCCATTTCTTTTATGGTTGAATAAGCAATAACTCTGAATTGATTGTTGAAGTAACAATCCATTCCTAATTTCCGATACGGCAAATGACTTAATGCAATAATAAATAGCATAAAATAATTTTGGTTTGATCCTGACTAACTGATATTTTTAATTTAATAATTTTTGGAGCACTTCAAAATGGACTATTTCATTTATTGCGTCACGAGTGCCACTCGTTAAAGTACGGTAAGGGGTTAAATTGACAATATCAGTCGATCACGAAGTGGTCTCATTATTCCTGTACTGTTAAAATCACGTTCAGTAGAAATATCAGAAATCAGTGAAACATTTTGATTTCAAGAATCAACTTTGAGTCTTCGCACGACCCGTCAGAAATGAAATCGTAGGTTCAGGGGTTAATTTAATAAATTGTTATGTCGATCTTATTTTTATCACTGATCTATGATATACTGATGTAAAGTTATCAAAGAACTAAGGCTACTTTCTAAATTGAAAGCAACGAGATACGTGTCGTTTTAATCCAACGCGAAAAGGCTGTAACCTCTCCTGTATCCGACCGTGAAGGAGGCGATTCAGATACTAAAATACCATGCTGGAAGATTCGATCGACGAAGGCTGGATTGCGACGGGGTCTGCTTTGCTTGGGTGCTACCACACGCACCAACCGCAACACCGCAAACCTATACCAAATTAACCATCGTGACGGTATGCGAACACCACTGGCACGTACGTTTGCTGTTTATATACACGATGAGTAATTGAACGCGAAAATCCACGGAAAGCAGGACTCGGCTATGCCAAACGGCCAAAGGAAGTCTTTTAACGTTCGCGTCTGGCTTTCTTCCCTCACTCTTTCGGACAGGTTTGATGTCTTAGGTTTCCGGCGATCTTACGGGGATTTCATGTTCTCAATAGGTTTTCTACAGAATATTTATAACGTACGACATTTTTTGTACTTTTCGGATCATTTTTCTACAGTTTAGAATTCGGTGACGACTGAAATTGTTGTTTAGGTCTGATAGATTATAAATTGTAACAATACATTGAAAACAATAAATTATTGTTCTTTGAAGACAGAATTATATTAATAATTAGACTCCCGATATTTATGCAAATTTCAAGTTTAACCCCTTAGCCTACAACTACGTGTGGGAGTTGTAACGCGGAAAATGTAATAGGAAATTTTGAAGACTTTCAAAAACTATTAAATCGGCAATATCATCCGATCACGAAACGGTCTCATTATTTCTATACTATTAACCCCTTGCCGTGCCATTTACTTCGTGACTGCCTCAACGATAATCCAGAATTAAATTTGTAAAATAAACATTGATCAGTGATTCTTGACATATCGTATAACTTAATGTATCTAATATTAATATTATAGAAATAATTTTATCGTGTCGCATCTCATTGATATTTTCAATTTAATAGGTTTTGTAAGACTTGAAAATTTCCTTTCCAATTTATCGCATCACGAGTACCATCTTGTATACTTTAGTCGTATCAATTTTGTCATAAATGAATAAAAATCCGAAGTCTACTAATAATATTTGATATCTTATAATTAGAGTAGAGATATGTCAAAGTTCGAACATTTTAGAGTCTATTGGAGAGTCGCAAGGACAAGTTTAACTTCCGCCAGGAAATTCCAGTCGAATCTGATATTATTTTCGCTTATGCAATCTCCGGAGGATATTCAAGAGGAACGCAATTTTCACGAGGACTTTTAATTCTTTCGTAGAGGAGGATTAATCCGTAAGGTCGGCCTCTATACTCTCGCTTTAATTAAAAAAAATCACTCCTCTATTTTTCCGCTTCCTGTTCCGCCCCCCTATTTTTTATCAGGACAAAAAGAGGCAATCTGTTTCTGGAGGATGAATCGCGAGAGGTTTCTCCTTTCAGCGAATATTCGTGAATCTGACGAAAGAAGATCTACCAGCAAAGTACTCGGCTCAAGCCGAGTGGAATACCGCTTTCAAGAAGGGCGAAAATTGCAATTAAATAATTGCGGAAGAATTTAGTCGAACAAACGTTCACCGAAGGTGTTTCAACCACGACTTGTATCCTTCCATCTACTCTTCTTTTTTTTCCGCCTTTCCTTCTCGTCAACTCGGCTTTTAAACTTTCCGCAGCTTTTCTTTGGAGCTTTTCGCGAATACCTCTGATTACTCGAAGTTCGCGAGTTTCACGGGTCATACCGGAACGGAAGGATTTGTGTTTCGGGTATCGAAATCCATTAGAGCGATGAAAGTGTGCGGCTGAGTTTCTTGGGGTGCGAACGAAGATAAAGCGGCTGCTACGAAGTCGCGTCACGGTTCGTGCTACGTGTTATTTCATGGATACGAGTTATTTATCATGGGCCGTTAATTGGTTTATGTGATGAGAATGATTGCAGGAAATGTAACGAATGATTTTGGAAATTTAATCAGTCAAATGGTAGATTTTCTGTAAGCTCTTCCGCATTGGGACATTTAACCCCTTGTCCTATGATTTCTTTTCTGATGGGACGTGCAAGCACTTTAAATTAATTCCTGAAATCAAAAAGTTTTACTGATTTCTGATATTTTCTACGATTGAACGTGACATTAATAGTATAGAAATGATGAGATCGTTTCGTGATATGGTGATATCGTCAATTTAATAGTTTTTAGAAATCTTCAAAATTTCCTATTTCCTAAGGGGTTAACCGTTTGTTTGTAACTTGGTCCGTCAAGTATATAAATTTAAGTTAAATTTAAAGATGCGGTAGCTATGGAGGCTAAGGAGTTCCAATGCAGAAGGACAAAGAGGATAAACAATTTGAAAGTTCCCCAAGCTCTTCAAAATGTAAGGCCAACGCTCCAAATTCTAAAATCGACTCCCCCTCAACACGAAAAACTCGGCCGACTAGTCTAAAAAAATTAATTTTCTCAGACACCACAGCTTTTTGTGCTTCCATTGATCTTGACCCACAAAATCAACAGTATTTTTTGAACCTCATCCCTACAGTTTCACGCGCACCATCTCGAATTCAGTTGGCAAAATTCCTCGAATAAAATAAAGTATCAATTACTACGTTAAAACATCCCGGAAGTTTCGGGATCCTCTGACTAATTTGCATGCATCGACGAACTTTATTTCAGCCCGTTTGCGAATTGAACGAGGCATCCAGTCGGTAAATTGCTATCCCATGTATGCGTCCCGCAGTTAATGATAATTATGACGATGACGATGACTTCGGTGACGCTGAATACCCGTCGCGGTAATCAACCATCGCTTCATGTGCCCGTCATTTGTGGCATATAAATTATACCTATTCGCGACACATGATCGAAAACAAAACGTAGAAAATATGGGAATTTTTTGCTCCATTTGATGATCATTGGAAATCCAGTGAATCTGAGATTTCATTATGTAAATGGAGCAAGGACGTTGTTTAATGGCTAACATTAAAATTTGTAATTTCCTGATTGAAAATTTGCCAGGTTTTGTAAAATAATATTACGATTATTATTATTATTAGATTATTATTATTAGAGCGTATAGCTTACTCTGAGGGGAAATTAATTCGATGCAATGGTATTTATTTGCGTAAGGGATACGCAATTAATTAATTGTAGAAGGAGGTGTAATGGAGAGAAGATAATAATATATAATAATAGTACCGATGTTAATAATAGAATACTTCTAACGGTAAAAAGACAATACTAATATTCCATATAGTCGTTTGATAACAGATTAATATATTCCTCTAACAGCAATATGCTGTCTCCTAGTTTTGTATCTCTCGGTTTCAGCTGCTTTGATGATTCCATCTATAGAACTAACTATTTTCTATTCTATCTTCGAGGCGTTGGTATAAATGTGCAAATACATACCATAGCCCCCTAGTTGTAGTACGATATCAACGTAGATCCTAACAGCGATGTCACATTCGGTTAAATTTTGTTATGAAGGTGGTTCACGCTTCCTACGGTTATGATCTAAGACTGAGCTACGGGGAATTTGTTATTGATGTGTGCCCGAAACTCGGAGTTCGGTTATGTTTACATTGTTAACGCGAATTGGCAGTAATAACAATTAGCCTCGAGATCAAAATCTTGTAACGTCAAAGACCTTCAACGTCGCCTTACCTTGGCTGTCTTGTTGACATTTAAAGATCCACTTCTTACCTTGATATTCGATCAACGATAGAACTACGAGCGTTACATATATTTTGTTTAAATATATTAAATATTGACACTATGGCTGCTAAAGCAGTCGAATCGAATGGTTTCTTATTTCCTATAAGAATTCTCCAAGTTAATAGAGGAGGCATGGAGGAGATATTGTACGTCCATTTTGTAGGTAAGACATATATTACTGAATTAATTTGTTATTAGCACTTATTCAGGATATTTTAATATAATAAATATAACGGTAGAACTATCGGCGTTACGTCGATTATGTTCAGATATGCTGAATAAGTATTTTAGAACAAGAGAAATCATGTAATTAATCAAGTAATTTAGGTTCTACGAGCTGATTTCTACTCTTATTAATTTGAAAATTTTTTAGAAGAAACTGAGAGCCGTTCATTTTGATTATTTTGAAAGTTTCAGTATCAATAAGTCATTGTCCTGCAACGAAGATTGATTCTCGTAACGAAAATATTTAATTATTGGAATTGTTTCCGTCAATGTAATTCTGATAATTAAATATTTATCAACCACAGACATTAAATATAGCAAATCTCATTGTTTTGATGTATCAGCAGATTATTAAAGGAAAATAATTATATTCGTTTTAACACAGGACGTAGAAATGTTTGAAATTTATCAAACAACATGGCGGCTAATTGACGAATTCTAGTAGGCGTTACATGCAAGATGAGAACGAGCTGTTTGTATTCGTACCATGTTAATAATACGAGCAGCAGTCTAAGGCGCGATTCAGCCTCTACATAAAAGCGGAATGTTCATAAACCATCGCTTCTAAGAATAACAATTACCCTGTGACTCATGCCACGAACTTTGCTCAAACGCATCTTACATAAATTACAGACTTTTGCAGGAGTCGTTATCCTTTTCCGTTTTTTTTCGAACAATCGCACATAAATCTACACGAGAACCTAATACCTACTATGTTTCAATTAGATATCAATGTAATTAGCTATTATAAACTGTCATATCTAAATGCAGCGTAAAATTAGCATGGTTCCTTTTCGTAGACTTCAACTCTCTTAACGTACAGTTTAAAACTATGTAAATATTATTACTTTTTCTAAACAAACCGTGATTCTTCTGCATAAAACTATCCTCATATTCACATTTAACCTTGCTGTTCTGTTCATTTATATCTCACATTCGTATTCCTTCCAATCATAGTGACTCGGCGAACAAAAGTTCACATTTTAAGAAACATCAAATATACAAACAGGTAGACGTAATTCTTAAATACATCGAATATCAAAAACTAATACCTGGAAACATAGTGGCCGTTAAAATATAACCTACATTTCGAGTCATATAGACCCGAGCGGAACAGCAGAGTTAAATACGAATTAAACTCGTTGTGAAAAATATGAGAAAAAAGTACGAAGTGAGCTAATGAAACGGTTGCATAATAAAAATTCCAATGAACAATTCTAAGGAGGCAGTGGCACACATACTGTTGTTAGAATGTCACGAGACGACGCTACAGATATTAGAATATACATACATATTAGAAAATATTTTAACTTACAGTAGAACGAGGTTAGAGTGGCTGGACGCAAGTAGTACACACTTGTCCCTGCGATGGCTGACTGGAAACTAACCTTCCCGCACGTTGTCGCTCGAGCGCTCGGTATCGTTTCTTGACATCGCAGGTCGTCGGCCAACGCCTCGAAATCTAACGACGAAATTTCAAATTTATTTTAGCTTACTTTAGCAGTTTAGATCATTGCAAATTGTTGCAACTACAATCTACTTATTGTTTGTAACATTAACCACGTAGTTCAGGGATGGCGGTCCCGCGGCTCGCCTTGAACATTTTCCCATACGAGATTTATTGGGCGTTTACACAATACATTTATTTTATAATGGCCAAAGTATTGAAAACGAATGATTTGAATTTTTCACTTTACAAAGTGGCCCTCAGGATCGTGTGGGTTGGCCACCCCTGACGTATAACACTGATAATTATTGGCACAGACAATTATACAAAGTGTTTTAAACGATTTTTATATCAACAATTTGCTACAATTAAAATATTTCTTAAACTATTCACTTTTTGACGTAGACAGATCAGAGGAGCAACAACAGAAAGAGAGTAAAGATGGGAAAATCGGAGTCACCGTGTATAATGGCAGAAATTGTTAATTATAAGTATTATTACTTATTAATCTTTATATAACAATAAACTACAAAGTTATTTATAGAGTGGTTTCATATCGATAATTAGATAGAATTATTAAATTTATTTTAAAATATAGTTATTACTGTTTCGTAGTTATTTAATAAGTGCGGGATCATTGTCAGTATTAATATGTGAATATAATTATTAAAATTGGTCAAATTAATTCTTGCAAAATGCATATTTTAAAAAATTAAAAATAAAGAGGAGAATTATAATATAGAAAAAGTAGGCATGTTATTGTTTATATAAATTGAGATGATCTCCTAATAATATAATATATTATATCTCCGATAATACGTACATCCCCTACCAACATGTACATCCACGTGTCCCCCGTTAACGCCTACGTCAACCCCCATCGCTTGTCACCCCTCGTGTCCGTCAATTAATAATAATCAGCCACCGGATACACCGGTAAGTCGACACTGCATCTAATGACTAAGAAGGTGCGCCGTGTCTAGATTACACGAGATTATATCGTGTATTTGCAACCACGGTCCGATAAGCACCCCTTATGCGCACGGTCATGCCCATTAATCGCATAATGCTAGAAATGACGGATTAAACAGGCTAGGTGGAACCAAGGCGACAAGTCAGCCTGAATTTCGCAAATCGGATCTATCCTGTCCTCGACTCGCTGCGAATCTGACGAATGCCGCTTAAATGTCCCTCGTTCGGTTAGGTTTATGACTGTTTATCCTGTCTACCCGTTGTCCGACTGCCATCCATCCGGGGAGTTAATTAACTCTGCGTTGCCGGATGTAATGCAATTAGCTGTATTGCACGGTTATCGCTCAGGGATTCGATTGCTCAGGGAATCACGTCTTCCGCGTTGCGGAGGAGATCAATTCTGTGGCTGACTTCGATGAGGATTCTCCAGTCTATAGGGGTTTGACTTAGAGGCCTTTAATAGGTTTGCTCCTGCCAGGAACTCCGAGATTTTAGTGGAAAAGTGAGATGTTTTTAGCGAAATTTTAAGGTCAACAAGCTAAACTCACAATCAGAGGGAAAGACGATCTTTGGATATCTGCTTGCCGTATTATTGATTAACGCTTGAACTACTGCCATTAAATCAATTATTCTAGTGTTAAGATAGTACAATTGGAAGAGAGAGATAAGTAAAGAGCTATTTATCAAAATTAATCAAAATTAATCAAAATTACAATTCACCAAGACCTATAATCGTAGATCTATCGAAATTGATGCAAGGACTAAAGTAATAATAAATTTCCAATTGAAAATAGTAACGTTGCGCAAATATTCCGCCACTTTTAAGTGCTTGAATAGGAAAACTAGTACATTTACGTAATAGTTTCCGCATTCACGGAAATACTTGGACGATTAATACCGCGTTTATTGCAGATTGCATTCTCGTCGCGCGAAATTCGTCCAACCCTTGTATGTAGTTGAATGCCAACGATTCAAGTCTGCCAACCGCAAATATCGTCACGAGGCAGTGATTGTCGATATTTAATAGGTACTATCTACCCCCTGCTCGCCCCGGACGACACCCTTTTCATTGGATTACGCTTAGAGATGGGAACAACGGGATGTCCACCACTTGGAGCCACGATTCTGTTGTGCGATGCAATCGGACGCATTCGAAACTGCTACACCGTGAACTCTATCGGCATCCTCGACATTCGTGGTGTTGCGATTAATCGTGGGACAGCAATAATGGTGGAAATATAGCCGAAGGTCTTTCGAAGATGGAAGAAATTGCGAACGAGTTGTAAGAATTTTGACTTTGATGCAATTTATTTAAATATATGGAGTTAATTTGAATGGAGACGATGCAAGTTACTGAAATATTTTATGGGGAAGATGAGAAAGGGTGTAGGATCATAGTTTTTCATTGTAGTGCTTGGGAATTGAAAGGGTGTTGGAGAATTAATATTTGAAGATTTAAAGTTAATCTTCTATGGTACAAATTTTGTATGATATCTGAAGATCAGTTTCACGATAGCACAATTGGAAAATTATGGAAGTACAATTTTAAATAATCGTGTACATTTGATTTTTAAACATTGCATTGTAGAGAATGTCATGATTTTTAGAAGATAAGTTATAATATTTGGCAAAGTTTGAAATTTGCTTTTGCGGAATAGCAGCTCAGACGTGTATTGCGTTAATTTCAAGTCACGGGGACCCATGGAGGCTTAATTTGATTGGAGATGGTATAAAGCTTTTGAAATTTTTATGGGTAAGATATAAGAAAGCGAAGGATTGCAGCTTTTAACCCATAGGAATACGAATTTAAAAGATATTTGAGAAATAATACTTAATAATTTGAAAATTGGTAATATTTCAGGGGTAGGATTTCGGTTTAATTCGAAGAGAACGTCGAATTATGTGCCGCGTTTAATCCGGTTTCACGAAAGAATAAATAATTAGTACGCTTAATTTGTCGCAATTAAACTATGAGTATCGTTCGATTATCCGATGCGAATACATTGATGATGCACGAGGGACCACGATATTGACCGTCGATTGTTCAAATAATTCATTGTTATTTCGTTTGGATGTTTTATGGACATTCGTGTCACTTCCTTGTCAGATATAATTGTTTCACTTGTCGCACGAAAGTGTCACTCTGTGTTTCTCTATTATGTAGAAGTCGAGGGTCCTTCACCTGCAGGTTACGACCTTAAGTAAGGTCATTCAACTGTCGCGACCAGCTAAATATGGTAATCCGCTCAATATACTGCTGTTATTAATTTTTCTGTTTCTCTCTTCTCAGTAAAACTGCTATTAACACTTTACAAACCGGTAGCCTCTTAACCCCTTGCCCTACGATTTGTTTCGTGACTACGTTCACTGTAAGTTAGAATTTCATTGCTAAAATAAGAATTGATTAGTGATTATTGATATGCCGTATAATTTAACGTAACATGAATGTTATAGAAATATTATCTCGTCTCAGTAATATTTTCAATTTAATAGGTTTTGAAAAATTTGAAAATTTCCTATCTCATGGTATAGTATAGTATCAGGAACGTTACTCGTTATCGTGGGGCAACGGGTTAATAGGGTATCAGAGACGCTTTTGGACTTTTAACTTAATCGATTGCCACATCAATTACTTAATAAATTGTTATTTATCATCGCAGTTTGCTGTGTAAGCGGTTCAGTGAAGACAATTTGGAATATTCGAAAAGATATCGGTATAGCTTTGTTATTATCTTTCTTGTTATCCTTCTTGTCATCTTATATCTTTATTATTATATAGTAAAGTATTTGAGACCAAGTGAGCGGTCAGAAATGAGTAGGATGTTAAAAAAATACCGGTCAGTAAAGTGTTCATTTTTCAAAAATAATTTACCTGTCAAATATGACAAAACATTCGACACTTTCAAAGTAGGTCGAAGAAGTGACATAGAAATGGGTACCAAGTGTTTATTATTCTCTCTTTTCTTTCTCTGTAAAGTTTTTGTAAATAACTCAATAACAATTTACCTGCTACAAGAAGCAAGAAGTTCGACATTTTCGCAGTAGGTCGAAGAAATGAGCTTCAAACGAAGAACCACCGATTAGCTCCTCCAAGTTGGCTTCAACTCGAAGATTAGCACTTCTGGCAAAAACATTGAGCATCTTGAAGGGTTCAAGGACTTGCGAGGCAGCTTTCTTGACGAAGGGCAGGTAGAACGTTTGAAACTTTCGACAGAACTCTTCGTACTTGAGAGTAAAACTATTTTGGTCCCTGAACATAAATACAAACGCCATCGAACTTGAGAAACTCAACTTTGACAGTCGTACACCTTGTACAGGGTGTCAAAAAATTAATGGTCTTGGCTTTCGGGGGTTGTTTTACACATTCGGATCGATGGATTTGCGAAAGAGAGAACTTCTTTTCTATTGCCTCAACCATGGGCCAGAAACGGATCGCTTTCTCGCGAATTAACTTTTCATTGTAATTTCGTGATTGAATTTTAAAAGGTATTCTTACTAATTAGAAAATTAATGAAGTAATTAGAAAACTACACGAAATTAGAAAATGGAGGACTGAGTCATCTAACTAATAAGGACAGCGCAAGTGTTTTTATTCTTCTCCTCAGGAAAGCCTTTTATATTTTTATAAATTATATATATTTTATAATTTTATAAATTATAATATAATAATAGACACATTTTGTTGCAAGGGGAGTCATTTTCACTACCTTAACACCTTAAGGACCACTCTAAATAATATAAAATATACGCTTAAGACCGCACATTTTGAGTAAAGTGGCTAAAAAATGTACAAAACCCCCGATTCCGCGCGACCGGTCGTTAAGGTGTTGATAAATAAAGTGACCGATAAAAAACAGTAAACGTTACACAATCCTTCAAAACTTAACTCTGAGAGAAGTTAAAAAAAGTCGGGGTTCCGATGATCATCGACGACGAAGGCGATATCATGGAAGAGAAGTGTACAAAACACAAATCATAGTGTATGTTATGTTCGCTTTACTCGGAATGAGTACGTCGACCAAGGACTGTTGTCAAAATATACTCGGCCGAGCTCGGCGGCCGTAACCTCCAGGTATCATTTCCGCGAATCAAAACAATAAGCCATTCCGATACTCATCTTCCTTCGCCATCAGTTCCCCCGCGACCGCCGACGGGTAAACAGTGCTCCGCGAACGGGTTTCATTTATTTCAACAGTATTGTTATTAATTTTATTAACAATTGTGGAAACGGGGGTTTGTCAGGATAGATCGATTTATATAAAGATGCTTACATATATATTTTAGAGGTTAAGGCGATACATCGATGACGCGTACCGTTGACTGACCAACTAACTTCTTTTCTTTCGCATTCATCCCCACCATCGATGCCATCCGCCGAACTGCGTTACCATATGGCGGTGTAAAGACAAACGACTGCGCTAATTCCCTACACAATATTATTAATATTGGTGCGTGTATAATACAATACCTTTGAAGACGAGATCCTGAATCACGAAATACTGGTTTTTTGCTGACTACTGGGAATTCATCCTCACAGTGGTATCAGCTCTTACAATTAGATGGAAGCCGTACATCTGCTCACAGCCACCATAGCAAAGAATCACCACGTTTCTGAGGTATTTGTACATTTTATTTACTCTACCTTTTGCTCATTCCATATTTCCTAAACGAGACTTGCTTCCATTCATCTCCCTGGTTATAATTCTTGCCAAAATGTCCCTCAATACTGGCTCTCGTGAATTTTTGTATTCTCATTTTGCGAATTACATTAATTTATTTTTTTAACCTCCAAAAGTTACCGAAGTAAATTCTTGGAACTAAAGATAAATATAACATTTAAAATTCTACTTTTAATATTTGCCAATATATCATCATCTAATTAAGTTTCAAGGTCCTAAATTGTTTATAGGATTAATTAATCCCAAGAAAATCTTAATTAAGTATCGTTTGTCGGGCATTTTGCAAATTGTCTAACGGAAGATACCAACCATCTCCGTATTTACCCTCAACGGGTGAGCCTTTACACGGCAAAGGGGTAGCTAGGTCCCAGTAGTCTCATCGACGTTCTCAACCCCTATATACACCCCGAGCACATACAGAGACCAGGGTCATGTACATACATCGAGGTCGTATCGCCTAGAAGGGGGACGAAAAGCCAAGAACAGTGTAAATCCTGGCGGAGCAAAGCACCAGCCACCCAGTACACTATGGCTATGGGAAGGGATCGTTGATCGTTGACTGACGACCTCCGCATCGTAGGCCAGGGAATCACCTATCTAACCTCCTATCGCCTCTATCTACGTCCCTTGTGCCCACGTATACACGAGTAAATCCATGGGGTAATTGGGTGTTACGAAAAGAAGAGAGGGAGCAGCTGGAGCTGGATTTCTACGTTCTCCAATGTCGTGGATGGGCTGAGATTTCGGTGATTTTCAGAGTGCTGATTTACGGTTTGAGGTTTCTGCTACTTTTGGAGGTAGTTTTGGATTTGAACTTGGGAATATGAAGACTTTTTGAGTGTTGGATCGAGGGAGTAAGGGACAGTACGTGATTCGGTAATTTCCTTTAAATTAAAAGTCTCCCCTTCGGTCACCCTATTTTCCTAGACTATACAATGTTAATCTTTACAATATAATTTACCACTTTGAAACATCCATATTTTTGAACATCCAAAAAAAAGCAATATGTACATTGGTATTTTCACTTGTGCACCCTTTAATCCAGCAAGATACTTTTATCCGGCAAAAGTATTCCAAGATTCGCAACACGTCGACCGTGAAAATTCCCGTGGAGTCGTGCAACTTCGATATTAAGCTCAAATAAGATACACGCGTCCCGTTGTTTTCCTTCGCGGTTTATTTGAGCGATAAATATCAGAGAACAGATATCCAGCTGCGATTTAGTGGATAGCATCTGAATCACGTGGCAATCGAAATTCGCACGTGCCTCGGCCAATTTAACTCGGATCTATTTACGCAATTCCCAACCGGCACGCTAGCCATCGCCCGTAAATATCCCTAAGCAGCATAAATATCCTCCTAAGCGTCGCCGTTTATTTCCCTGCTTTTCTCGTGCACGCGCGAAATAGCGATTTCAAAGCGAAGATGCGATCTGTGAATTTTTCAACGTGATCTTTCACGACGGAATCAGCGAAGCTATTCGATCACGTAACGATAGAGTTCCCATGAGGAATCGTTTGTATATTGTATGAAAAAGGCAAAAGACCAAGAATAAGCAAAAGGAAGAACAAAATATAAAGAATTCTTCGAGGAGAATATCTTCCAACCGTTTTATTTATCACCGGCAATGATATTCCACCAGTCCTCCTATACATCCGACTATTTCCTCGTGCAGAAAATAAGAACGTTTTCGTTCATCATCCCCATCGATACTTTATAGATCGTCGCACTCAACGATTTTATGTGAAAACGACAATGTCGCAGCTATCGTATTATTTCCACCAATAAACACAACCCTCTATCACCTCACATTTTTCAAATTTACCCCTAACGATAGGTACCTTATCAATAATTTCTTTAATATCCCAGTAACCTCAAGATTCCACCCTTTTTTCGCACCAACATGCGTCTTCCATTTAAACCGTTTTCTCGACATCACCTCGATATAAGTTTCCACGACACTGAACGTGAAGATGGGCGATGGAATCATGGGGGAAAAACGATCCAACGGAGTCCTTACGGTACAGTGTTTTAAGGTTACTAAAGCGAGAGTAGAAATAACGTAACGACGAAGGAGGAAGACGGGAGGGGAAGTTGGCAGAGTAAGTACGTACGTATCCGGATATGCTTGTACGTTGAGAGAAGACGTACGATCATGGTGGTAGGAAGGAGAGACTGTAGACGGGATGTAGAGGGGGTTAACAACGTGATCACGGTTCAAGCACTCCCACAGGATCGCCACATCAGCTAGACCACCTCCACCCTTTCTCAACCCACTCTCGCTCCTCTTGCTCCATAGCTTCCGTTGAATGTACTCGCGAACTCTGAAGATAGACGCGTATTTGCACCATGGTGGACGTAAATATCACCGCGGACGATATTATGCAAGAGCGTTTGCGGAAAACGTTTGCGTTTATGGATAGAGGTTTGACGGTGGTGAGACGTGGAAGAGTAGGTCTTGAGAGGATGTTTTGTGGGGGGAATGGTTTGATTTTAACGCTGTATATAGACAGTATATTTTGGTATAGGGAATGAATAGTTTGGAGATCATCAGGAGGTCAAGATTATTCTCAGTTAAGTAATTTGGAATCTATAAGGTAGGCTTACTGCAAGGTCATCAGTTCCACCATAGCTTCAGTTATCGTGCGTCAACACCAACAATTCAACTGCCATTCAAATGTAATTCTATTTCCTTCTTCTATATTGTATGTAGGTATTCGACTAATCTCGTCCACGCAATTTCATCTACATCCATCAGATGCAATTCCACTATTTCTCAACCCCCACCTTGTACAGAGTTATACACTCACCTAGAAGATTCAACTTCCAGCAAAACATAATACTACCTCTGCCTACCTCTACCTACCAAACCTCCCTCATCTACGCTATTCCGTCTACATCCAACCGGATGCAACTCCACCCTTTCACAACTTCTACTGTCTACAGAATTGTATAGGTACTCATTCATAAAATTCAACTTCCACCGATACAACACTTAATTCCAATCAATTCCACCTCCACCAAAACACGATTCTACCCCTTCTTCTACATATACCTCCTCAACTACCCTCACCCAAGCAATTCCATCTCCATCCCCCAAAATTATAACTTCCCCTAGCCGATTCTTCTTCTCCACCCCTTCGACCACCTAATTCCCTCACTCTTCGTAAATGTATCTCCACCCAAACGATTCCCAGATTCTCCATTACCGTGTATGTACCACCCCTCGTAAGTCGACTCTGCACCAGGACGCTCGTGTTCTCCGTCGAGTACGTGATCCAGATCGCGGTACGACTCGTCCACGTGTCGACGACTCCGGGGTTGCTCTCGATATCGTTATCGGCCAGCAGGTCTCGCAGCTCGTTAAGGATGATTCAAGATAATATTGGCTGGCTGACCATTCTGCCGAACGTTTACAGCTCGATCGTCGAGCATTCACTCTCTGCACTTGATCTCAGCTAACGGCCGATACGTGCTGCTCGACGAGGATCTTCCGGCTGGATTCTGGATACTGCAGCTGCGATATCCGCAGTCTGAATATTCGCTTTATAGCCTCACGTATCGTGAAACCTTGCGGGATCGAGGCGCGCGAACCTCGGAGGACCGTGTCGGTTATTAAGTTTCACGTTCAAGTTGTGTCACGTAGATGAGGACGTTGAGAAGAGGTAATTTATCGAGGTGAATTAATTAAGGAGTTGGATGAGCGATAGAGTGTGGATATCTGTAACACTCGAACTATCAGAGTAGTTGAAATTGGTGGCTCCCTAATTTCTTTGAAGTTTTCTCGGTGAATGATAGAATATTGTGGGAGGATGATTGTCGCGGAGAGATTCCTTCGAAATTCTATACCTGAGTGCATTATTAATTAACGATGATCCTCATGCATATGTCATAACGTTTAACATTATCGTTTCGGCATGTTTGAATTCAATTATTCAAATTCTCCATTACCCTTTCAAATTGCTCCGCGACCTCGGAAACCACCCCTGTACGTATCTCACGTGACAATGACACGAGATGGCAATTATTTTCATCGAAATTCCTCCATGCTTCCCTGTATCATTCCACCTTCGTAGCTTCTATTCTTTCAGATTACCTTCATCCATTTCATCCATTGCTCTTTGAAAATTTTCAACGACATCGAAACCTCTATCTACTAATTGTCAACAGTTTCATCCAGGCAATTGAGAACTCTTTTAAACTACGTTTCGATAACAATCGCAGAAGTTTCTCGGTGAACGAACAATTTTCCTTTGTCTAGTGCAGAAAATCTCATTTGGGTTATCCGTGGCTCGTAGAGGTCGAATCGGTTCTCCGCGTTCTATCTCGAAACGTTTAATAATATCGCTCTCGCACGTTGCGGTTGCCTCGTTGTCAAGCAACGCCGCAGAACGCAGAATCAACGGTCCATGCTGCACGCAAACGCGGCTGGAATGCGATTTATGCACCTGAACATCGAGTTAAACGGGCGAGAGAGAGGAAGAGAAGGAGATAATGAGGACGAAGGACATATAGAGGGAGAAGATCATGGTGAGAGCAAGGGTGACGGAATGAAGGCGAGACAGAGAAATGACACTAGTTACGGACAGAGAGAAAGAGACAGCAAGGGCATTAGAGAGCACAGATAAGAGTGAAAATAAGGGTGAATGAAAGAGGATGTGAGAGAGA
The DNA here is from genome assembly GCA_910591515.1 of Cerceris rybyensis. Lineage (NCBI taxonomy): Eukaryota > Metazoa > Arthropoda > Insecta > Hymenoptera > Crabronidae > Cerceris > Cerceris rybyensis. The sequence continues at coordinate 28,084,357 of OU342792.1, read as the reverse complement.
ATGAGGCTGACAGAGAGACGATGCGTGAGAGAATACGGCAGAAAGAGAGAACGAGAGAAAATGAGAAGGAAGGTGTTACGAAGCCAACCAACCTCAGCGCGGCCTCCTTTGCGGACCCCTTACCGAGGGTCAGGCCTTGCAAGGAGTTTCTGGTCGCCCCGTTGAGCGGAGGGCTCGATGCCTCCCCCTCCACCGAATTTCTCTTGCGACGTGATTGGAGAATGGAGTTCGGGTGGGGGGAATCGGCTCCTCAAACTTAGTATAAAGCACGGTAATTTTTAACTAGCTTTAGTGATTAGAGTAGTCACCGACGTCATCGCATCAACGAGAAGCGTATCCAGCTTGTTGTTAAAACTCTCAAAGTTTAATAAAACGTTACCAGAACAACTCTCTCTCTTAAATTACTTGGCGACGATTAATTTCTACGTCAAGACGACGCAACTACCTCACGGTTGCGCCGAAACAGAATGAGTGACAGCAAGAGAGAGTTTAAGGTAGACAGAGCAAGAGAGTGACGATAAAAATAGTTGGCACAGAAGAAGAATGCATCGAGGGAAGAATAAGAATAAGCAGCTGAGAGAGTGCAGTAAGAACGAAAGAGAGAAGCAGAGGAAGAATCAGAATCGGCAATTGATCGTGAGGAGACGAGGGAGCAAAAGGGGAGCAGGATTTGCAGATATGTATTCCACGATCGATATGGCGATAGTTTGCGATAATAGCGCAATATTCCACAACGCAATGAAACTATCACCGGGTTGAATTCTCCTGTGCAGCTTCGTTCTCGTTGTTGTTGTTGCTGTTATCATTCTAACCGGGAAGCTGCATCGGGTTAATGTCATGAGCATTGAACGTATCGTGTGCAAACTCTCGTCAAATATAACCGACAAATATGTCTGCGTGATATTAAATAGGCAGGAGAGCAGAATCGTCGACGCAATCGATCGTGCGAACGTTTGCACGCGAATAGTTACGTTGAGTGAATTCGAAGTGGGATAACTTTTGGCACGAACTGGCTCAAATTGCGATGGAAAATGGCACGTTTCGACGGCTCGGAGAAAACGATGGAGTATGGGGAATGACAGCAGGAATTAAAAAGTGTTGCAGCGTTTAGATCATTCAGAATTATCTTCTTGAAAGACTTTGAACCTGGATGAACTCATTGACGCGCACGATTATCAGGTAGTTATTAACACATTGTACGCCGGTCCCGCGATAATGCGGGATTTCAAATATATGAATTTAGGATTTTACCGATCAATATCAGTCATATTATTTTATCTTGGGGAAAACGGTAAAGTGGACAAAGAAGACATTATTATTCCATTTAAATTGTGCATTACTTAATGTGTTTAAATTTATATTGATCTAAATAGTAACATTATCAAATGTAATAAATTTGATACCAGATATTTAGCCGGCATACAATGTGTTAAGTCAGAAAAATTTTATAAACTTTTAAGTCATTTCCATAATTTCGCTATAACTGATTTTTCTTTCAAAAGCTCTATTTTAATAAGAGGAGAAGTAGAGAGTTGCTCTGTCAGCTTAACGAGTAGATAAAGATCGTAGCTCATGTTCAGTTCCCATATTTAGTAAATATCAGCTGGAACATCTAACCGTACCTTCAAAAAAGAAAACAGAACTGGTAAAACTGAGATGTCAACAAAGATACAGGTGAACTATAATAGACAATGGTATTATCATTAAACCGACAACACGTCGCGTCTTAGTCGGTCGATTTCCTTCTTTGTTAACTCCAAATTGGCGCGTTTAATGGTCAGTCATTAAGGTTCCAATTAAAGAAGCTGCGCTTCAATAATTGGGAAACAAGTTAAATCCATTGGAGGGACGTACGTTCCTGACCATTTTGATAGTAAGCCCTGCACGTATTGCCGACAACGCAAGTTCTCCTGTGTACCGCATGCCAGAGTAGTATAAATCGGAGAAAACCGGATTAACCAACACAGAGAGAACCCGCGTCTCCCTTCAGGCTGTAGAATTATCCCTCTGACCTCGGAATAAGGGAACGACGAGCTTGCTTTGCGGAGGATTTCGAGATACTTGAAAAGTCGCGACGATGTGCTCGACAACCGTATTTTCCGTCCTTGAATCGATGGGACGACATTAACACTTTGGTTTGCTGAAAGTTCCTCTCATATGTAGTCAAAATTTTTTCCATCACTTATTTTGCTTACTGCGATACCATGTACTTATTTTGTTGGATACTTGCTTGGAGATTGTCCTTTCAATTATTAGTTCGCGAGAATTTTTTATAAGATATAATAGTGGCAGGATAATACAGTTGGGAGAATGAAATGTTTTTTATCCTTGGATTTAATTAGTATGGTAATTTTGCTTACGGAGTACAGTTCTTGATTAGATTTAGGTGAGGGTAGAACCCTAAAGGATGATTTAGGAAAAATCTTCCACGGCTTTGCACTTAAGCTCACTAATTGAATGCCCGAGTCTTCAACTTCATAGCCACCATAGTCTAAAATTGAAACATAATTTAATCACGTACTTAATTAAACACATACTGCTGCAATATTTTTCTTTAAATTCTTACATCTCTAAATATCAGCCCTTATCAACATTATGCGTTAAATATATCGTGTTGGATGATCAGGTAAAAAAAAAAAAAACACCTACCTGTACATTACATATACCGCAAGAATATCGTTTCAATGGCCACTCTACTTTTTGGTGTCTCGTCGCCAGCAAAATTATCACCGAAAGTGAGCTCTTTTAAAGTCATTAATAGTAACTGGGAGATAGAAAGAAAGAGAGGACGATAGAGGAGAATCCTTTTTCGAGCGATCATTAAGGACGACGGGCCGTCAGCCCGCGCCGCTCGGAACGGCACAAAAGCGATGATCCGTCCTCCCCATTTATTGTACTTATTTGCACCGAAGTAATTTATAACTCGGCGACATACGTTCCGGATATGTTTCCGCGCTTTTGTGCGGGCTTCCGCTCGCGCGGACACGTCTATCTATCTATTACAGATTTTTACGCGGACTGGTAGACAGTACAGAGGAAATAATTAATGAATTTCATTATCTTCCTTCCCCTTTTCTCTCTTTGTCTCTACTTTCCTAATATTTTTAATTCTGTGATATAATGTTGCGCTTGAAACAAAAGAATACTCGTTGGGTGAATAACCTAAGATATCCTTTTTACTTTAATGCAATTTTTTTGTAGCTCATTAATTTTACAAGATTTAACAATATTTGATTTGTACGATGTTAGAATGAAGTTTGTGTTCTCCTTTAGTAGATGTAACAGGTATCGAGAGAAAAGTTCTAAGATGATTTGGGGCTTGTTTGTTGCCTCTGGCGTTGCAGCTCTTTATTTCATCCTTTAACGGCCAAAGGAGTCTGTTCTTCAAAGAAGCCAAGTCTGCCTCTTTCATTCAACCCTCTGCAACGCCTCGTTTTAAGATTACTTTAAACAGTTCCATCTAACTCTTTATAAACTTGTCGTAACATTTTGTATTTCAGCTCCTCGTCATTATCACATAGACTTCTATCAATACCCAAAGGCTTTATTTTCGAATGAACATTCTCGATCGGTCCAAATCATCCCCTTAACCAGTTAACTGTGATTGACGAGTATACTCGTCATGGAGAAGTGGCACGATTTTGTGTATTGACGAGTATACTCGTCATGCATATAAAGTAGTGACCATTGGCTATTTAAATTGTAATTTTTGAGAAAAACAAAACATATTCTCAAATTTCAAGATGTTTAGAATATTTTGAGGCCATGCCAGAATAAAACAAACAAATAAAAAATATAAATAATTTGAGATGAACTCATGCATCCCCGCATGCACCGGCTGAAACAGCTAACCAGTTCGCATAACGAATTTATTTATGTGCGATGACATCGTTTTGAAGATGTTAGCGTAAAAGGGGCAAAAGCAAAAGTCGATTATGTGTAACACCCTGTTTTGCTGAATACCATGCCACAGCAGGAGTTGAAATTCTTGGTATCATGTGTATTTAATTTTTCTTGCGTTTTTCGTCTAATAAGTATGTAATATATGTTTAAGTTAACCAAATAAATATACACTAGTAATTAAAGTGTCAATTTTATAATATAAACCCATTTTTTTGATCCAAAATCTTACCAGCGCAACTTACTCTGTGATTGACGAGTATACTCGTCATGGCTCGATTCTGACGACACAAAACGGTGCGCGCTCTCAAACGAGGGCGCCACAGTTAACTGGTTAATTCGAGAACAAAAGGGAAGTAGAGGGTTCAATACACGGGCTAAGTTTTTTCGTATTTCTCTTCGTTACCTTTCGCTTCCCCTTCTCAGTCTAACCGTTTCACCCTTTCCACGAAGACTCACCCTCTCTTGCCTATTAAGCTCAGGAATTAAATTACTGAAATTACACCCCGGGGCTGCGAGTGCCAGGTGGAAAATCTGCGAGGTGGACTGCCTATCTTCCTCGTTTCTTCTTTCTTCGGACGCACGCTTCGCGAAGATTTCTTTCTCACTTTCTCTCCACACTTTTCTCATCTTCTTCTCTTTCTTTCTACCCTTTTCAATTCTCTTTCTATCTTTAGTATACTCTCTCTTCTTTCTCGCTGCTCGTACGCCCCAACGAGATTAAGATTCCCTTAGCTTACATTACCCTAGGTAACCCTCTTGACCCCCGGCTCCTTATTCCAAGCACTGGCTGCCTGTCTGCGATATTAGCCTGGCGATATTCTTACTTTGGGATTATGATTAAATTTTCATGCCGGTCGGGCTTTCGTTTTCGCCTTAACGCCGGATTAATTTGTCCGAAATACGTGTATGACACTCTAAGGACGTCTGGATACAAGATACGATGCCGAGGGCTTATTGGCTTTTCTAAGAGGATGAGCAACGCTCCCGGCTACCTCAAATTTCATTTTCCTCGTGTTTGGTGAACTGTTGTGCTTTTTCAAATTGACTTGCAAATCACTGGAGTAATTTGATGATGTGTTGCGTCTTCATTTTAATTCTTTGACGTACGATTTCTTTTCTGACTGGGAGTGTAATGATTCAAAATTTAATTTTTCAAACGAAAAGTTCTCACTGATTTTAGATATTTCGTATACTTAAGTGAATGTAATATTAAAAAAATAAAAATTTTAATATTAAAATTCGTTATTCCATTTTCCATGAATGTTACACGGTATTATGGGCTAAGGAGTTAAGGGTGGATTAATTTCTTGAGGGTTGACCAGTTACATTTTTCTGATAATTAGTTGAAGAAAGAGATTTGAGATTCATTGGTGATTTATTATGGTTAGGAAAAGGCAGAGATTTTCAAGGTGAGATTTTATGTACTCTATTTATTTATTTATTTCCTGTTCTTTTTCTTTTCAGGCTACTGAGATTCCATTTGGTTTTATTCTTCAATTTGCTAAGTGGTTTTGTGGTATTTTCTGAATTGCAGGTTTAATGGATTTTTTAAATAGAGGGGTTTTCTGAGAAGTGGAGATTTCTTTTGTTTTATTTGACGAATTAGTATGCTGAAGATTGTCTTTAATATTATGAACACATTTTTATATCGGTGGAGTTCTTTTTAACTTATATATGACATTTTTAATGGTGTCTGTTTCGATGGAAATGTAATGTTTCCAACAGACATTTACTTTTTGAAAAGCCGTGTCTTTCATTTCTAGAAATCAGACAGTGAGCTAATATAATACTACTTATATTTTCAAAATACAAAGAAACAGTTCAAAAAGTTCTTTTTGAAAGTATGTTTGAAATTTCCAACACATGATATTTTACTTTAGCGCAGGTTAATTTATTAAGAATACTCGCATCGCTCTCCAACTGAAACGAAGCTGACATAACGACTATATATTCCAAAAACACCATATTGAAACAAGTCCACAACTAGATCACTGTCCCCTTAAAAAAGGCTGTTTTTCCACACAAAGAATCAGTGTCATCCGACAAAACTCTAATTTCCCTGCTTTCTTCATTTCCCGTCCTATTTTCCTCCTCGACTCATTTTTTCCAGCATCTTCACAGTCAACCATAATTTTCAAAAGAATCTCTCGTTCACCAAAGGAAGGATCCTCGTCTTTTCCACCACCGTAAAAAAAAAAATAACCCCTTTTACATTCAATAGCGACATTTCAATTCGAAAGCAAACTAATCCTCCTTTCCATTTAAAACGCCGACGATACAATATTAACCGTGACGCTGGTCAAAGGGAGAAAAAGAGTATAATCTCTACGGGGGTATAAAATCCATGAATTTTTCATGGGAGCCCGTTAAACGTTTTACAAGGGACCGCTCGCATTTCGTTTCCGCGGCGGGCCGTTTTAACTTCTGGGACCGAGGACGAGAATTTCGCCAAGTTACAGTTTCGCATAGCCGCCATTCCGGAAGGAGCTTTACCTCGAGAATGGTATCTTCCGTTTTCCGCGTGATTCAGCCGGCCTCGCTTGCATGGGAATCCAGATGTTCATGCATTTGCATTAAAATGCTTCTAACCGCTGAACCAAGTATCTTCTTTCAATGGTCCGCTTGGATTTCCGTACCTACGTTTGCTGAGGATTCCTTTTACTCGTAGAGGGATGAAAGGGGGTGGCTGGAGAACACTGCGAATGGTGAGTCGTTCGTTGGGTGGATGTACCGGTTGAAACAATTAGGGGATCAAAAATTCTTATGTGTTTTGGAGTGTCTTTGGTTCTTGGATTATTCGGTTTTAATGCAAAAGTTTGTTAACACTGTTGTACGATCTATATATATTTCTTTGTTTCATTGTTTCTCCTAAATTATTGTGCGTATTAAACTCATGGCATTGTGGCCTAAACAACAAACTAAACGGATGAAAATAACAATGAATAACTTTAATAAAGATATTGAAAAACTATAAAAACTGACAGGCTCACAAATTCTCTAACCTTCCTCTCAAGATTATACTCTCCACTGTTCTCAACTCAATTCTGTTTATAACTCAACTCTGTTTAGAGCGCAAGTCTATCTATGGCTCAATTCTATCCATGGTTCTACTACTCCCCCAAAAATCCACCCTCAATCATGTATTCTCTACTGTACTCCCTCATTTACTCCTTATTCTCAGACTAAACAATAACGATAGCTCTGGCATTCGTCGCCTTCCAAATCACGTATTCTGAACATCCACTCTCGCTTATGCATAATCGATCTACCCTTAGTAATTATAAACTATTTCCTAACTCTAAAAAATGTCGATACTGTGAAAACATTTAAGGTAGCTATCAACTACAATTTTTTATTCGATGTGATACTTCTGTGTGCTACTTAACGACACGAAATAGTCCACGATCGTGAATATTCGCAGGAGTACCACTCGAAACAATCACCCTACCTATTCTCCTACATGTATCTATCGTCTGAACTTTGAACAATTTTTCTAACTCTCTTTGTCTCAGTTCCCTGATAATTTTCAAGCACCCCGTATTTTTTCCATTCCCGAAAGACCACGGGTTCCTCGAATTATACATAATTTATAACTCCGAGAGAATTACAGGTAATTTAAACCTGGCCGTGCGTTATTTAATCCCGAGCGGGGCAACTTTCCAAGTATCCTCTCTTTCTCTCTTTTACATAAATTTAATAACCCGCCACTATCGTCCGTTACTTTTCCCTCTTGTCTGTCCTCCTACCTTTCCTCTCTCTCATTCTATGTCTCTTCCTCTCAAAGAATAGTCCAGCTTCGTATTTTCATTAGATACGGCTTAATGAACAGTTGATTTAGAATGAGCCATTGTAAAAAAAAGTAAAAACGAAGAAAAGACACGAACGTAAGAGAATTAAGTCGTGCTAATAGCCGAATACTTAGCCACAGCTATTAAGTCTAGCTCACCCTGAGTTTGCTTATGCGGCAAAATAATTTACCATGAGAAAATTATCGGCGATTTTTTGTCCGGGTGTACGTTAATGCACCGCAAACGCGGAAGAGAGCCTGTGCACCGACGACGACGAGCGAGAAACGAGGAAAATGAGAGGACGCCAGCTCGCCTCGTCTTTCACATCGTGTAAAAGTACGAGGGAACGAAGAGCTCCACTGAGGGCAAACTTTGAATGCTGAAAGCCCTGATTACCGGCTCCTAATTTCTCCCGGTAACGAACGGCCACATGCACTTCACGTACAACCTAACCCACCTTTTTCGTCACGGTCTTCCGACACGCTCGGATACGCGCGAATCAACCGAGAATTCTTACTTCTCCGGGAAATATGGGTCGAGATGTGGAAAACGTTTCGAACACTTCGTCGTTCAAAGTTCCTCGGATGTTTCAGCGAGTTGCCAGAATTCAGAAGGGGGAGAAGGATCTTTTTTATGCAGATTGGTAGGTTTTTTGAGGAATTTTTTTCGCCGGAGGGAATTCTTATTTCTTAAAGTATTTTTTTCACCTTTCACGGGTTTTAAATTGTGGCGGGGTAGTTGATTTGCTTTGGGTGCAGTTTTAGGTGGATGCTGAGAGGGTGATTGGGAGGAAGGACGGAAAGGGTGTGCTGGGAGAAAGAGTATCATGGGTGGATGCGTGCGTGAATTTTCGGGGGAGTCAGGTGAGCTACAGACAGAGTCCGGTTGAGAACAGTGGAGAGTATAATCTTGAGAGGACAGTTAGACACTCTGCAAAAGTGCACCTTATAATATTTAAAGTTTTTATTGATTAATGTGTTTCTCATTTTTTTTATAGCTTTATAGTATCTTTAATAAAGATTATTTATTGTTATTTTCATACGTTTAGTTTATCGTTCAGGTTACGATACCATTAGTTTCATGCGTACAATAATTCAAGAGGAACCATGTAGGAAAGAAATATATATATATATATAGAGAGAGAGAGAGAGAGATCCTACATTAAGATGATTAATTTTTTGAATATTCTTTAACTTGTATGGGTGGGATTCTTTAGTTGAAGATTGCTAGTTCTAATTGCACTTCCAATTTTCTCTTCCAAATCTTCGTTTTTGTTCAATCGAGCAGAGTTTATCAGTGCAATTGATGCATTGCGAAAATAGGTGCATAAAACTCACCCCCTTCAATATTTTCCCACTGAAAATTCGCGATATTGAAAACACTTCCCACGAGCAAACTGCAGGATCATTTTCGTTCTATCCTCCCCATAAAAATGGTGAAATCCATCATCCTCCAATTCGTAAAATCAACATCCAGATAGACTTCGCGGTGAGCGAAATAATTAACGACAAACAAATTCTCTTTTCCCATTGATTCTCTTCTCTCCCTCTCGTTCTTCATCCCCTTTCATCCTCATCTTTCGTAAGCCGTTCCGAAAAAGTCAATTTCACGTGGGTTCGGCGAAATAACGCGAAACAGGCGAGATGGGAGGGCATTCCCGATGGAAAAACGTTATCAATATGTCGAAATGAATCGGCGAACATCAACCACGATGACGAACAGGCCAACGACAATGGTAATAAAATATACATGCCGGTTTTCGTACGATGAAAATTCACTCGATCGTGCTGGAGAGGGAACAGTGCTAAAATAGTTGCGGTTCGAGGGTGTACACGGAAATTGAAAAAATAGGGGATGCAAGGACGAAGCGTGTGGGTGCTACTGAAATTCGTGGGAAATTGTCGTTCGCGATTTGACGATCGATCGATCCTGTGACATCGAGATGACGTGTTTTCGTTATATCTTTCACTTTCAACGGGATTTCTGTCAAGATAGAACTTTTACTGTCGGTGAATGTGACCTTTCGGTGGGGATGTTGCTCAATTTCGTCATTGCAGCTGTTTGTCTTTATTCACAATTTTTGAAAATCATAAAGGTGAGGCGGAGGTAGGGAAGTTGAATGTGATTAACCGATTTAATAAAATATGGATAAAGAAATTTGACACAGCAGCAATAATTGCAATCCTTGTATTTTCCTATGCGAATTCCAACAACTCGGTACACTAACTCCGTTGCACAAAAGTCTACAGCACTTTATGAAAATTAAGAAAATCTCCAGCACTGACGAAGATAAGAATTTGTTATTCACTCGTTCCACATAATTCTTAAAATTATTTTAAATCTTGCAAGGTCGTGTATCTAGCAATTTTTGGCTTATCGAGGTACGGATAAGCAAGCTGCATCATTTTTCAGCGACGATCTTGGGCCTGGGTTTTGTCGTAAGGCGAGAAACGACACCGCGGGGTGTTATCGAGAGAGCTGCAGCCTGAGAAATCCATGCTAAGACGTCGCTGGCAGAGTTTGCCGGGGGACGAAAGACGTTTAATGTCCGCCATCGATAATGTCGTCTGAGCCTGGGCACCGGGGAGTATGCAGTTAAGAAGAGAACAAGCCAGAAAGAGTTGTACAGTGGATGCTCTTCCTTCTCTGAACGTTGGAAAAAGGTGTTTCGTTGCTGTTGAGAAACTGAGAGGACAACTACGAGGTCTCCAAGGAAGAACAGAGAGATCTCTGAGGAAGGAGGGACAGATCTTTCAGGCAGGACGAAGAGACCTCTGAGGAAGGACAGAAGGATCTCCGAGCAAGGAAGGAGAGAAGAGAAGAGAAGATAGAAAAAGAGAAGGGGGGGGGGGGGTAGGGGAGGCAGAGAGGGCAAGAACGAAGCAAAAGAGGGAATGAGGGAACTAATAGCAGTCAAACGATTAAAACTAACGATCCCGTTGCGCAGCTAGTTCATCCGATGGCCGAGAAACGGCTCGGATTAACTCCAGAATGACGACTGATCCGACCAAATGAAAACACTGACGGTACTTCCCGATATCCATCCTCCTTCTTCTCTCAATCTAAGCCACTTCTATTAATTCTTTTTCCGAATTTTTACAGTTTTCCTTCTCCATTTGCGCCTCTTAAAAGATCGATTTTCTGTCAGAATTGTCTGCTTTGTCCGATGAATCTTTCAGTCTTAAATCGAAGTAAATTGTAGGACGAGGTATATAGTCTGGGCTGAGCACGTACAGATTGTACTACTAGTCTGAGTTTTGACTGATCTGACTGTGAAGTCTCAGACTCTCTCGCGATGCAAAATTGTAACAAGAAGACTTAATTTTTAATTGTTCGTTTTTATTGAATTAATTTTCTGTGATATTAGAAGTCGTAAAGTAATTAGAAAAAAATAGAGAAGCACATCCTCTTCGGTACTAATAAAGATTGAAAGTTCTTTTTTTGATTTCCTATCTTGCAAATAATGAAAGTTTTCTCTCCCGGAACACGTTTCATGGGAAAATCGTCGTCGTTGAAACTTCATGAAGTTGCAAAATTGTTTGCAAGGCAGCAGACATGTTCTATTATTAATTATTTATAAAACAGGCATCCAAAAGAATCGAGGGTGAGATTTAATTGGCAGCTTGTTAATGTTCGCTGGAAAGGAAGTAAAGTGTTTTTAGTTTATAAGGCGAAGTAGAGCTTAACGAGGGATTATTGTAAGCTAATTATTATTCCTGGCGTAATTTCTGAGCGATAAACGTCGCTGTGGAATGCACCGTCGACTTTTAATTAAACATCTTCGCAACGACAATTGGACGAAGCTTTGCTACTGTTTCCACTTTTAATCTGCATTTCAATTGTTGATTACAACGCAGCTTCGTTAATTGCCATTTTCATTACTTGGTAATACAAGTTACATCATTAACTCTTCATAATAACACTTCTCTTTGTACTGAATTTTCTATCAACTCAATTTCAATCTTACCAGCATTATTTTACAAAGTTTCACGAAAAATTTATCAATTTCAGTAATTCCACCAAATTTAATGATTCAAGTAATTTCAAAAAATTAATATTCCTTAACCAAGGATTGAAGAATAATAATTTCCACTCCAGAATGTAATAACTTTATCTATCGGAATTCGTAATTCTCTCAAAATTCCAAGAATATTCGCAGTTGTCAGCCACGTTCAAGTAAATTTTAAAATCTTGCTGAATTTTCTTTATCGTTCAGTTTTATCGTTAAATTGGCAGGGTCTGTAGACGGCAAATAAATTTGAAGTGGGGAAGACACACGGCGATAAATCAAAGAAAAAGAAAGGAAAAGAGGGGAAAAAGTCAAAGAGTATCGACTCGCAGTTTAAATCAACAGCATCCCCATGTTCGCATTATTTCACTTTTATTATATTTATCTTAGCACTCGTCACTCCTCGAACATCGTCGCGAAAGATAGAAAAATCCTCGGGGTCATCCCGGTACTCGTTAGCTCGATAAAAGGCGAAAGGTTGAACGAAATAAAATTCGCCAAATCGTCGCGAAACGTTCGGCTCTTGCTCGAGGGTTAAAAGGGAGAAACGGTGCTTCGTATTGGACGATGTATTATTCAAAAGCAATCGCATCGAAAGATATAATTTCTCAGATATCGAGGAATTTAAATTCACGATTTACATTCGCCCCTTAATATCCCACACGTTCGCATCGTGCTTTATCGTGGAACAATAAAGACAAGGGGAGGGGAAAAAGTGAAAATTCGCCACAAATCACGAGCGCCTCTTCGCGGCTCTTTATCTTTATCCTTTTAAATCCTCCCTCCTCTTTTTTTTATCGTCGAAAAGTGATGTAGTATCGAGAATATTTTTTTGCAGTAGATTATAGATTCATAGCAATTGCTGCGGGCGAAACGATCGATGAAATTGGGACAAATGTGCTTGCCTTTATTAACGTTAGATTCTATTTTTTTAAAGCGTCTCTCAAACTTGTAGAGTAGTGGTATTGTACATATGTACTTTCCGTCAACCTGTGCACAAATTAATTAGCTGATCACTCCGTGATTCAACTCCCTTTTTGAAGAACTTGTTTATCATAATTTTTTTTCTGTAGTTTTTTGTATTTATTATAATTGGGCGTAATTAAATGTTAACACTAGATCTACCGGCATTAAATCTATTTTATTTCAGCACATTAAATAACTACTTTATGAGACGAGGAATCAAAAGGAGAAGAAGATGATTAATTCAGTACTTTATATTTTACATGATAGACATATAATGCAATATATTTTATGGCTCTCCTATAAACTTGAAAAGATTTCAGAAAAAACGAGGAATGGGTTATTTTGACCACCTTGGTAGTTGTAGTGTTAACAGCTCGCAAAATTCGTTGTCGAGGGAATTCTACCTTCGATATAATTCAAACAGTGGAACTAAGCAGAAAAGTTATTTTTCTATAGTAAGCAATGTCTTGAAATATCAAAAAGCTGATAATTCCCAAAATAATTAAGAGTCTATTCTTCCAGATGGTTTCGAAACTTCGAAAGATTCTCATTAGTACGTGTTAATTGAATTTCGTAGACATTATTCTTCGGACCACTTTATTATTAAATTCTGGAAAAGGCAATTCAGCCACGAGGAAGTCCTTTTTCTCATTCTCCCAGCCTGTACTATGCATATAATTTCGCAGCGGCATTCGCGAAGCGCGATACCGAATAATAATGTCTCTCAGCGACAATTCTTTTTCACCCTCGTGTATTGTCTCTGGAGCGCGTACGAGCTCGGTGAATATTAAATTGGCCCCTTCGAGAGAGAGGGTTCTCGCCTTATTGGCTACGGTTGCTCTCTTATTAAACGACCCTAGACCGAATTTCCAGGATAAAATTTCCGTTTCGGCTCTCCAATAGCCCGTATTTTCTCTCGGTTCAAGGCGGCGACAAAAGTACGCGGGATAGGTCATCCATCAGGAAGAAACACCCTGTAACACCCCATACTACCGCTACAAATCATAGTCCTCCCTCTTCTACAATTTTTCCTCCATTTCTCTCTCTTTATATGTCCCTCTCCTTTTCTCCACCTCTCACTCTCGTCTTTTTCTATCGGTACATCCACGAAAAAAAGGAAAAAGCATGGAGAACGCGAGAGAGAAGATGGAAAGAGGGAGGAGAAAGTACGAGGAGATAAAAAATAGGCAAAGGGGTGAGGAAAGGAAAGAGCAAAGAAGAGAGGGAGACGCGACAGGACAATACCCTTGAGTTCCATCGTGACCAGCATTTTCGATTCGTCGCATAATTCATTTTTTTTTCCCTCCTACATTCGCCTTCGACCCCCCTGCACCCCTTGACGACGACGCTACCATCGTTTCTTTCGCTCCTGCGCCTCCTCCAACCTCCATCGTTCTTCACCACTTTTTTATCCGTCGCCACAAGCTTCGAGGACACGCTTCGGTTGCTCTTCCAAGTATCGATCAATTTTTCGTAAAGAGTGCTCTGCCTGTCTGCCAGCCGCGGCAGACGCTTGTTGGAGAATTTTTAATGGTTCATCATGGACATAAACATCGGTGGAAGTTGGAACTTTGGCGCGATTTCGCTCCTGCTCTTCTTGGGAGTCTTGAGAGAATTTCTGTGAGTGTACATGATATAGGGCTAGTTCTTTGATTTATAATAGCTTTAACCCTTGGCACTCAGATTGAAGGGACACCGTAAGTCTATCATATCACGCGGCTGCACCCTCTAATTGTAAGAGGACCTTCGAATTTATTAGCGATTACAGAGGGTGAATTTATTGCACCGCAATATTTTCAAAAGTGTATGCTTCCTGAATTTTCCACTGAAATGTCACAAGGTAGCAAATAGTAAAGTGCCGCCGAGGTGCTAATAGATAAGGTCCGAGATGGCTCCGAGTGTAAAGGGTTGAAAGGGTTACCTTTTGGCTGATGATTGCCTTTATCAAGAGGCGATAATTGAAAATGTTGCATTCCACAAACTATAATTCGTGACATGAAAACTGAATTTTTTTTCTTGCAACCCTACACGCTACCTGACCATCAATTACTCTGTAATGTTACCCCCTTTCTTACACTTTGCAACTACTATGGTATATCAGAAACTTGAAAAATATGCTTTGGTTCTTTCAGGCTCTTAGAAAATTTATTAACAATCATGGTCAAAGTCTCCAATCCCCGTCGAACCAATCGTCGTTAAAACTTCCGGTTCTTCAACGATAACGTTACCACAGAAATCAAGAATCCCCTTTCATTCTCAGCCGGGGATTCCTTCGTCTCATAAACTCCTTCAATAACTTCCACCCTCTGTCTCGAACGACGTGCCACTCGAGAGTTTATTGTCACGATATATCAGAGCCGAAGCCGCGTTTC
Source organism: Cerceris rybyensis (assembly GCA_910591515.1). Lineage (NCBI taxonomy): Eukaryota > Metazoa > Arthropoda > Insecta > Hymenoptera > Crabronidae > Cerceris > Cerceris rybyensis. Next base: position 28,069,319 of record OU342792.1, on the reverse strand, counting down.
GTTCCTTGTGTCTGCAAAGTCGGTCGATGAAGCACTTTAGAATCAACGAGAAACGGGGGTTGCGGTTCGTTCGCACCCTCTAGATTGTCATTCGCAAAGAGTATCCTTTAACTTTTTCGAATCAGACGTACGTTACCATTCTTCAAGATATTTCCCCATGAAACAACATCGTATCCTTTTGTTTACTGGGAAAAAATCTCTATCTGTCTTGAGATGTCTACGATACATTTGATTTTTCCCTCAGTGAATTTCATCCGTAATGTTCTCCACGGCATTCCGCGGTTTATTTTCATTTCGTTAATGTATCTCGCGAATTGTTTGCTGATTTAATATTGTTTTGCGTTCAATGATGAAGTTCGGCAGTGCATTATGGCTGGTCGTTAAACAGGGGGATGAATATCCAACTGTGCGGCGTGTTCGCTCAGGCGTACGCTCGATGGAAATTAAAGCGATTTAAAGTCTGATAGAGACAACTCCTCCTTTGCAATCTTTCTTATATCGACGCTTGGTCTTTGGTTTAAGTTGCAGAAGAGGTTTTGGTCGGGTAGTGTAATAAGAGAGATATTTTTTATTATAAAACAACCCCTTGAGAGATTTTGACACTAGAACTACCAGTCTTAAATCTATTATGTTTCAATATATTAAATGTTATCGGTCGCTCCGTTAGGTTGCAAATTATTTATTTTTTGAAGGAGCATTACAAATTATTAATTTTGAAACGATTATTTGTACATTTTTAATGTATGACATTTTTTTTTAATAGTCTTCAACGTGAAGGAATAGTTTTTTCTTGCACGTTTCATAGAAGTACACTCCTGTCGCCAAAGTATTGTCACGTGAGAACCCTTAACGACCGTTAAGGGTTAAATAAGTGTATCCTCGAAAAAGAGAAGTCAAAATGTAAAAGAGATAATCAATGCGGTAATCTGCATATTGTAACGTCACCGTGGAAAATCTGCTCTATGACTCTCCCATAAAGTAGAAGAATTTTTGGAAAATAATTGGGGACTAGTAATTTTTACTTGCTTGATAATTCCAGCGTTAATTCATTATCCTCCATAATTCTCAATGTGGTCTAATTTTTTTCGGCTACTGTTATTATTGATTTATTTGTCGTATTTGGAGAGAATTGTTTTCATAAAGTTTGAAGAGATTTCTGTGAGAGTTGCAAGGGAGAAATATTTTTAACGATAAAGGAATGATTTAAAAGGATGTCGTTGCAGAAATGATATTCCAACGGCGATCGACGAGTCGCCTTTGTCGGAACAAAAGCGAAAGAACGTTCCAAATTGTATTCGCAATGGAGAGACAGCCTTCATCGAAGGTATTTCGAGGGAATCGTTTTAAATTTTAAATCCGCCTCTTTGAAGCGATACGTTCAATATTTTTCTATCGAAGCACTTTATATCGGTGGATGGAGAATATACAGTATCGATGTCTTTTCACTTTATCATTCCATTGAAACGAGCCTAAGTTTGGGTAGAAATTTCAACAGGGAAACATCTTCAAGCGTGATTCAACTTTTGCTTTATGCTTCGCCGGCTGTAAATCGTTTTATCGTCGAGTATTAAACTCGATCGAGCACTGAGAGTGTAAATTATCAAGGATTGTCGAGTTTCTGTATGCTCAAAGACGTCGAGGATTTTGCATCGATAGAACTTTTCTATTATCTTGATACTTCTCAGACTTTGCAAGTAATTAATTCTCAGCTGATCGAGCAAAGTATTTAGTCTTGAGTTTCGATGAAGATCAAATTACCAAGAAATTACAAATCTCTTGCTGAAAATATTCAGAGTAGCTGAATCTACTTATTATTTTTATAAAATTACAAAATATTCCTAAAATTATTGAGATCTAAGCAAACTTTAACAACTAAAGTCTTTTAACTAAAGTGTAATGACAAATAGGGCTATTCGTGCTTCCAAATTTCTCTATGGAATTTAATATATAGTTAATATATAGAATTTATATGTTACTATTTTTGTAATAATATTTTAACGGTTATATGTCAATTTCTCAACTCTAACCGTATCAAAGGGTTAATGCATATAGAACATCTAAATATTCTGTAAACATATTACGAGAAGTATTAACTGCACAATTAATTACATCTATTATACAAATTTCAGTAACAACGACATCGAAGGCTCTCGAACCCAGCACCAAACTTTTCAGCCGTTTCCGAAAGTGTTAGCGAAATTCGTGACAACAAAAGCAGGTTTGCGTAATGGCAAAACACAATTAATAATTATCGTGCTTTAACAAAGCGAATCAAAGAGCCTCAAAAAGGAAAAGAGAACGGGATAGATAAAGAAGGAGAAAGAGAGAGAAAGCTCGAACTGCTCTCATGAATATTCCACGGTGATCTCGCGAGCGGAAAATAAAATCGCGAGATTGGTAATCAAATATTAAACGACCAGTCTGATAGGATAGACAGGAAATGGATATTATACGCCGTGGGCCGTGAGAATACGGAGATTCGAGCTATAATAAAGGAGGAAACCAATCTGCCAACTGGAATCGCGTATTCCCGATCAATCGTCGATTCGATTTTGATAATAAGAGCTTGCTGACTTCCGGTGAGATAGTTTTCCCTATGAATAATTTCACCCACCAACGATACGATTAGCCTTGAAATCGATCGTACTTGGGATTTGTCGGGGATCCTGGAAATCGAGGAATCGATGATACAATTCACGAAAGGCCATGATTTTGGCGACATCGTTTCAACGGATCGACTAGAAGGCGATTAATGGTTTTTAATCGACGGAGTTCACCGTGGAATAACGTTTGAATTTGCCTTGATCATCGATTCTTGAAATTTCAATCTCGAACTCTCCTAAAAATGATGTAACTTGTAAGTTATTGAGGAACGACTTTTCTTTAATCTCTCTTTGAAATTTTAAGTCAATATCTTCAGACCTCTCGTTTTACGGATTTAAATGTTATTATTTTTGTCGTGAATAATCATTACTGTTTTTTAATATAATCCTTTGCGAATTTTCAAAAGAATTCAATTGTCGCGATGTTGATTTAAAATTTGGAAAAAATTGACAATGATTTATCCCTCGTCAGATTGTCATTCTGCATTGCTTTCTTACAGTTTGTAATTCATCAATCAATTTCTAAACTTTTTAAATTGCAATTAGTAACAGAATATGAATTATTTAAGTTTTCAGTAACTACTCACAGTGCTCAAATTCAATTCAATCATGAAGTTAATTTGTAGAAGTTTAATCTTCAAGTTTCCATCTGTGTTTGGCTCTTTTCAACCCGCAAAAATGCCTAATTGTCTCTCATCGTTTAAGTGCAACAATCCTCCCTACATTTCTCCTTCCTTCGGCACAACAATAAAATTGTACACCCTATAAAACTCATCCGTTCGAGTTTCCAAACTCGAAAGAGTTCGTTGCGTCGTAAATTCCACCCAAAAACGTCCCCTTTCGTCGTAAAATCTTTCATGAATTAATTATCCATCCTTGCGAAATTCTATCGCTTTTCCTTGTACTCCTTGGACTCTTCTCCGTCGACTTGGTCGTATTAAAAAAGAAAATAACGTTCGTCGGAAGAAGGAGAAGTTGCGGGAGGATTCGCGTCGAAAAAGGCGTGAAATTAATGCTCTCGAGAGTTGGCTGGGTCGCGCGAAAAGACGGGAATCCCGGTCGTCGAGAAGGGTGAGGACGACGACGCCGACGAGGAAGGTCCGGCAAGTTTTATCGCGAAATAAGTATTGTGGAAAGCTCCCTGACTGGCGCCCGTGAATATTCCGATTTCATTAAACATTCATAAAGCTCTGTATTCCCAAGTTTTTGCAAATAACGTCCGTCGTGGACCGCATTCTACGCAAATACCGTGGGTCATTGGAGAGAATAAACCGAGAGGTCAATCTTGTCTGGAAATATTTACAGAAGAGTAAATATTTCGGTCGTTGAAAATTGCGAGGAAAAGGAATATAAATATAATATGAATTTAATACTAGAACTACCAATTTAATCAATACAGCTAGTTGGCCATTTTTTATAACAATTCTCAAATCTTACAGACAAGCTATAGAGTAGATATTCTATGTATATAGGTGAAAAGGATTATTAAATAAGGAGTTTAGATTTTATAAAACAGAAGTGAAATATTTGCAGCATGGCATGTCCTATTAATTTAGGAAAGTTTTGGAAAAATTGGCAAACTATAATCGCGGTTAACAATTAAAAAGACTGGTCCCCCAAAAATTAATAAAAGATAGTGATCTATAATCCAGCGATTGCAGGTTCCCCGAGAAGTCTCGAAGTTTTGAAATTTCTTGGAGGAAAGCGCGAATAAATCGTGAGTCGATTGCAATTTTAATTCGCAAACGGAATTGCGGCGTTTTGTTGGAGCTATTCGAGGATGAAATTTTTCGCGCAGATCCGTCGAGAAGATTGGCTTCCACGATGCCCGCATCGTATATTTATTAGAACAGCGTTTCTTCGCGATAAAAACAGCGATATCCTCGATAGTCGTATATCACGTGGCAGTGCCAAATTGATATCGGTATCGCTCAGTTAGGCGAAAGAATTAACCCTTTGTATCTTCCGCCACCGATTCCCCTGACTTTGAGTGTTTTATCGTCATTGTATTGTTTGCAGATCGTAGTTCGTTTAGTTGTCAGTGGCAGGATTTTGTTTGGTGATATCTCTCACGTCGATCGAACGTATTTTCTTGATGGAAGGGGTAGGATTTTACTGTGGTTTTTAACAGCTTTCGATTCGATTTACTGTGCTAACAATAATAACTAAGCTATTCTGCTAGAAATTCACGGTAGTATGCAATATATCCGTCTCTCGATTCATGCGGATTAGCAGTTTCTGCGGTTAATTTAATCGCATTAATTTAATCGGATTAAAAATTGCACAAATTAAAGCTATTGAATTTACAATTTACTCTACCTTGCTAAATACTGCTAAAACTTTTCAGCAGAACACGATACATTCGTCTTTCATTTTATGAATATTACTCAATTCGTACGGTTTCCTTTTGCACGATTAAAAATTCCTGCCAAATTATCAATTTAATTCGTTGCATTAACAGCAATACCTCATTCATTCTCATGCTAGAAATTTTTAATGCGATATAAATTTCTTCTCTCAAATCGAAGCTACAATTATTTCTCCGTTTCCACTTTCAAAAAAGTACAATACAACTCTTCATGAATTAAACAAAAATTACATTTTCACGATAAATAATAATTCCAATGTAAAGGAAAAATCCCTCCACATTCCAATGACCTTTGCCCCAAATTCCATTTCCCTCACCCCATCGCTTCTGTCGAACGTCGATGCGGATTGATTTTACGGCTCATTAACAATTAAAAAAAAAAAAGAGGGAGAGCTTTCAAACGAGCAGCACTCTCGATGACGTTTCGCTTGTAAAATCCGATCGCGCCTCGATGAAACGCTTTCGAAGGCAACGCGCCTCGAGTTCACCCTCGTAAAAACACCCTGTCGACTCCTGGTGCTTCGGCTTTTGGTCTCTTCGACGGAAGCGTGAAAATTAATGCTCTTGGAAAAGAGTCTGGGGTTTTTATCGTGAAATAAGCAAAATGTGTGACCGTGGAGACCAACGTCGTTCGCGGATATCCGCGTTTCATTAAACATTCATAGAGCTTTAGTGTTTTCATGGTATCGTGAGATTCGTGGATTCTCTCCACTCTTTTCTTCCTTTATTCTTCTACATTTTTCGCATTTATTGCGATGGAGGATGAATTAGAACGTAATTTCACCGAGGGATGTACAGGGTGTCGTGGAATTTGCATGGTGCTCCAAGTTCTGAGTGGAAACTAAGTAACTTTCAGTTGGAAACTTATTTTGTAATTATTTTCAATTAGTTTGCATTTTTGCACATTATTTTCATTAGTGAAAATGAACTTTTGGTTCTTCAATTTATGTACGTTGAGTATCTTTTAAGAGTTATTCGTGCTCAAAGTTTCCTTTTTAATATGGAGATTAAATCAGGGCCGTAATTGGAAACACGATACTGAAAGGATTATAAGCATTAAGGGTATAAAAATTATTAACCCCCTTGTTATGACTTTATCTTGAAAATTATCACTAATAACGTATTATTTGATAATGTTTATTCCAAGAAAATTTAAAAAATACAGTATGCGCGAAAATTAATTCTTATCCGTGATCGGATTGCGTGAATATTAATTACCCCCTCTTAGGGTTAACAGGAAATATAATTATTTCTCACAAAATTTAAACTACCGTATTTTTATCAAATCTTCTTATTAATCAGCTACTTTTTCCTAGTATAAACAAGAAATATAATTATTTCTTTTTAAATTGAAATAACTGTATCTTTACCAAACCTTCTTATTAATCAGCTACTTTTTCCTAGTATAAAGAGAAAATGTAATTATTTCTTTCAAAATTGTAATTATTTCTGTTAAAATTAAAACAGTTGTATTTTTTGCACCATTTTTTACTTGAAATATATCCGTTTAGCGGCAAAGGGTTAAGTAAGAGCTCCAAGATCGATAGTAAAGTCACAGTACATTCGCAAAATTCAGAATGCCACGATTTCCCGAGCACCCCTTGTGCGAGAATTCCACGCAGTTAAACATATTCGAATATTCATGCAAAAGATAACATAGAGTCACGTAACTTTGCAGATTTTACCGTCGCGTTTTAAATAAATTTCCCAAATATAAATCATCTTTATTGAAAATGTTGTCCACCGAAATTTCTGCCGTTATTCTATCCCGAAATTCTTTCTCCGGTACCCACGCACATACATGTATTTGCCATGTAGGTACTCGGAACTTTTGTTCTTTTAAACGTAGCTAAATGTTTTCACAGATAAACACAATGTTCGGGCGTTTTATGCAAATCGAAACGTTTGAATTATCATACATCAAGCAGAGTAACAGCTCAGTGAATTCGTTGAATTATGCACCCGGTCAATTATGCAAGCATTGTGTACAATTTCTAGGCATCAAATAGAAACAGAACACCGAAAATCGCATTCTTATCAAGCCGTGAAATCGCTTTCACATCGATTCCTCATGAAACTAAGAGGAACGATTACGAGATTGACAATTTTCCATTCTTCGTTTAACGGATCAAATCGTTTTCCTGATATGGAAAATTTATTAAAAAAACAAACTCTTTGTAATATCGAAAATGTAGAATAACGAAGTGAGAAAATACGGCATTACGTGATGGAATAATTTACAAGTTAGCGAGGAGATGAAAAATGGGAAATTTTAGTGTATAATTATTATAGAAGAAAAGCGAGCAAAGCGTGCTTCATGATTTCAACGAGAATTTGTAAAACGAGTCAATTTTAATAAATTAAGGGAGAACATTTCCCTGGAGAGAATTGTAGAAGCATGGTAGAAAGGTCGGACGCTTCAGACAAGTATTTTTCTTATTCCAGACGTACTTCCATTTATTTTAAATAAATTAGTATACTCGGTGCAAAATTAATTAACACTAAAATTACAAAGGCAATCGAAATAACCGGCTTCGTGTTTTTCTCGATAAAATTCCCTAAAACGATAGGAGAACCATCCAGTAAATATTCCACTTCTACCTTATAAAATTGATAATTACTTAATTGAATTAATTATTAAGTATATTTAAATGAAATGCATGCAACTTTGGTTCCAGCCTTAAAATTCCACATGGAATTGTGTTTCCCCCATAGAAATGGCACAAGCCACGTTAATAAATCACAACTTTATTCTGAAAACTTAAGAAATCAACCAATTTCCCATCGAATTGACATCTCGTCCGCCCAATAATCGCGGAAATCTATGCAAAAACAGTTAATCTGCGTCACAGAGCGTCTTTGTTTCATGAATTTCACTCCGTTTTCATTTCCTTTCCATGGTGTTCGCGTTTCATTTCATTTTACGCGACCACCTTCGCGTTACTTTTCGTGACTCCGTACAACGAACGATCCTCGGCCGTCTCTGTTAGTTTCATCCCTTTCTCGTTTTTTCCTCTTCTTACGTTTTTATTTGCGGTCCCCTTCCCTCCATAGCGTGGGTGATTCTCGAGGGGGTGGTGTCGGAAAAACGGACTGAGCTTTGGGTTTTATTCCCTCGTAAACAATATTTTTATTGCCTCCTCATCTAGGGAAAACGTGAGGCGCGAAACTGCAATTCCCGGGATGTATATCGCTTCGGGGGAGGCTGATGACCGCGAAACTGGCGCACAGTGGAATGAAATGGATAATGTAGGTGAAAAACAAATCATGTCAGGACAGTGGATTTTTTATCATTTTATCTCAATGTGGAATGAATTTTATCAGAATTTTATCAGAATTTTATCAGAATTTTATCAGAATGTTAGCTGAGACTAGTGAAGGGAGTGATAATTGATTTTGTAATTGTCTAAATGAAAATGTCAGACAGGATAGGCTGGACAGAAGTAGAGCAGATAGAAAAGATAGGCTTAACCTCTGACAAATTTTAGAATTCTCATTCTTTTGCTCAAACCTGTACTGTCTGTCCTGCCTCTGCAGAGTATTTCTATGTTTTTCAACTACCCCTCCCCATCCCCAAAGAAATCTTCTTGGTTTTTCTAATTTGTCAAAAAGGAAAACCTTACAAAAATAAAAAAAGACCACAGAAAATATTTTACTTCCCCTGCTACGGCCACCCCTCTCCATCCCAGGAAAAGACTTCTTGGTGCCTCGAATTTTTCAGAAGTGCAAACTTTGCAAAAATTCCTACAAAAAATGTTTCACTTTCTCATCTACTAGCCTCATCTCCTCTGCTACAACCAACCCTCTCATTGCCCCGATAATACCCCCAGAAATCCGCTTTTCAGTTAATCGAAAACTCCGCGTCTCCCTCGATAAATACGCGTCTACCCTCTCCGAGGCAGGACGAAGTTTACTGCGGGTTGAAGCAGTTTTCGAATACAAGGGCTGCAGTTTACGAGGTCACAGAACGTCCCTGCGTTCTCGGATACGAGGCAGGATGCAACGTTGGGACGTCGAAGCGTCAATCTTGAAGGCGGAGGAAGAGGGAAAGTTTTGAGAGGCCTTCCAGTCCTGAGATTTCCCTCGCGTGCCCGCAACTTCGGGGCCCCGTTATCGAGAATCGAACACAATCGAGCCCGAGACATGTATACGCGCTCTACGTGGCCCAGCTCGTTTTGACACTTCGCCGATTAGTTGGATATATTCAAATTGTCACGGAACTTCCACCCTCCAGCGTTTCCCTCTCCCTCGACGACTCCGTTCTCCGTAGGGGAGGACGTTTACGCGCCAACTTGTAAAGCTACGCGGGAGTTTATGGTGATAATAATTTTACAAGTTTCTTCGTTACGCAGAGGTCATGGGGTTTCTTGCGGGGAATTTTGCGAAGATTTCGAAGGAGTTGGAGAAGCCTTGCAATTTTTTTTTGTACCGAAGGAAAATTCTTGGACAGTTCTAAATTCAATTAAAATAGTGGATTCTATATGATGGCAGTTATTTTTATATTATAGAAACAATTGTATTGTGTCGTGTCTCATTGATATTTTCAATTCGATAGGTTTTACAAAGTATGAAACTTTCCTGTGCTATTTACCGCAGTGAAATGTTGTTTTCTGTGGTCAAAATAGGAATTGTAGGGCAAGGGATTGACTGAGCATCAAAACTAGAAACTTAACCCCCTACGGACCCCTGTGACTTTGAGATAACGCAGGACACATCCAAAGTTCTATCGTTCAAAGTCAAATTTGTAACTTCGCCGTATATTGTAAATTAGCTCGCGAAAATTATGAAACTCTTTATAATTTAATATTTTTAGTTCAGTATAAAATAGTACTTTTATAATTTTATAATTATACATTGGTGAAACTGATCTTCGGATATGACAAACAATTCGGACTACAGAGGGTTAGATATACTCCCAAAATGTAGAACCGATCATCAATGGCAGACAGAACAGTCAACTACTTAATAACTGAACAGATGAAACACAAAGAGCATTAAATTCCAAACAAATTAAATCCTAAAAGCAGTATTTAACCCAGACTCTTAGATGTCAATAATTGAACAACAATCCCTTACAAATTCCACCCAGCTCGCAGTCTAAAGAACGTCGAAACTACAGAAATCGCTTAAACTAGTCGCGAAATGGACTTCGAAACACAGTTGAAAATTCGTGGTAGAATTAAGATTAATAACCGCTCGAAACTAATTCAAAGCCCGTCGTTTCTCTCCACCGAGCAAACTTCACTTTTATCCACAACGTCTATCCATGAATTTACTCGAAAGTGGAAAACTTTCGAAAAACTCGATGAAGTTTGAGAGACAAACTGGATAGGATTTCACGTAGAATTCACCGACTAAATAAAATTCGTCGTTGCACCAAGAAAAGAAGAAAATCTTTAGGCACCCCATGATCAATCCTTGCTTTGTCGTGTCCCGCCGCCATTCAATGGACTCTCTCTGAGAAGGGGTGGTAAAGGGGTGGTAAAGGCTCGAGTGTCACTCGAAGAACGGCTCGAGAAATTCTCGCCTTCCGTGAGATTGTACGGTGCAAAGAATATAACTCTTTTTCAAAGTAACCTTCAACCACGTGTTTCAAAGAAGGACCTTCACGTTTCTCTCGAGTCCTCTCACCCCTCGAAGATGCCTTTATCCCGTAGCAATTTCTTAATAAAGAAATCCAACTCGTTGCTCCTTCGTTCAGGTATTGTTCACCTCTTCCGCCACTCTTCTCTTTTTACGTTTTCGGTGCGTGTTCATTCCAGAGATGTAGAAAGAGGGAGAAACGGAAAAAGGAGGGTTGAAGAAAAGTGCGAAGGTAAATTTCATTACTACCTTCCGTCTGGAATCGTCGAGTTTCTTTTCATTTTCGCGATATCTTGAGTCACGCCTCCGAAGAAAATTATACGCGTAGGGGGTACGTACGAGCTACTTAGCCGCCTGGCTGTTTCTTTGCGACGCGAACTCTCGCAAGCGAGCAGGAAAATATCGCGGATAAAATTCCAACACGCCATGCTCTTTTCTCTTCCTTGTACATTCCTTTCTTTTTTCTTCTCCTTTCGTTCCACTGAGTTTTTCCGGATGCTTTCCCTCTCCATCTAGCTTATCTTCAACAGTCTTCCCTCTTTTATCTGCATTTCTACGTAAATTCTGTCTTTCTCACCTTACATTTTTATCGTTGCTTCGCCCTGTTTCTTTCGCGAATCTTTTCTTTTGGAGGTAAAGTACGCGCAAGGAATTACAATAAATCCTAGGATAATTGTAATTGCCAGTTGCTCTTTGATTAAAGCGCCTACGGTAAACTGTGTTGAGAAACGAGTTCATTAGCATGCTCCGTCTGTCGTTCAGGGGGTTGTCTGACGTCGAAGCCGACGCCGACACCGACGCCAACCCCGACGTCGACGTCGTTGTTCGACGCCACCCACCGATCCGCGTCAGTTACCTGCAGTTTCACGTCGCTGTACAGGTGCCATGTCCTTTTGGAATACTCCTCTTTCTCTCCCTCTATTCCACCCTCACCCTCTTCCATTCCTTGTAGAATTCTCCCTCAGTCCGTTCGACTCGGTTCATCCGTTTTCCTTATCTCGCGATTTTCCACCGTCGGCGATTTCGTCAGCCGGAATTTTGCTACCTCGGTATCTTCCTTATTTCCTCACGGTTCACCCTACTGTTTGTTCCGTTGATCCTTCTTTTTTTCGCAACTTTGTTTGTCCCGTTATCGTCTGCAGTTTCTCCTATTTCTCTTATTGACCCCATTGAAATTCCACCCCGTTTCACGGAAGTCCATAACTGCGATTTGGCTGTTGAGGTTCTTTGATTCAATGTCATGGACTTTCTACATCGAACTTCTATTTGAATTGTTTAACTTGAAAGTGGCATATTTTAGTTTTCGTAAAAATCTAGGTATAGTTAAGAACAATTACTGTTTCGCGGTGCTTTCTTATTTTGATAAAATTTTCCTTTGATATGATGGACATAATTGAAATATTGTTAAAGAGAAGTATTGCTAGTTAACTATTAAGCTAGTTAAATATTGTGATTTGTGTCACATTGAAGTACGCCATTTTTAAAAGTGATTATCATTCAGTAAGCGACATAAAAGAATCGAAAATGGAGATGAGAAAATTTATTTCTCCACAAATAAACAGGAAATCTCTCGAGACGGATCACTCTGCGTTTTCGCGAAAACTTTTTCGTTTTTCCCCCCTTCTACGATCGTCTACCTATTCCTCTTATCGTCTCTCTATCGTCTCGAAAATTTCTCTTGATTTTCCTTCCCTATGATTTTCCTCACCCTCGGATTTCCCTATCGGCCATCTCGCAGAAACGCCGTCTTTCGAGTGGCTTCTGGGTTAATACGATCCGAGTTAGTGACGTCTTATCTCGACGAGGGAAAAAGGGCAAATAAAAGCTCAGACGACACGAGACCAGAAAATCGTTCTGTCACGAGACTACCAAACCGGTAGACTCTCTCTTTCTCATTTCGGTTGAAAATTCTCTGGTTTCATGGGACACCTGAGCACGGACAGACCTTGGATCTCACGAATAGTCCGATTCTCATGGTAGAAAGTACGACCCTGCCTTCTAATCCAATGGGCCATCGTTCTTTATCGATCGTCGATGACCGTTTGTTAGCCATGGAAAACACGTGTCCCCTTTCTTTCACGTGGAGTGCAACCCCATTGGGGAAACTCGCCGGGAAAAAGTAGGTAATTAAACGTCCCCTGGGGAATGAATTCTTCCGTCCGGAACAATTAGTCGCGACGAACAAAAAGGTAGAATCGATGGCCGACCCGCGAAACCGTCGGGATTTTTAGACGTGAGAATGCTGGCTGTGTAATTATCGCTTCTAACGATATTCGTAATTAATGGAAAATTATCCGACGCTCGACGGGAACAGTATTGTTACGGATGAAGTATGGGGTGAATGAGACACTTGACGTTAGTTATAAATGCTGCGGGCGAGGTTGTTTAGGGGTGGAAAAAACAAAAGGATTTTAGGGACGTTGCTTTCTAGATTTCTAATAGCTTTCTTTCTATTATTGTTAAAACTGTGCAGATAGAGTTTCTGGATTTACTTCAATTTGGAATTATGTCATTTCAATTGGAATAAAATTAGAATAATAGAAAACTTTCCGATTTTTTATAAGTTACTGAGTTCAGGTAGGTCGTCCATGTAGTTAATATTTTATTTGTTGTCCCTAAATCTATTGTCCAATCTCAAAATTCGAATTTCTGCACAATACAATAGTTTTAAGGGTTGAAACTCGATTATATTGAGCTCAATTTTCTACAAAGTTCCTTAATCCCCCCCAACTTCCAATTACGTCCAGCGGCATATATTACACCCCCGTCAAACGCAAATTATCCATTCGTAATTAACACCGACAACATTAGCACCTCGAAATATCATCAAGCTCTTTGATACTTTCCTTTAAAGCCGTCCAAAGCGATTTAACACCGTTGAAAAATAGTCGTCGCACCAACTCAATTTTTGCACAACACCGACTTTTTCGCGTCAGGACAAAGAGGCAGAAAAGTGACAGAGAATAGGCAGGTTTCATAGGAGGATTACGAGCCGTCGGGAAATTCCAGAAAAGTAGAGATATCCCATCGAGCCAGTAGAGAAACGCAAACACTTTTATCGGCATTTATGCGAGCGTGGTAACATTGTCCGGCGAGCGTTTTCGCCGCTCATAAAAATTCAACAACGACCGACGTCCCGCATTGGCATAAAAGCGCAGGAAGTAATTACCGGCCACTGTGCAAACTTCACCTGCGCCAGCTCTTTTATGTTTTCATCCACCACCGTAGCCGGTTCGCACTCCATCGATAGAAAATTACGCGAGGGAAAAGACTTCCAACTCAGTCGGATTCCTTCATCGTACTTTTTCCTCGACTTTGCCTATTGGAGATATCTCTTCCTTTTTTTCGCGTCTCTTCTGCGGTGGAAATTTATTGGTGGTGAGAATTTCTTGAAATCCCTCGTATTTTTTTATGTGGTAATTTCTTAATTTTTTTTTTTATGATTGTACTGTACTGATTTGTTGTGTAGATATTTATTGTAGTTAAATTTAAGATATTTAATATGCTTTGGGTGAGTTATAGGAGGAATGATTTTACTGCTCACTGGTTTTTACTGAAAGTGGAAAATTGAGGAGCCAGAAGTATGATTAGATATATTTCATTTGGATTTTTTATTGTTTTTCCATGACCATGAATTTTAATAGAGCCGAAGCTTATTAAATTATCAACCTTTCCAAACTCACCCCTTGCGGATTGTTCGCTAATTTTAACTGCAAAAGGTGACATTTGGAGGGTTTCTAAACATTCATATTTCATCTTCCTTCTCTTTGAGTGATCGTGAATTCCAAAACAATTTAAGTTCATTAAATTCCCTATCTCTGCACAGTCACCCCCTGTTGATCATTGCACTCTAATGAAAGACAAAAATCGCAGAATAAAAAGTTGCAGCCACGCGAGTCGCGTATTACTCAATCTCCACTTCTCTCCTTTGCCATTCTTCTATTCTTCTTTTCTTCTTTTCCCTCGTACTGGACTTTCGTTTGAGAGTTCGGCAGGCGTTCTCCGACTTCGTGGAATCGAAAAGTTCAGCGGTGCCGGTAACTTGGTAGAAACTGTATTTATTCACCGTCTTCTCCTGCCGCGATAAGGGTCTTTTCCTGGTTCACCGAACACCACGAGGTGGAATGTATCCTCCAAACCCGGTCAGCTCTTCTTCTAATAAACTCCTCCTTATCTGAAACGGTTCGGCTTTCTAGCTTCGTCTAGAAATCGTGAGAAACCAGCAATAAAGCAAGACTTCTCTGCTCGTTCTTTACTTCAGCGATATCACTTCGATTGGCAGCATAGACGGCTGTGTTCCTTTTGCAATTTTTGACGTGTTTAAACAAGCGAAAATTTTGCAAATTACTTGAAAATAAATTCGTTATTAACATTAAATTTACCGGTGATTAATTCAATATATTCCAAAATGCGAAATAAATACGGTAGAAGAAAAGAGTTAATTAAATAAAATAAATTAAATTAAATTGCTTGTAGTATACACGGTAGATGTACGAAATCGGAAAAGAAACAGCGTTGACAACCTCAAGAGAATTTGTAACAAATGCAGAACAAGTCAGTCCGACCATCTAGGGTTAAAAAGTAATAATTTCGGGACTTGACACAATTATCCAATCTCTGATAGTTTTCAAGATTTATGAACTTACTTTCAGTATAGTTTTCATTTATCGTGAACACCTGCCATTAAAATAATAAACATCTAATTATGAAAAATAAAGCATACCTGCTTTCAACAAAAATCGATGATCGAGAGCTCAGGAAAGTTTCCTCTTAAGACATATCCTGATTAAAATGAGATAATCACTGTAATCACCCGCAATGCAAGCTAATGAAGAAGAGTAAAAACATACAGATTTTGCTCATACGATGCACACAAAGAGATAATTCACCATAGCTTTTTGTAATCCAACTGCTAACTGGTTTAGTCTCCAGTGTCTTTCTCTTTCCCTGCTTGAAACGTCGATTCGGTTTACTTTGCCATTTGCCTCAACATCGTGCTGTTTGCATACTTCTCAGTATATGCTTTTGTTCTGTGCCTCGTTTTCTCTGTTTCCACACTTTTCTACATGAACCGCTGCAATCATCTTAGAATCCGCTCTCCAAGAAAATTACTTTTTTTCAATGTCTCATCCCTTATTATAGTATTATTCTTCGTGGAGAAAATAAAACGGGATAGTTTCTGCTAATACAGAAGTAAACATATTTCCAAGGGAAAGGAAATATCAAAGATTATACGGCAAACTACTGTAAAACTCGGCACTCGTGCAACGTTGGAACGTCCTCTGGAAAATGTCAAGAGGAGTTTCTCCTTGAACTCACCCTGGTTGCTTCTCATCCCCGTCGTAAATAACGACGGAACCAGGACACTCGGTTGGAGACAGCTAGGACTATTCTCTTTCGAAGAATATGATGTTATTTATAATACACTTATAACATGCAGTATAAAAGGTTTTGTCAGAATTATGGAGTTGGACGCATGGAATATCAACTAGTGGGTGAGAATATTTATTAAATTTTGATACTCTGATATTTTTCCTACGTGGTACGTGTTGCGGAGCAAAAATACGCCCCTGAAGCTCACAGATGTAGTTTGAAACTCATCCTACATTATTCATTAACACGCAGATGTTCCCTTGTTTAAATCTTTGGTTAAATAGTTCAAATCAATTTAAAATAGGTGGAAAATTTTGAAGGTTTCTAATTATCCGCATTCCACCTTCCTTCTCTTTTTTATTGATCATAAATATTAACATGATTTAAATTCATTAAATTCTCCGTCTCTCCAAACTCACCCATGATCACTGCGGATCATTCAACGATTTCCACAGAGAAGGTGGTAAAATTTGGAAGCGTTCTAATTATCCGTATTCTACCATCCCTCTCTTTTTTATTGGTCACGAATCATTCGTGCAATCTTCGTCAAATCTTAATGCAATTTAAGTTTATTAAATGCTCCATCAACTCACCCCTTGTGGACCATTCGCAAATTTCAACCGAAAAAGGTGGCAACATTTGCAAGATTTCTAATTATTCATGTCTCATCTCCCTTCTCTTTTTTAATGATCATGAATTTTAGCATAACTTAAGTTCATTGAATTCTCCACCTCTCCAAACTCACCCCCTGCGTTTCATTCGTCTCGCCTAAAACGATTCTTCCACGCTTGACACTTAGATGCATCGCTACAACATGGGAACGAATCGCTCGCCGAAGACTTCCGCTGGAAGTTTCACCCTTGAATTATCGGTTATCATTAATCGTCGGGTTGCAGGCTGAACGAGCGTATCTCGGTGACCTACATATCTATAGAGGGAGAGAGAAAGAGAGAGAGGAGGTAAGTACACGGCTTGAATTGCACTGAGCGCAAAAACCCAGGGAACGTCTTGCGCATAGACTCCGCTGCAAGTCGATGCAGCCAAAGTATGGTACATCGGTCGAGATAAGAAGGAGTTCGCCCAAGTGCACTGGCCGTGATAAGAACTTCCCTGGTTAAGATTGCACCCGTCCTCGTAAAATACACCGACCTCGTTCCTCCTTCTCTCTTTGTCTTTCTCTTTCTTTCTCCACATATGTATACATTATTCATAATTTGTCAACAAAACTTGATGGCTTGTATCGGATAAACGAAGAGGATTGGAATCGTTGATATTAACTTCGAGAGAATCGATATGGATCTTCGAAATTTTTCTCTTCAACCGTGAATGGGGTTTTACGTTATCAACTCTTCGGCTATGAAGATCGGTTTGAAGGAAGCTCGTTGGAGCATTGGAAGATTTTGGTAATCGTAGGGATGTTAGGATGTTGTCGAAGTTACTGGAGAAATTTGAAAATGTTGTTTAAAGAAGTGGTCAGTGGATTTATTGGTTTTATATTTGTTAAATTTAATTATATTGATACTAAACCTACCGAGGCTGACAAGATGATTGGTTATTCATTTTTTTGGGAAATTCCTTAAATTTATAAGGGAACTATTGTAAGAAATCTGCTACTTTTATCCTACAAAGTGTAGTATAAATTTAATTTAATTTAATTTTTATTAGTCTTTAGTTTTTATTTTATTACTTAGGCACTCCTCTGATAATGTGTCACCTCCAGAGGGAATTGTCCTCTAATGATAATTGAAATAAAGGAAGAATCTATTTAAATATGATAGATATAGCGACAGTAGTTTTAGCCTTAAGTAGGTACACTAGAAGGAAAGGAATCAGCAGATGAAAAAGATGCTCCAATGCTCGTATAACGGAGCCAATAGAACACGAGACATCTGGCTTTCGAAAGAGAAATGCTATTTAGTTTTTAAATTTAAATCTCCAATGCAGTTCCAGTGATTGCCCAGAAGATAGACCCTGTAGATAAATATCACATCGATAGCAATCCGTTCCTACGTTTTTTGGGGTAGTATTTTATGGATTTCGTTAGTCAAATCCGCGGTGTACATCATAAACGATCAATTTTTAACGATGTTTACTCGCTACACCATTCATACTTTCCACATAGTCGATTTTAATTTCAAATCAATGTACCCCCAGGGGATACAAATTTTTCTACGTTCCGTCAAACAAAAAAAAAAGAAAAATACAACTTTAAACGTTGTCGAAGCACATATTTGTTTGTTTTATCGGAAAATAAAATTCTACGTTTTACGTTAAAGTTCGATGGGCAACAGAATGCGAAAGCAATGTCCCGAGAGAAATATTCGCGAATTTCTGCGACTGTTGGAATGTCAAACGGCACGCAACAGATACACTCGACGATTGGCGAATGAACGGGTATTAACACATTGCAATCGATGCGCGTATTAATGCAGATTTCATCGGCCACAATTAAACAGAATATACACACGTTTTTGCAAAGATTAAACACCGTTGGGAGTTATAATTGTCTTTGGAGAAAGTGACTTATATTTTTAAGTAATGAGTCCGAGGTTGCAAAATAACTGAAGACGCATTGAGAAAGAAGGAATACTTTTCTTAAGTGCATCGGTGCTTTTTAATTAATCTTCTGGACATGCAACATTATTCACACTGACAATTATAAAAATGGGACTGTATTGTTCTATCCATATCTTTTTTTAATACAATATTCTTGCAACTCTCGCTTCTTCTCAATTTTATCTCTGCTCTTCTGCTCATTTATATCTCACGTTCGTGTTCCTTCCAGTCATAATGACCCAGTGAATGAACGTTCACATTTAAAAAGAAATAAAATATATAAATAGGTAAGCGCACACGTTAAATATATTGAATATCAAAAATAAAACTTAGAAACATAGTATCTGTTAAAATATAATGTCCATTTCGGGTAATAGACGCGAGCAGAACAGCAGGGTTCAATAATAAAATGATCTTTGTACTGTATCAATGATCACCACTATTCCAAATTCCTTCCTTATTAATCATCACCTATCAAAGAGTCCTTATGACCTTAAAAAATCTTTGCAGTTCACAAGCACTCCAGTTTTATTGAAGAAAACATTAATTACGCCTAGTAGGACTCAATATGCGGAAAGGGGCGAATCAGCCCTCATGTTAATATCGTGAAGAACGGTACCTACTCGTGATCATTTACGAAACTCGATAAAATGTTCTTCAAAATTAAGTTCCAAGAGGCTGGCATCGAATTCCCGAAACTGTTATTCCCAAGGTTCTCCAAGGACGAAGTCTTTGCGATATTCGTGATATTTGACCGCTCGTAAAAGTAAATCCGACGATAATAATCTGTTTCGGAACTGGAATTGCTTTCTGGGCGCTGGAAAGCGGGAAAATTGCTATACACGACGAAAGGGATGAAAGGAAAAAGAAAGAGAAGTGTCGACTCGTGATACTTCCCTCTTTCTGGCTGCGTGTTTGCTGTTTTCCAGTCCCTTCGGTTCTTTTTCTTGCTTGTTAGCTATGATGGACAAAGTAGCTACACGCGGGAAAAGTTGGCGGATGTAAATTGTAACGAGAGTTGGAAACCCTACGAGGTATCCGGGAAGAGTTTGAAGTTTATAGTCGAGAGGATATTTTTCTCGCTTTTATCCGTGAAATTTTCCTACCACCCTTTTCTGTATTTATTCCGCTTGTTTGCGATATGGTCGTTTCGTTTGTTGTTTGGTATTTTTAGTGGGTGAATTAGGAAGAGAAAGGAGAAAGATTTTAGATTGACCCCTTGCCTTACAGTAGTAAATGGAATAGAACATTTTTCACTTTTCCACAAACTGTTAAATTGAAAATATCAGCAGGCCAGGAAACGTTGAAATTAGTTCTGTGCTATTAACACTTTACCGACCGGTAGTTTCTTAACATCCCACCCACTTCTGGCCGGTCACTTGGCCGCAAATACTTTCTTGATATTTCTTCGAAAATTACAAATTCTCGTCCCTGAGTCCTTGGCACAGTAGACCGCAATGATAATCAATTTATTAATTACCGTGGCAATCAAATAATAAGTTAAAATTCTAAAGGCGTTGGGCCCAAAAAGCCTATTAATAGGCCACCGGTTTATTATTAGTTTCAACATATTATTATTCCGGACAGATTATTATTCCAATAATTAATTCTAAGTTATTGCTCGTTCGGTCGCAAAAGAAATTGCAAGGCAAGGGGTTAATGCTGGAAGTAGGAACACATACGGTGTCAAAGGTCAGCAATGATTTACTTTCAATGGGCAAGACCTCAACGGTTTTTTCTATCTATTTTCGATGCATCGAATTATTTGCCTTTGCTTTCGAAAACTATGTACTGTTTGTCAATACTTTCGCTCTGTACTCTCCGCATTTTGGCCTCGTCTCTTTAAACGTTATTACCTATCAAGAATCATGATTTCAAATGATTTTCAATCCAAGTGTACAACTCAAGCAAGGAAAAACCTTCAAATACGACAAGGAGAGGATCGAAACTTGGAATTGCTATTCGAAACTCCCACACTCTATTCTCATTGTCACAGTTGTACCGCGGTATCTCAGGGAGTTCCATTACTTCTCACAATATTATTCCTCACCTACGAACTTACATGAATCACTGCTACCGTATACACATACAGCAATTTCTCCAAACACTGCAAAATCCAAAGCCCATATTTTCCATGAATTTAACGATTCTCAACCATTTCGAAAATTCATCAACCCCATTTTAAATTCAATACCCTTCAACAAACCACCCCAAATCAAAACTAGTTTAATAAACCTAAAGTAAAAAATTATTTCAAACCACCTACCCCTATTCTTTCACAATTACATGTAACTAAAAAAAATATGACGATTTCAACCCCGTGAACGTAGCTCAGAGATAATATCCCTCAGCCGCATTTTCATGGATTAATATACACGTATCGCGAAGAGGTCAAGCCGCGTCCGCATAAAAATATGCTTAGCCAAACGAGATTTCGACGTCGGCTCTGTCACCGTGCACTGTCCCGAGCAATAAAACTCGATGGAATTTACACCGAAATGAGACTTTCCACCCCTCTCAACGGCTTCGAGTTTCTCTGACCTCCTCCGGTCCCTTCCGGTACCCCGCTAACTCCTACTAACCCCCGACGATCCCCGACAACCCCTGGTAACCTCTAAAACCCCCGACAACCCCGTGCAACCCCATTCGTGCGCATAACATCGTGCAACCCCTGCCGGCGGCCAACGGTGGGAGAAGAACGAGCAAAGGGCCAGAGGGTGATCTCCTCGACTCTCTCTTGCACGGCATCACCGACAGAATGGAAACTTTCGTTCCGTTTTACGAAATGGAACGTTACATTGCACCGGATGTACGGCATTTCTCCTTCTTCCGGTACTTCTTTCTTCGCGCCTCTTTCCCACTTTTCGTTTTTCTACATTTTTCCACCAAAAAACTTTCTTCCCCGTTGCCTTCTCTTTTCTTATCTACGCTCTTATTCTTTACTGCTGCTGTGCGTGGAGTATTACTTCAACGTTTTTGAATTTTCCATCCTCCCCCTTTTCCTTGGAGTATTTTGAATTTTCATTCTAGACACGTTTCACGTGTTTTTAATACTTGTCCACTTTTTTACCCTTTCCTGCTTCGTTATCTGGGTTCTCGTTGACGATTTTTGTTCTCCCCTGCACGCGCGATTTAATATTTTTATAATATTTACATAATTCCTTTCTGTGTTTTCCTGATTTTGTTTTTCATTTACCGCTTGTCGTAGTGTATTTAACAAACGTGACTCGTTATTTTTCGCGAATCCCTTTTTTTCAGCCTTCAGGGTTTTGTGTTCCTCCAGCCTGCCTTCTACCTTGTTTTGCAATCTGTATTTCGTTCCTCTCCCCGAGAATGTTTTTTTCTGCCGTTGAATAGGAAAACATTTTTTTTCCTCCGTCTATTTGTAACGAATCGTTTTCAGCATTGCCTTGATATTTCCCGTTTTTCGTTTCTTTTCGTTCACTTCCTTTTCTTACCCCTTTGCGCGTCATTTATAAGCGTTTTCCCTATCTGGAAATTCTCCTCTCGCTGTTTCCGAGGGTGACGTTTCTCGTAGAAGTTTTCGTGCTATAAAAAACCGGCAGTTCATTTCCCTAATGCGACCGATAGTCCTGCAAGGCTGAACTCGATGATGCTGTTACGATTCGGCGCCATGCACGTCCAGATTGCGGGACGGTCGAATAATTTCCGCTGGTACACTCGATTTTGCTCCGGTTAATTGGAACACCGGAAGTACCCAGCGTATTGAAGTAGAAGGATTAACGTGCGAGGTTTAACGTATGGTTGTTGAAAGCTATTAGAGAAATTTAGGAAGTTTGAGAATTTGTCAAGTTTGAGAATCGTGAGAATATTGTGATTTAGGATTCGAGAATGTCGTGATTTTGGTAGAAATACAGCTACGAAATTTGGAGAGCTTGAGAATTTAGCAATTCTGAGATATTAGGAACTTTGAGATTTGAAGATTATAGGTAGGAATACTTCGGATTTGAGTAAAATTATTTTGAGACGTTGAGAGTTCTGTAATTTTGATTTTGAGAATTTTGCTATTCAAGTAGCAATAAAGTATTAAGCTTTTGTGAGTATTCTGAATTTGAGAATGATGTGATTTGTGGTTTTGAGAATATTGCGGTTCATAAGTTCGAGAATTTTTCTATGTAAAAACTTGATGATCTCTTAATCTCAGATTATATGATTCAAAATTTAGACTACTTTGTGACTGGAGAACTTGAGTAATTTATTATTTCAGATTTTGAGAATTTCATGATTTACTACCAATTCGGCTGAAAGCAATTATCTGCAAATAGCATTGTCAAATTGTGAACACTATATGCAGTAATACATTAGTGTACCCTCAAAATTAATATACCCTCCCGATAACTCGAGTGCACCGACAATATGAAGAACCTCTTTGTGCTTCACACCCCTTGAGGATAGCTTCTAAATTTCCTGCTTACCTTTAAGATCTGATACATACCTACTTGTTTCTAGTAATATCACTGTACTATTATATATCTCTACCTTCCAAAATCCAAGACCTTTTCCTATAGACACATCCTACAATCCTATCGACCTTCCAATAATTATCTTCGCCGGACTTGCTTAATGTTCCGCCATTTCGTTGCAGAACAAGGAAGAGCTTTGTGCGATTCTGTCCGGTCGTCGAGACTTTTTTGCCAAACGATGAAAAACAACGACGAGACGTCTGTAGGGAATCGTTGGAACGGATGGACGTGACATTAATGGAATTTAGATAAAACCTGGGAGGCGTGTGAGCCCGTTGAGGATAAATACTGTGCTACAGATTTTTCGAAGACGTTTATGAGGAGAGGAAAAGAAAAGAGAAGATAGAATGGATGGACGGAACGCCTAGGTTGTTTCCGGAAGAGAATGGAAAAGGTCTAGCCAGATAACAATGGAAAAAGTGAGGCAAATTAATCTTCAAGTATACAATTTCATAGGTCTGTTTAAAAAACACCCTTCTTGCAAAGTGTTAATTAGTTTTTTACAATTTTTAATCGATTTCTCCTGTTTGGGTTTATAACAAATTTTGAAAGAAGCACAGCTGTTATATTCTATGGTGTGCAAAGCTGACAAGATAGGCAAGACAGCGCATGAGCAGGGCAGGCAGTATAAAAGCAGGACAAGTAGCACAGCTGCAGGAAATGCGAAAGAGATACAGGACAGGCAGGAGAGGCAGCGCAGGAGCAGTGTAAGCAGAAGAAAAACAGGACAAGTAGTATAATAGCAGGACAAGCAGCACAGCTGCAGGACATGCAGGACAGGCAGCGCAGGAGCAGTGCAAGCAGAATAAGAGCAGGACAAGTAATACAGAAATAAGGCAGTCAGGAGAGGCTCAGGACAAGCAGTACAGAAGAAAACTAGAAAGACAATATACACAACAAAATCTTTGTTCATTATTTGTGTTACATAACATTATTTGTATTGCACGTCATAAAATAAAATGAAATTGTGTGTTTCTAAAACTATGAGTTATTTATTTAACAAATCCTGTCCTCGATCCAAATTCTACGTTGAAACAATTTCACACGCTTCTTTCGCATTGCCTGACTTTTCACTGACTGGTACTACTTGCTCACTTTGCGTTTTTCCAAAAAATCTGCGAATCCAGCAAGTAGTTTAAACTAGGATAAATCAGCCCTACTTTTGCGTTTGACTTATCGTTGATTTTACTACTTGCTCATATTGCGTTTTTCCAAAAAATCTGCGGATTCAGTTAGTAGTTTAAACTAGGATAAATCAGCCTTACTTTTGCGTTTGACTTATCGTTGATTTTACTACTTACGCACTTTGTAATTTTTCCGAAAAATTTGCAAACCCAGAAAGTAGTATAACCCGAAATTTCTCAGACAGAGTTTTGGCTCCGTCTGACTTATGGTCGATTTTACTACTTATTCACTTTGGAATTTTTCCGAAAAATTTGCAAACCCAGCAAGTAGTATAAACTAGGATAAGTCAGACCGACTTTTAGCTCCGTCTGACTTATGGTCGATTTTACTACTTGCTCACTTTGGAATTTTTCCGAAAAATTTGCAAACCCAGCAAGTAGTATAAACTAGGATAAGTCAGACCGACTTTTAGCTCCGTCTGACTTATGGTCGATTTTACTACTTGCTCACTTTGGAATTTTTCCGAAAAATTTGCAAACCCAGCAAGTAGTATAAACTAGGATAAGTCAGACCGACTTTTAGCTCCGTCTGACTTATCGTCGATTTTACTACTTGCTCACTTTGGAATTTTTCCGAAAAATTTGCAAACCCAGCAAGTAGTATAAACTAGGATAAGTCAGACCGACTTTTAGCTCCGTCTGACTTATGGTCGATTTTACTACTTGCTCACTTTGGAATTTTCCCGAAAAATTTGCAAACCCAGCAAGTAGTATAAACTAGGATAAGTCAGACCGACTTTTAGCTCCGTCTGACTTATGGTCGATTTTACTACTTACTCACTTTGGAATTTTTCCGAAAAATTTGCAAACCCAGCAAGTAGTATAAACTAGGATAAGTCAGACCGACTTTTAGCTCCGTCTGACTTATGGTCGATTTTACTACTTGCTCACTTTGGAATTTTTCCGAAAAATTTGCAAACCCAGCAAGTAGTATAAACTAGGATAAGTCAGACCGACTTTTAGCTCCGTCTGACTTATGGTCGATTTTACTACTTGCTCACTTTGGAATTTTTCCGAAAAATTTGCAAACCCAGCAAGTAGTATAAACTAGGATAAGTCAGACCGACTTTTAGCTCCGTCTGACTTATGGTCGATTTTACTACTTGCTCACTTTGGAATTTTTCCGAAAAATTTGCAAACCCAGCAAGTAGTATAAACTAGGATAAGTCAGACCGACTTTTAGCTCCGTCTGACTTATGGTCGATTTTACTACTTGCTCACTTTGGAATTTTTCCGAAAAATTTGCAAACCCAGCAAGTAGTATAAACTAGGATAAGTCAGACCGACTTTTAGCTCCGTCTGACTTATGGTCGATTTTACTACTTGCTCACTTTGGAATTTTTCCGAAAAATTTGCAAACCCAGCAAGTAGTATAAACTAGGATAAGTCAGACCGACTTTTAGCTCCGTCTGACTTATGGTCGATTTTACTACTTACTCACTTTGGAATTTTTCCGAAAAATTTGCAAACCCAGCAAGTAGTATAAACTAGGATAAGTCAGACCGACTTTTAGCTCCGTCTGACTTATGGTCGATTTTACTACTTACTCAGTTTGGAATTTTTCCGAAAAATTTGCAAACCCAGCAAGTAGTATAACCCGAAATTTCTCAGACCGACTTTTAGCTCCGACTGACTTATCGTCGACTATACTACTTGCTAACTTGTGAAATTTGGCCGAAAAATGTGAAAGGTGAATTTCAGTAGTATAAAGCAAAATTTCTCAGACCGACTTTTAGCTCTCTCTGACTTAGCACCGACACGTAGCACTTACCAACATGTAAAATTTTGTTGAAAAAGTGTTCAAGGTCATCAGTGGAGTAAACCAATAATATATCAGACGCAGTTTTATTCTTTCGGGCTTTCCGTTGACTCGTGTTGCTTAGCAGAATGTGTAGTTCAAGCCGGTGTATACGAGATTAGAGAACTTATAATTACAATGCGCTCGTTGGGTACGTGTGAGGAATTTTGGGAGTGGAACAGGAGCAGCGGTTAAAAAATCTTAAAAGTGTTTTCGATTTAACAAATTCTTTATTCGTCATTTGTATTATACAACATAAGCGGATGCGATATAATATTCATCGAATACAATTCTGTGTTTATGAGAACTAGAAATTATTTATTTAATAAATGCTGCGCTGGTTTTTCCTCTCTGTTCTGTCTGTCTTGTGCATGTTCTGCCTGTCCTGGCTGTTCTGACTGTCCTGTGTATGTCCTGGTTGTGCTGTCTGTCATGTGCATGGCCTGGCTTTCCTGGCTTTTCTGGCTGTCCTGGCTATCCTATGCTTGTCCTGGCTATCCTGTGTATGTCCTGGTTGTGTTGTCTGTCATGTGCATGTCCTGTCTTTCCTGGCTGTCCTCTGCTTGTCCTGGCTGTTCTTTGCATTCCTCCATCAAAAACAGATACATAATTAAATAAGCATCAACTATCAACTCGCAAAAACTTCACAAAATAACCAATCCCACACTTAAACCGTAAAATTTCTCTAACCCGAATTTCTCCAAGCTCTAAAATAGTTCCCCGTTCATTTCCCAACAAACTACATTCAAAAAGAAACTCCAAACAACAATTACTACTCCATTACATCAAAAATTCATACACCTACCACATATATCCTCTTCAGAACGAAAAACTCGTCCGTTTTGACATCGACGCATCTGCAAATAGAATTCTCGCAACGTCGCCGTATCCTCCCCGAAACAACCCCATGAAACGGTCCGCCTCGAGCCAGGAATATTCCGATTGGTCGTAATAGAGAAGCGTCTGTCGTAAAGTTAAAATCGTTACGTGACAATTTTTCGTTGCACGGCGATAACTTCGTTTTTTTTCGTCCGACACAGAGAGCATACAACATCGGGAGGAAGAGAGGGTGGTTAAAAAAAAACATAGAGAGGTAAAAGGAAGGAGCGGGAGTCGAGCAGATTTACTCGAAAAATTCAGCGTGTTCGTTCTGGCTTTTCAATGGCGTCAGAAGCGTTATCCGTCAACGGGTTACAACGTCAAAATATTGTGGCAGGGACGAGTCACTGCGTCGAAATATTGCCGTGGCTGTTCGACTCCAAAAATACTGCATCATTCGATCCGGACACGGTAACTTTCGCGTCCCATTGTTTCGAAAACATTTAGTTTACCGCAGCCGGCGCCGATCGTAAATAATATCCTTCACGTCTTCCGTTCACCCTTTGACCTTTTTTTTCTCCTTCGTTTTGTTGTTCTGTGTTTTGTTTTTTTTACTTGATTTTGGATACACATGAAATGCTCGAAAATTACACGACAATACCGACGATTTTTCTCATCGTTGAGAAAGTAAAGGTTGAACTTTTTTGTAACCCGTTTTGTAACGGGGATAATTTTTCGGGAAATCGTTTCGCGCCCGAGTTAAAAGTCTGAAATTTCGTCGACGGTTTTTCATTTCGCGCCCTTTTCGATGGCGGTCTAACTTCGACGGTTCGGCAATTAAAGCGTCGCTGTTTCAACGTTGAATTTATATATCGAACGAGGTGGAACTAGGTGGAAGAAAGAGTGAAAATGGTGGGGAAAAAAAACTGTGACAGATTTCATTGGGAGGGAAAAAAAATGCGGGATTAAAAAGTGTCGCGAGAATAAAAAAAAAGGGGAGTGTGAAAATGCTCGAGCGATTATGCTTGTTAATGGAGAGGTATGGAATGAAAGAGGAAATTGAGAACTTTCTACGGGAATATTTGAAAATTGAATAGTATCTCGGTATCGGTAATATTTTAGAGAAAATTTCAGTAAAACTATTCTATCGCTTAAAAGCACCCCCGATACTGGAATAACGTTATAATAATTCAATCTGTCCTGCCAACAATTATCCAACCGCTCTTTATCGACGTTGTATCAGTTAGGAATATCGTTAACATCCCTCATTTTCCAAATAAAATACCTCAAAAATTAACAATATTTCAATACCATTATTTAAATGAACTATCATACTCTCCAAAAATCGATATTCACCAGTTGTGAATTGTAGTCTATGGCAGATATAAAGTTCGAGGTTTAAATTGCCAATTACCAGACTCATGTTCAAATCTCCGTAATATGAAACAGGTTTTTCCAAAAAATTAATTAAAAATCATAGCTTTAGTAATTTTATACCCCTTTAAAATTTTATCTTTTGGAAGTAATTCCAGCAAGAGTTGAAATGAAAATGAAGGACAATAAAAAACCGCAGGCGAAACGGAAATCACTAATTTCCAAGCACTTTTTGAAATTCTAAAAATAATGCCTCTAGCATTGCAGAGCTACCGAAAACTTGAAAAATCAACGTCGCAACGTCGACGCAGGGAAAATTCACGTTTACCCCGTCGTTCGTCGGAGTTTCGAATTTCCCGACGAATTCTCGTCCGTCTAGGTGGTCCTGTACGTGTTCTCTGATCGTGCCTTGTGATCGTCCCCCGTGTTTTCTGTTTATCCCGGGTTTCCGTCCACGCCATACTGGCGAACGGAGGCATTCGAGCGACTTTCCAAGCAACTTTCAATTGCCACGTTCGCCGTTCTGTCGGTTGTTTGATTTTTGTCTCTGATTTTACCCAGTAATTGCTTCGACAGTGCATCGAAATTGCTCCTATGCTAGGTCCAAGTGGCTTTGAAACCGTCGATGGAAAACCAACGAAGATTGTTTTTTTCTTTTTTCATAGTGAGCGTCGAAGGGTGCAGTTAAAAGATGGAAGAATCGAGAACGAAGAAATGACGAATGTCCAAGATGGAAATGCGTGGTGAGATCAAGTCGAAGAATTCCAAAGATATCTTTCGCGTATTCGATACAGAACTTTATGATAATATGAATAATGGAAAAATATTTCTTTGGACGTTCGGAGTTTTACGGTTATTTTTCTCTGGACTGTCGGAGGTAGTCCGAAATTCAAAAATAGTCTGGTTAAGGCTGACGTAAAAGAACCTTTACATTAGATGTTGGTTTTACCTCGATTATTTTACATTTCTCTACGGTCAACGTTAGCTTTACATTTGCAATTATTTTACTTTTCGCAGGGCATTTTTATTCGATGACGATTTTCGTAATTTTAAATATAAACATTTTAATACTCGTATCTATTAAAATCCACGTATATTTTATTTAGTCAGTTACACTCTTATCTTATATAAACTCGACCTACTTCGTGTTGCAGAAATAATACAGCCCCTTTAAAAATCAGCGTTTAAACTCTTTGATTTTTAGTGATTTTGCTATAAAATCATATTTCAAAGAATTTGTTACGAGATAAGCAATGGTGATTCTATGAAACTGCATCAAATAAAAAATCTTTTCCTATCTTACAAGAGATATACAGCGATAGATTCATCAACCTTAATTTTCTAATATTAAAACAAAATAAAATAAATGATTGATTTCAGCTTCTAAAGGATCAAGTAGATTTACTGATACTTTTGAAAATACTTTGAAAAAAGCATTCTTTCCACTCTAGTATCTTCCATCTGTGTCACAAACCTTCATTCGTCTCAATTCACCCAGACTTTTCCCCAACCGTACGATATCCCTCGGTGCAATATGACGTAAACGAGGGAAATTCAATTCCACCCCCATGGACAACGCGCGTGTACGTTTGTTGGTGGTTGCTCGCAGATTCTAGCACAGGAACCATGGGAATTTCCAAGGGCGCGATGCGTAGGGTAGGTCGCACTACCCTTCGTGTTATTGTCATTGAATTCCGACTGGTTAGGGTTTGCTCGCCCTCGGATTATTTCGACGAGGAGAGCGAAGGGTTGCGCGAAGGGCTCTCGATGTTTAGACACTATACGGAATTTCTATGGTCAGACTGGAGAACCTCCAACAATAGTGTCTTCCTCTTTTTACGCTTTTTACAATCATTACGATAATATCGCCCACGAACCCCATTTTCAAAATTTCTATCAACAATATAATATAATATAATAGAATAATAATACAATAGAATAATATAATGATATAATAATAGAATTTATTTACAATACACATCCAGAAATTAATTACTATGATCCATCAACTTGCATTTACAATTTTAAATAACTATCAATTATTTATGTCATTTGACACAACTTTTGATTCACAATTAGTAAAAGCATGTAACAATTCTACTGTCAGTTTCCCGCGGAAGATTTTAAACTCCAAAGTCACTACTTTGCAAAGGCATGTTCAGGTTCGGCACAAATGAAACGATCAAATGAAGTTAATTCCTATCGGCTTGTCGTCAAATGGATGAACAGGTCAAGTGATTAAAGTCTGTCGACTAGAAGTGTCGATTTACTACAAACTTCATGAAAGGAGGTCAAACGGTGAAACTTAAAGTCGCCTCTCTAAAATCGATATTTCTAGCAATTACTTTTAAACTCGTCCTATTGTAGGAACAACGTCGATCATCCATCTGTGACAAGCGGATGTATGCAACGAGATTTATAGTGTTTCATAAAACCACTGTTTTTATATCCTTGCCTAGTTGCACATGTTCGCCAGATGCCACGAATGTGACTTTATCGCTGGAATTTCTACCGTGAAAGGAGAAAAGTGAATGTATTTGTTGATAAATATTATCATCCGCCACTTGTCTCGGTAAAAAAGAGCATGGAATGTTTTGAATTTCTGGCGCATGTTGGATCTGTCGTTTGCGGGAAAGAATTCGAGGAAATAATGAATTGTAATGATTTATTCCAATTGAAATCGGATTTTTATAGTAAATCGGAGTTATTTAAGATATTTCTGTAGACGAATATGAATGTAACGAGAATTTCAATTCGTCGAAACGTTCTGCAAACTTGTTTCACTTAATATTAAATCAAATGGAACCGTCAACAATAAAGTCATTAGCGTGGATCGATTGATGTTAATTGCTCGTTGTAATTACAGCTTTAATAGTAGAATGTAACCTGTATTCAAATTGGAACGCATTCCACGTTTCGAAACGCACCGATGAAGCAAGAAAATATGAAAAAAAAATTTATTAATTCACTCAGCGTAAATGTAAATACGTTATATGTATTTGAATTTAGTAAAAGTATTATTTATTGATGTTCTGATATATTTTTTTTTACTGGTTAATCCCCTTATAGAGTGTATGAGAATAATCATATAAAATAATATTTTTTTATATGTTCCAATTAAACTCCAATGGTTTTGTAACTTTTTGCAGAATTTTATCGAAATAGCAGTTATTTTGAGTAAACAGACCTCTCCGAATTGAAAAATTCCAGAATATGATGATTTAAAATCCATTTTTACCTGTTTCAACGAAGTGAATTAATATCTCTCATTGTCAGAAACATCGCAAACTCCATGAAAGGTGTTTTCAATTTTGTTCTGCATTAAAACTCGTTACGAAGGATGCATTTTGACCAGGGGAAAGATTGAGAATGAGAGGAATTTCATCCTTCCATAGAATTTCCATTTCTCGCACTTATTTCATTGAATAATAAGGACGATGAAGGTGAGTAATATTTTTAATAACTGGTATTTTTCGTCGTATATACGTGAAACTGTTTCCTCAACGCCCAACAAAGTTCGTGGATGCCGTTTTTCAGTAAAAGTTTGAAGAGCACTTTAATTTAAATTAGCGAATGAAGAAAAGTACCGGCTTTTAGGAGCGTAGAAAGGTGAACTATTATTAAGAAAAATGGTTGTTTAAAGCTCGTGCGATTTTTGGCCCGATGTAACTTTCTATCTCTGTATTCGATGTTCTGGAAGTTTGAGATAATGTGTTTTGTTTCCTTATCTAACATAATGAGATATCTCTTCTATTAATTGCAAATCCTTTTACTAATGTGAACGTTATTGACAGTTTAAAATTAATAGATTTGCAAAACTTAACAATTTTCTACGAGAATATTAATTCATTAAGGTCACGAGTGTCGTTCGTTACTGTATAGCAAGGGGTTAGTTAATTATTCTTTAACCCCATGAAAGCGGTTGATCGTCTTAATTGCACTTTCCCCCCAACAACTCATTTATACTTCACACATGAGCAAACGTGTCTACACAGCAGCAACTTCCATTTAAAAGCAGCAAAACATCCTCCAATCTACGAGCACACGTTGAGAAATGTAAACGCACGTCCGCATAAAGATACTCTCAGGTCCATCCATATCCAGATGCAAAGACAAACAACTGCAAACCTAAACAAACTCCCACGTCTCTGTCAAACATCATCCTCTGTTGATAACGAACACCGTTTACCCTTTCAAACCTATAAAAAAATATAAAAAAAAAGAAACCCCGCAGAGAGATCTAAAAAACCACCCGAAAATTCCATATATGTACGAGTACAAATCAAAACGCTCGAAGGCGCCAGATATCGGCGGTAGGCGCAGACAATACTGGAACTTCCTATCAACAGGTAGAAAACACTCGCCGCCGTTTATTCATCTTAATTACAGCATTTTCGAGTGCACTTCGGGTAGCTTAAACACGCACTCACTCTTTAGTCGTGTGCACGCAAAGGAGGATGACTCTGCTTGCATGCAGTTCACGCAAGAATTCACGCACATGAGAGACAATTACTGTGTGAAAGAATGAACATAGGTGTATTCACGTTTGCACAGGCATGCACAGACATTCACAGTTGTACAGAATGAAATAAATGTGTCCACGAGGGTTCAAAGTTACGCTAATGTGGGTGCAACTGATCGTACCTGGATAAAGGTGTGAGCAAGGGAACATAAGCATGTTCAAGTGTTCAAAAGTGTGCGACTATGGATGAACGTATGCATACATGTTCAAACGTACGTATTATATATACATGTGCAAGGACATGTACGTGGAACATGTTCTGCGAACATTTTTACAGGCAAGTACAAGTGTTCAAAGGTGTAAGGCCCTGGACAAATGTGTTCAAACCTGCATAAATCTGGATACAATTGCATGAACATGTATAAAGGTGTGATCACGATCAACCAAACATGTATGTACGTTGAAAATTCTGTAAATGTGGATAAACGTCTGCATGTATGCCCAAAACGTGCGTATCTGTACACACATGCAAGTGCGCGTACATGGATAAAGATACATCTCTGTGGTCAAAGGTGTGTACATGTGGATCAAGTCGTCCATACAGGGTGGTCCATGGATGTATGCATTCGTACAGGTACACCAAGGTGCATAGAGACGCGCAGATGCAAAGTTACACAAGTGTAAACCTCGAACACCCACGGAGAGTCTGCTCGCGCAGGAACGTTCTCGTAGAGCGAGGAGGAGACGAGAGGAGATGAGAGGAGAGAAAGAGAGAGGATGGGAGTGGCGCGTGGGCGGACACATACACACACACACACACACACACATGTTCGCCAGATGGCTCGAGTGGGATGCTGCGACTCGGCGTCGAACGAGCGCAGAGAGCGGAAAGCGGCTCAGTCGCAGTCACGAAGCGGCGCCGAGCGCGACGACTCCGACGCCGTCTCGGTCGCCTCTCGATTTAAACTAATCTCGTTGTCTTCTCTTGCGTCGGGAAATTGTCAATTTTTTGCCACTCGAGTTAATACACTACGTATTTGTGTTTCGGAACGAGCGGAGAAAAAAGAAGAAGGGTGCAAAGTGCGAAAGGTAACGCAGTCTTCCACGGGGGGTTGTTCCTCGGCCTCTATAGCATTCGTTTTTTTTTTATCGTTTGAAAGTCTTGTTTGTCCTTGGGGTAGGTCTTTTCAATTTATTTCTGTCGCTCTCTCTCTTCTCGAGGATAATAGAGGGAGAGAGCAAAGAGGAGAAAGAATATGCGGGAGCACGGTGAATTTTTCTCCAAGAGGATCGAGGCGCGACGTGTTTTCGATGCAGCCGGTCGGTTCCTTCTCGGCGGGCTTCTATAATTAAAACAGCAGGAGTGCCTCGTGCGGAAAGCGAATAGCCTCCACTATGGTCGTACTTCGAGCAGAAGAAAGTTCGATCAGAAATATCGTCGAAACAAGAAGCGATGAGGTCAAAGCGCCAGAAGGAAATTGAAGATCAACTCTGGATTTATCTGTGTTCCTTATTTTCAACGATCAATAGAAATACCAAGGGTGGAAGTAAAGACTCGAACAATGATTGTGTATGCTCATCGTAGTGTCGTTCTCCAATCGATCCTCGATCGTGTCTGAGACCAAACTATTGACTAAACTAAATCACGATGGGAAACCTTGACCGTGAAACTCGACGAAGTTTGCGTGGACCGAGCTGTTAAACTGGATTTATTTTAATCCTCCACGGTGTCGGTTAGCCCTCGCGTGTCGTGCCAAAAGACCTACTCAAAATTGGAACAGTCTTTCTAAGATCGACTTTCAATCTTCCTAGTATTCTTTGAAATATCGTTAAAGGGATTCTTTTAGGAATTAATTCACGTTTGAGCCTTCGATATCGTGCGAAGAATGAACTGACTAGGGTAAATGAAAAGTGCGTTGAAACGGATTCCCATTGAGAGACAAAGACAAAGGGTGTACAGAGTGAACCTGCCATTGAAAGAAGTGTCAACGATATTTTCGGCCCTCGAGAAGTACCTGTGTGTTTTTTCGAGACCCTGCCGGCAGTTTTGAAAGGTCCGATCGTCATGTACGGTTAAAAGGGGGTGGAAAGAAAAGCGAGGAAAACAGAGGAAAAGAGAGGAGAAAGAGAAAAAAAGAGGAGGAGGAGGAGGAGGAGGAGGAGGAGGACGCTTTTAAACCGATGAGATGACAGTGCTGTGCGTGCTGTGGGCAACTCTGTCCACCGTGGCATCGATTCTCGCCTGTTCTGGATTTTACCTGCCTTACTGGATTCAGGTAAATTGCCCCCATCATCGAGAAAAACTACCCCATTCCACCCTTCTTCAATTGCGCCTTCCGTCGCGACTTTGCGGACACAAAATTTCTTTCCTATCTTTCCTTTTTCCTTCGATGTTGGATCACTTTAGTTTGTTTATCCTTTTGTTATTATCCGAAGATTAAATATTGATGTATGATGGACGACTGTTTTAACGGGCAAGGGGATAAAAATGTAAATGAATGGAAAGAGCCAATATCGTCAATTAACACGTCGGCTGACACGAGAATTCGTGCTCGTTGAATTAAAATGAACCTTTTAATTAATTTTCACCGACGAATATAGAGATTAATAGATTAAGTCAAATACGACTCTTTCTACGGCCCCAATTTGTCGCAGGAATACAATTTTAATAACGGATTTTATCAACATTATTTAAGTATTTAATTGCAGAGAAAATATGGGAATTTTAGATATTAAAATATGATATTAACAGAAATGAATTTGGGAAAGGATACTGTTCACACATCTGGTGTTACACCGAAATTCTATAGGACCTATGGGGCTCAGTATGGGGTTAAAAATACTTTCCTGGTACCCCCAAGAACACATACGCTAAGAATTAATATAAAGGCAATTGTAATTTTCGCTCAACTTGAACGTCGTCTTGATTCTCCTCATCAGAAACACAATACAGGAGATTACATAATTCCATTCCTACCATGTGCCATTATAATTCTGAAATCTTAAATATTAAATTAAATTTTAAAATATGCCTATAAAATTGAACAAATTATTATAATTATATCGGAATGATTGAGATAATCAACAGAGAGATTCTCAGTAAAGAGTCTGCGCTCATAAATTATTATTTTCGCGCATTAATTGCATCATAGGATGCGTCGTGTTTTGACCTTGCCGCGTGTTTTGTAAATTAAATCCAGCCATTTGAGCGGATTAATGAACAGCGTCCGCGGATCATACTTTACGTTGTAGCAGAAAACGAGCGGGATCTCTCGATTATTGCTTTTTAAGTTAATTCACGGATGGATTGAATTACGCTCGACGCGTGTCAACAAATTTCAGAGAGACGGAAAATGCAGTCGTTTAATAATCACCGATACGTTTGTTCGTTCGGTCGAACGAACGAAATAATATTTTTCGTCTCGAAATTACCCTCTCGCTTCTCGACTGCCAATAGGTTTTTGATGTTTGAAAAGCAACAGGGAAAGGGAGAGAGTTTAAAGCGCCGATAGCTCAAAAGGAAGCGTAAAATGCAAGAATGTCATGCTAAAAGAGAACGTTTGAAGCATACTTCCGGCGCGAGTTCGAAGAATCATGGAGTTTTCTTTAATGTTAAACCTAACAATTCAGTCGAAATGACTGGTTCGTTATTTTCTTCTAAAAATTCTCTAAAATTATAGGGGAGTGATGGAGTAGATAAACTATCGACGTTATATCTATTATATTTGAACAAACAGATTATTATTTTGTACTTTTTCCAAACTACTTTGGAAAAAGAGAAGTCAAAAGTGAAGACGATGGTTAATTAAGTAATGTAAATTTTATAACATAGAACTAAAATATTTATCGCACGAATTATCTATCCATTTGGAAAAAGTAAAA
This sequence comes from Cerceris rybyensis, assembly GCA_910591515.1. Classification (NCBI taxonomy): domain Eukaryota; kingdom Metazoa; phylum Arthropoda; class Insecta; order Hymenoptera; family Crabronidae; genus Cerceris; species Cerceris rybyensis. Next base: position 28,032,833 of record OU342792.1, on the reverse strand, counting down.
AAAATTGTAACAAGTCAAATTGACCACCTTAGTAGTTGTAAATCCTTGACTCTAAACCTATCTACGTTCTATCAAGTAAAATTTAGATACTGAATAACTACTGTACAAGAAAAGAAATGAAGAGGTGGAAAAGACAAATAATTAATTAAAGGTTTACAACATAGAAGTGGGATATTTACTTTTATGCTATCCTACCAATTTAAATAATTTTTTCAAGAATTAGGCTTGATAGATTTAGACTTAAAAGTTTTAATTCTCCTCACTGTAATTAGCGCGATAATTTGTTAAATAATTGGTGAGAATGTCGTCAATAATTTCGCAGTTCAAAGCGAAGACGAAAAATTGACGAGGGATGAGCGTAGCCTTGAAGCATCCTCCGTGTCTTGGGGCATTTCTATATTTACCCCATGGTTACACCCTCGTCAGTCGAGTAAAAGAGGTCGGAAAGAGAGCAACAGGAAAGACTATTTAAAACACCTGCACACTTCTTCACACCTACACTCGGTATCCCATTGCGAGAAGGTGTCGAGGATACGTTAACGGCCTTAAAGTTCTTCGGTTCCATCGAGCTTTCATCGAGGCGTTAGGTTTACTTCGTACTCGTAAAACCATACGACGTCGTTTCTGTCTCTGAGAGGAGCACGGTGAAAAGCCGCGAGATAAATCGACGAGCTTGCAGAAAGGGCGGAAGGGAGGTCGAGGAGTTTCAGGAGGAAGATACCGAAAGATTGCAGTGAAACGAAAGGGAGGCAAGATTGATAGAGAGTAAAGGAACAGAAAAAAAAGCGAGAGAGAATCTAGATGAAGAGGAGGAGGAAAAACTTAGAAAATGCTAGTAGTTGGGAAAATGAAGGAGGAAATGGGACCGATAGAGAAAATGCAAGGGGAAGAAAAGAATACAGGAGAAGATCCTGATTTTGAAACTACGAAAATGTAGCGAAAAATGAAACGAATATTATAGCAGAAGGTATAAAAAAAATAGAGTAGAACGAAGAGAAAGAAAGCTTGGTGGAGGAAAAGAAAGAAAAGGGAGAAGCAGAGCTGGCGAAAGTTTAGGAGAAGTGACAGGAATATAAGAGACACCGAGAGAAAGTAGAATAGATGAGGCAAAAGAGAGGATAGAGACAGAATAAAATCGCAATGATACAACGAGCAACAAAGAGAGAATCTTCCGAACTCTGAAGATCGAAAAGAAGGTGGGAAATGAGACTTGGAGGAAGGAGAACGATCTTGAGTTCCATTCGCCGTTTGCATACGTAAAATTTCTCGATGGATAGACGCGTATGTACATACGAATGATCGGTGGAAACTTTTAGCCTCCCATCGAATACACTTCGTTCTTTCCTCTGCCGATATCGCTGTCGTTACATTCGCGTGAAGCTTCCGCAATTTCAACCCTTAAATACAACGCTGACAAATTCTCCAATTTCCAAACTCTAGCACGATAAAATAAGAGTCCAACACCTTTGGGGTTCTCCAAATATTTGAGACAGGAATAAGAATCTGACAAGTTGTGAAAGATTTCACAGATCAAGTTGACGATGTTATTTTCACGGGGGATGATGCGACCGCTCGCCTACCCCACTATTTCCTCCATAATAGGGTTGCTTTCTGCTTGATTGAAAAATAACCAATGTTCAAAAAATTAAATTGGTGCGAAACTTTGCTAGTTTCGACTAAATTCATCGTTGAAAATCTTGCAAGCTCATTTGTGCGATAGAGCATGTCGTGCTATAATTTTTAGAGACCTATAAAAGTTGTAGACAGGAACAACAGTTGTAAGAGATGCGAACATAGGCTCTGAAGGACTTCGGAATCAAGTTTGTGATGCCATTTTCATGGGGGACGATACGGGCGTTCACCTACCCCATTACTTACCCTTATTGGGGTTGCTTTCTGTCTGGTGGAGGACATGGTCCAAGAAGAATCGATGTAACCTCGTTAATGCGCTCCGAGGAAGTTGCGAGGACAAGTTCGACTGCTTTTGCAAATGTGGTTTGGTTGTAAAGGGGTGGTTTTGTTTGCGCGTGATTTTTGGAGCGGGGATGAAAGTTTTTTGGTCAGTGTCGCGGAAAGATAACGGTTTTATGGGGACTGTTGTTTCGAGGATTTTACGAATGTCGTATCGATGGAGTATTGTTACGAATAAAACACTCTGAAGAGGGAGACTGATGTTGTCAGGGTTGCTATGAATGGTCTTTGAAGTTGGCAGGGTGATTTCCGGTGAATGGAGACTCGAGATTTTACTGTTTGATGTATTTGCGTTGCGTGCTTTCATTTATGTATGGTATAGCTGCTAGTTGTTCTATTTATTGTTCAATTCAGTTTTAAATCAATACTGTTCAACGTAAAATAACTCACTGTTCCAATGTTTTTTGTTTCATGAAGATTTGATTAATTCTTTTGAAGCATAAAATATTTTAGATTTGTTAAAACTAATAATCATCGACGGGAGAGCTAGTACTTTTATCGATGAAGCATTTAATATGGATTTTCTCCACAGTCTGTTTTATTAATTCCGGATTTCACTGGAAATCGGCTTTTCCTGAAAATGTTTCTCATTTATAATATTTATTTTTACCACATTAATGTTTGATTTTATGCAATGTTTTTCACTTTCCACTAGATGAATCTGAAACGAATGAAAATTTATTATTCTCGCCAAAGAAAAAAACATTCGATCCGTAAATATCTGATCGAATGGTGACAAAAATTGGTATTAATCTTTAGAAAATAAAATCAGAACTAGCAGAAGCTAATTGAAATCAATTTAAAACATTTAAAATACCCACTATTAGTATCGGCGCGATAATCACTCCTATCGAGCGATTAAGCGAGCGTAGTGTTAATTAATTAACGACGATTAAATCGTTTCGCGGCGGATTAACGTCCGCGGGGTTTTCAGTGATCGTGTTGTTTCGAATTTATATGATAAAACGCGTTCACGAAGTGGCAAACTCGACAAAGTTCCGAGCATTAAATCGCCATTAACTACACTCGCTCTTCGACTTTGGTTCGCGAAAGATCGAGAAAGGATGTGATTTCGAAATGCGAAATTCAAAATTAACAATTGTATTATTTCTTCCTGCTAATGTTTCCGCTTCATTTGTAATTTTTCCACACATCACGTAAATAATTGCATTTCGGCTGACGCATTTCGGTGGGTTTTCATATAAAGCTACTTATCATTTTGTCGAGAAAGCTGGGGAATTACTGACGACGATGCTAAAGTCACTGGTTGACGTGGTATCTTCTATGAATGATGACGATTATGCTCTTTGTTAATTCTCAATTATCCCTACCGTAATGAAACGTAAGCCGATTGCACATTCGACGATACGTTTCAATACGTTGGAAGTAAATCTACTTAGTATTTTGCCAATAATGTTCAGAGAAATGAATTTCGATTTGTTAGTTGATGGAGGGATTGAAAAATTCAAACCTTTTACAGCGAATGGCCTGGCTTCGATATATATATATTTCAAATGCACTTCGGATTGGAATTCCATTTTTTCCATAAAATTTTCAACATTGCCATTAACTGTGATTTATATGTGAGAGTATGGAATATAATGGAAATTTCTATATTTATAGAAACGAAAGTATATTTAACTTTTGTCTCAACAATATTGAAGTAAATTATCATCGACGATAATCAACGGGAAGTATTCTATAATGGGATTAAATTTGCTATTTAATACTTACTTCCGTCTTTGGTAAAGTGAATTAAGAATTACGATGGAAGATGTTCTCTTTTTCTAAAATTATTTTTTCACCGAACCATTATCGGTTAAAGGAGAGAAAAAAGAATTTTTCCGCAGCTTTAATGGCCGTGTTTGAAGGCAACTTTTAATTCCATTAAACTAAAAGTAATTCCTTGGAAGGATGGAGTTTTTGCATCGTATTAATTTCTGTATAAATCATCATCGATTAAAGTCAAGGGGAGATATTGTGTTACAAAATTAATTGCACAATTTTAAAATAACTTCCACCCTTTTCAAAGGTACCACGAAACCCCAAAGGACTCCCTTCATCGATTAGCAAGCAAAAAAGATATTTTATCGCAACCTTAATGGTACAATTTAAAAGCAACCCTTACCTTCCTTAACTTGAAGGTAATCCTTTAAAGAAACGAGGCCTTCTTTCAAATTAAATTCCAAACAAATCATCATCGATGGAAAAAGAATAAGGGAGTCTGCATCGAAAGGTTAACGGCACAATGTGTTCCTTCAAAGTTGGCTGTATTACCCTCAGCACGAAGTTTCGATCGCTCCACCGACTAAGGTTAAACGTGCGTTATGCATGAACCTGCATAGTTAGGCGATACGCGTGCAAGAGCGCCATTAGCATACTGATGGATTTCGAAATTGCCGAATTATAAGTTTAGCATAAAACTGTTTGCGCGTTTCGCCTAATAAAATACATTTCCCCTTCTATTCTCTTCTCTCGATCTAGCTCATCCTCTAGCCCCTGCTCTCTCTTCCCCTCGGCCTCTCTCACACTTCTTGTGCTCTAGCTCCCCCTCTGAATGACTGTCTAGCTCTACCTCCAGCTGCTTTGCTACCACTCTATTTAACTGACTCTGTAGATCTGTCTCTTTCTCTCACTTTAGTTGATTTTCTAACTGTTCCTCTACTTACTACTCTAGTTACCTCTCTAGCTCTCCCTCTAGCTGCTCCTTTAGCTCTCCCTCTAACTGCTTTTCAACCATTCCATTAAACTGTCTTTCTAGCTCTGTCTCTAGCTCTGTCTCTAGCTGTCCCTCTAGCTCACCCTCTAATAGGCTCCCTAACTATCTCTCTAGCTCGCCCTCTAGTTGCTCCTCTAGTTCTCTCTTTGACTGTCTCTTTAGCTGATTTTCTACCACTCTATTTAACTGTCCAGTTCAATCTCTATCTGTGCCTCTCACTGATTTTCTAGTTTTTCCTCTAGTTGGTATTCTAGCTCGCCCTCTAATAGTCACTTTAGCTACCTCTCTAGCTCTCCCTCTAGCTGTCAGTCTAGCTCCTTTTCTAGTTCCTTTCCTCTATCTTATTCCTCTTTTCTATCTTTCTTATTGTCCTCTTTACCTTCTCCTCTGTCGGTTGTGTTCTGTCTTTTACACTCGCTCTTGTTTTCTGTTTCTTTTTTTTCCCTATCGCCCTTATTGGTTTACGGATTGAGTAACATTTCTCTCGCTGTAACAAATCGCATTTCGTTACGTCGAATAGCGAACGAATTCAACAAGTGCAAGGGGAATCCTTGATATTCACCGGATTCGCGAAAACGAGCCGATCGATGGAAATTAAACGCGGAACAATTACGTTTATCGGGGCACAATCGAATCATCGAGAGAATTGTGTAAACTCACGGAACTCTCGAGGCTCGTTTGCACGAACGGAACGAAGGAAAAACGCAATTTATGGGAGAATTATTTCGCCGATGGGCCCACGTTTTTGGATGCTGGCTATGCGAACGTGAAAGTGGGTGATACTGTTAATCGAAAGGGATCTATGAATTGTGGAAAATTTATGAGATTAATTATCGATGATGAATTAAACATCGATCGGCTAGTTTTGCATCTGGGCGTTCTTATTGTTGAGATGCATACAAATTTACTTTAAATAAATCGAGGGCCTTTCAAAAAGCACATAGAATATAATAATTTTCTTGGTATATCATATCGTGTTATACGCATAGAAAAAATTACAGAACGACAGCTCTCTGTGAATTAAATAATCTGGACTTTACAGTTTCAACGAATGTCAAGTTAAAAGATTCACTGCGACATGTTTCACTTAAAAATATGCAAATTGACAAAAACCATTTGTCAATCTTTTTTCCCACCATATAGGTAAATACTTAACTGCAATACATTCATTGACAATAAAAAATATAAAGCTAAGAATTGCAGGATAAACTCTATGAAATTTTGAATATCGGAGATAAATAAATTGAAGATAAAAATTGAAAAGGTTTTACATAAAATATCTCTCCTGAAAATTCGACAAAATTATTTTCCCATTTTGCACAATATGGATATATCAGCACGCTCAAAAAAGACACGAATTATCCTCCGTTCGTTAATTCAAATTATCCTACGAACGTGCAAAATCCTCGAGATTAATGATAAAAAATGGAACCTCAATCGAGCACGTTCATCGCCCTGTGGTTAAACCACGGTGCGAAAATTCTCATTGCGAATGAATCGAAAGCAAAAAGAAAAACACTCACGTACGAATTGTTTCGCTGATCGTTCATTTCTCCGCGAATAATTCGCGAGAGATACCTTTCCATTATTACTCGAAAAGCTCGTATAACTTCCGCAAAGTATGCAAATCACGACGTTCGAAAAGAAAAGAAAAAACAGCCCAAGTGATTAACGAGCCGTGAAAAGAAACCAAAGATCGATCAATTACGTTTATCGTCGAATTAAACGTAAAGTCATGAAAACTCTCATACCACCGTGGCGAATCGGAAGGAAGAATAATAAATTCATGGTAGAATTATTTCGCTGATCGTTCATTTCCTCCGTTAATATGCGAAAGTGGCTCTCGATATTAACCGAAAAGTATGTAAATTAACGAGACGGTGGTTTAAAACACAGCGAGGATTAATGACCCATAAGAATTACACTGCGATCGATTCTACCAGGGTAAATTAAATCATCGAATGCCGCAATTATTTTGGCTTATCTCGTTTCCGAGTATTCGTGTTGCGATGAAAAGAAGATACAGTTTAACAGAGAACTATTTTCCCGACGTGGCTTCCGCGTTCATTGTGATGATTAAATTCCAGTAAACTGTGATGTTCGTTTCAATATTACAATTACAAGAATAACGTAGAGCCGAATGAGGTAATTTTCATAGTTGAAAAATTACTAATTACGTAAGAGGAACTTCGAGAATATGATGGATATTCGTTGGTCAGAATTTTGCAAAATTTTCAATCGAAGCGGATGTAATCTAGGTAACGCAAGAACGAAGATTTCCGGTTAGTCGGTGGAACGAATATTGTTCAAAAGGAAGTTTAGGATTTGCGAGGTTGTTATCTCGTTAATTTAATATTCCGGATTTGATTCGAGGAATTTCGATGAGGTCATGTTCACCAGAAACTTTGGAATTATATATTGGAAAATTTCGGTTTGCGAATTTACACGTGATCAATGGGAATTACTGCAATCTGGTTTTATCGTGGAAGAGATCTTTTAATCGACGGGGGTAATTGGCTTATCGAAGGAATTGCACTTCAGATATTAGGAGGTCGTTGGAACAGACCGTACCATTTACGTGGAAGACTCGTTTCCTTATCGTTTTAAGAGACTGGATCTTTTGCTGCGTTTGCTATCTTCCTAGTTGTCTAAAGTTTTGATAATACCGGGCACCACTTTTGTTAAAGCTGAAGAATATGAAGAAGAAGTAAAAATTCGAAGGAGAAATAAATGTAAGCTGTGGAAGTATAAAATGTATGTTAAACATGAATTTTCTTTCACGAAAGCAAAGTGTAAAAATTATATTTCTAGGGGATAGAAATTTTTATGAAAAATTTCAGAGTGAAACGAATCAGGAAGAAGAGACGAAGAAGAGATGTGAAAGAAAGAGGAAACGTTTCTGAGAACTCTGTACAAAAGGGGAACGTAGAAAATTCTACAAATGGAATAACAATGTGCTGAAAACTTGGTGTTCTCTATTATGATTTTTCTTGCGCCTGAGGAACGAGCCAAGCTATGTAGGTTTCTGCACTCTGAGTTGCGTGGAATCGCGGCCATTCAAACTGGCTAATAAAACATTTTCCCAGTTCTTTGGCACGCTGGAAAATCTGCCGAGCAAGAGGTAAACTTCTTTCACCGCGATGCGCCGACATTATACACCTGCATAAATGAATAGATGCATAAGTTTCGCGACCCTTCTATATTTACTTACTCCCTTGTTTCCTTTGGATTTACGGCAGACAGCCGCGACACTGAATATCAAGAGATATCTCTATACCTTTCGGACCGATATCAAAGAAAAAAATTCAACTGATTGCACAATGCATTACTTCTATAACTAGCTATTCAATTATAAAATAATCCAACAATAATTACGATAACTAAGGAAATAAGATTTAAAAAATTTGCAATCCCGAGTACCAAGAAATTCTATATTTTTCCAGTCTAACATCCAACTTGAAAATTCTTGAATTTTCTGTTTAAAAAATTATGAAATTATCCAATAATAATTACTACGAAGAAAGCAAGAATAATGACAATATTTCCATAAGAGATCAATAACTCTATGACAAAATTCTCTGGGATAAAATTCAGTACCAAGGTCTAAGTGGATCTCAAGGAAACCCTTAAGGATAATATCGACGTGATGGAGTCTCACAAAGTATCCACACTATCTCAAGGACGATGATAAAACCTCGATAATCATCTGCGAGAGTGAAAGGGAATTATTCTGAACAATTTAAAAGAAAGAAATAATTAAAGTATTCCTGAAGGCGGACGAAGGAGAAAGGAATAATATCGCCATCAGCGTCCTCCCCGAAGGGGCTATCCCTTCGAAGCGTATATCTTCCGCGAGTATCAAAATGCAGAAGAGGGCTCTGAATGGCTTTGAAAATACTCGAGTACCGGGATGAATAAATGCATAAGTGAATTTACATTCGCTTTCCTGCACTCGCCTCGACGGCGTGTATACGCGCCACTGCTGGCGCTGCCGGCATCAGGAGCGGATAGCTTTATCGTTCATTTAAGAAGAAATCTCGCGGGGGTAACGCTTAAAACTGAACTCCTTATTATGGCTGCTTTCACGTTGGATCTATGGGAAGGGAATCTTAAATTACCGTCGAGAAAAATATCGGGTTTCATGACGTCGTCGGTGGAGAAACGTTGCTGAGGAGCAAGGTAGATTTTTCAATGGGGAAAAACGATTATTGGTTTCGCGTTTTGTACGTTATTTGAGGGAAATGTTGGAAATTTAGTGAAAACTTGCGATGAATTTCGTAATTCAGGTTGTTAAGAACAGAATAGGCACTACTAACCGTAAGAATTAAAGTTGAAAAGCACAAAAACTAAATTGATCAATGCGCTAGCCAGAGGGTCTGATCGTGAAAGATTCATTCCACTTGAGCGACACAATTCGCTATTATTCAGAGTTCAAAAGGTCATATCTCGTTTAATTTTTGACCGATTTACATGCGACCTGTCTCCTCGTGTTTCTTAAAGTCTCAACTTCTGAGGAATGTACTTTTACTTGTAGTGAGTATACTTCAAGAAAGTGAATAAAAAAAAGGGTGGAAAGAAATTCACCCCATTTCAACAACTAGAAGCCAAGGGACACGAGATCAATGTTTTGCAAAAATCGGCACCCCACTGCGCTCGCAAACGTTGCGAATGACAGAGAGAGGGTAAAAGTAGGGTGGCCGGAAAACTTAATCTTTCGAGGAAGAAAATGGTTGGCACGGAATCAACTGTTTTGTCCCTGAATCGAGTTGAAACGTAAAGTCATAGCGAATCTCGTGACTGAAGAGGCTACATTCCATTCTCGTTTCTTTCGACCAAAGATAATTGACTCGAGGCGAAAATATTGTTGATAAATAGCCAGCTCTCGAGACCATTGTTCCATTCTTATTTAACTACCATCCAATTTTCAATCTATCCGAAAAATAGAATTATAAACCTTTCAAATTCCATCGACTAAAAGTATAAATTCTGTACATTATTTTTTTTTTATATTCAAGTTTAATCATCACAGCGTCCACTGAGATCCAATAGTTCGTAATTTCGCGTTTTTTCCAATCTGCTAATAACAGTGAATACGGTTTGGCAGAATATTAAAATCGAAATTTCAATCGTACTTCCAGGAAACTGCATTTATGTATCTCCGTTCTCTCCAATTCATATCATTTCCACTCATTCCGTATCCAGTTTACTACGTTTTATTCCACTCCTCTCTAACATTACCGCATTAACTATATTGAGTTACTTTCAATTTATTTCCTTGAGCCTTGGCTCTAGAATAATAAACGATCTCTCTCCAACCCCTAACTCTCTCCCTTTCCACCCTAACTATTTATCTACCTATCTCGTACTCCCTCGATTTCTCAGTACGCTTAAAACGAACCCTCCTTCGAGCGTGAAATAAACGAAGAAGGTAAAACGAAAATGCACGGTAATAGACGTAACCGGTCTCAGCAACAAATTTAATAGTCCATTTCCGGCGTGTAGTTCAAAAGGACGTTCAACCTCTACGTTTTCCCCTTTAGCTTCGTAAAATCCTGTAGGAGTGTGTCGAGCACGGGCCAGATCTAGGAAAAGAGGGGGTGAAACGATCCCTTTTGCGCGGCTCGAAACGCGACACTAAAACTCCAACCTCGATCTATCCTACCGAATTCAACCCCCTCTCCAATGTCACCCTTCTCATCTACCACATTCAACCCTCGAACGTTTCACCAGATTTCTCTCTGCTGATTTCAGGGACGACTGCTGGGTAAAGCGGACGCGTACTTTAGTTCCTTTCGGCGTTGCAACTATCCACGAATAAGGGCGCCGAACGCCGCGCCTGAAATAGTTTACGAGTGCGCCAGGTACTCCAGGTAGGTACTTCTCTGGTTACACCGTGTCGGTGCACTTTGTATTTTTATCGGGGATAAGTCGCAACGTGCAATTTTCGACTGTTTCTTTGCGACTGCGATTTTAGGAAGATTATACTTTTTCCGAGAGGGAGAGTTTCTTTGACGAAAGAAATTTTATTTTGCAAATTACGTGTTGCGAAAAGCTATTATGAAATATTAGAAATTCCTAAATAATCTTACCAGGGGGTTGGTCATTCGACTGATTATAAAGAAACGATAAGAATTTAATATTATTTAGTATTGGAGAGATCGCAATAACAGCCTTTAGTTAACCCAGTTTTTTGTTTTACATGGGAAAATCTTGCATAAGACACTCGCCGTCTGAGGTGGCGACAGGTAGTGTGAGATTTTTACCAACTAAAACCCCATGGCAGCCTTCTTAGAGCTGTGCAGGTGAACCCCGTGACACTATTGGGATTCGCCCTAAACTGGATCCCGGTAGAGATGGCGGGATTCGCCATAACTCCAGGTTTTTTCCAAAAGTAAAGCCATCATACGGTTAGGATGCATGACGGTTCATTTTCCCACTATGATGGACAAGTCCATTCCGGATAGGGTCCCTTGATCTTAGAGGGCCCATGATTTCGAGTCAAGGGCAGGGCGCATGAGAGAGAGAGAGATAAATCTCCCAAGGAAAGTATCAAACCTCTTAAGGGATTCGTCATCCCCTAGCTCGGGTACCCCCGGGTGCGCTAGACCCGTACCTGCCAGCAAGCTGGACAGGCCCCTGAGGGGTGGTCCAGAGTGATAATTCGGTTCTGCTTGCCGTATGATTGGTTTTGTAGCTGCCTCTGCTATTGCTTAGAATTGAATTATTAAAATAAAAATTAATCGGTGATTCTTGATATACCGTATAGTTGAACGTAATAATAATATTATAAAAATAATATTATCGTGTCGCGATTTATTAAGGTTTTCAATGTAATAGATTTTGCAAAATTTGAAAATTCCGTATCAGAATTATCTCATCACGAGTATCACTCGTCATTATAGGACAAAGGGTTAATAACGCAAGAATTTAAGCGCAAATGGTACGGCTTATTGATAAGATGGGCCTAATTTAAATTCTACGATACTGCCGCCTTTAATTGAAATTGTACCAGAGACTCAATAGAAAGAATCAAATATAGTCAAAATAAAATTCAATTTATCAAACTTATCAACGATCGACATACCGGTCAAAATGTCAAAGCGTTTACTATTAATTGATTACTATTAATTGTTTACCGCTGAATTATTCTACGTCCACGCAAAGTGTACGCAGATATTTATCAAAGAAAACAATAGGCAAACCTGCCGGTTCATTTGTTTCCCCGATGTTTTGATTTTCGGCCCAGCTGTTTGCAGTACGTATTTAACATCGTGACCATAGGCAGAAGGTGATTATTCGTCAAACCCCCGTGCTAATTCCCACAGCGTCCGAATGCCGACCGAATTTCACGTTGCGATTATTCACCTTTTTCGAGCACTTTCGAAGTTTCCCCTTTACCCTCCAACCATAGGCCACGAAAATATTCCAACTTCGACAATGCACGAGTTAATTTCGGTCGACGGGAACGACCCAGTGCTCGTATAATTTCGGCTACGCGGCTGGAATAATTTCGTTCGTTGGAATATCGGTCCCTGAAAATGGTGCAAAAAGTTATAAAAACTTTTCATCGTGCGGCCACCGTCTCCGTTCTTCTTATGCGCCTTTCGCGGAATCGTAAAATCGTTGTTCTCGCGAAACCTGGCTGGTTTTTTATTAAAATGAAAAGCTGAGGGTGTCTTGCCGTAAAATTAGAAAAAGTTCTTTTTGGTTGGCGCTCGAGAGTCGACTGAAAGTTATATTCTTTCTTTTTTGCCGAGTCTTCGAAAATTGCGGGTATAATTTGAAACGGGGATACTTTATTTGCGGTATAGTACAAAATATGAGTGCAATTTTCTTGGTAATTATTACAGGAGAGAATGTGTGCGATGTTAAACGACATTCATATTCGCAATATGAGAGAATAACTCTTTATACGAGGTTTAATTATAATTTTCTCTCTTCTTCTCGGTTTCATTAAATGTTCTATTTTTTATGGACTTGTTCTGTTTACTTTTATCGTTCACAAAATGGAATAATTGTAGGTTTATTATATTTTGTTAAATATTGGTCCTTTGACGCGATAATTTAATGAGATATTTTTTATTTACAAATTTATTGACTCTTTTTGACCTATACTTTCCATTTCGATGGTAAATGAATTGTACGCTTATGCAATCATTTTTATTCGACGGACGAATGAATAATTTATAAAAGGAAAATGGGGAATCGATAAATCGCATCATAAATTACATGAATTTTCCACGGCTTCGTTCCGCCAGATACACGCAACGAAATGAAAATGTTTTCTGCGGGGGAAAAAGCCGCAAGGATGAAACCATGAAATTTTCGAGTTGATTGACACTATTTATCGAGTATAAATTATGATAGAATTTTTAACATGCAAGACCTTTTAATCGCTCATGATTCTGCATGAAATTTCCACAAGATCGATTTTGCGAGTTAAAAAATCCGACAAATTTTGCAAAAACCAATGGATGGTCAGTGAAATAGGGCAGTTCACTGGAATATAAAGAGGATGCACTTCCGGCGGTGTGTATCAAATTACAGCGGCTTGTTTTAACTGCGGCGAATCATTAATCAATTCTACATTATTGCTCTTTCGCCATCGAAATTTGCGATATTTGAATACAAGGGAACGTCCCAAAGTGTGGGAAAAAATACAGTTAGCCAGTTAAATTTCAATCAGTTTTCCTGAATATTTATTTCCAAATACTATATATTGAAACACAAAATACGGCTAAATTGGAACTTTGATATTTGCATTACAAGAAAAGTTATTGCATTTTCAATTCTATTCCACGTCTACCTTGTAAAATAAAAATTCTAACACTATTCCAACACCAATAACATTTAAAGAATGAATAATACGAAGAAAAGGCTGAATTTTTTCAATGTAACATTTAAACAGAGCCAAAATGTATTTGTAGTTTCATCGAAGAAAAAATACGCTGAAATAACTCTGCGTTCGCGTAAAAATACAATACTCCATAAAACACGATACAAATAGAATTTTAATTCACGAAATATTATAGCATTTAATTACACCGACGCTTGAAATAACGCCCGTTTGAAATAATACGAGAACCATCGGCCGGCTGTACAAGTTCCCGGACTTTTTGCCGTTTCGCGAATTTTTTTTTATTCCCTCTCCTCCCTTCTCGTTCTACGCGTCTCGCGCTATTTGCTAACGAAATTAAATATCCTGCCGCGACTGTATTTTATCAAAAGCGTTCCTCTTATTCGTAGTCAGCAATGTGCCGGACTAATTACGGACAAACCGAACTACGATGCGTTAATAAAGACCGCCGGAAATTGAAATGAAAAGAGCAGAGAAGAGCGGGGCACAAGGGTAAATGAAAAAATTGCTGGAAAAAAGGGCACCGGGAAATGAAAGAAAATTGAAAAGAAAAGAATATTGCGATAATTAAACGTAAAGCAACGATTTCGAAGTATAACTTAACACTGATAATTTAATACCCAATCGTACGAACTCACTTTTTTTTAACTTTGGAAACAAGTGCTAAACGTAAAAACTTACTATTTACCACTAGAATTATCGGTGAATAATCCAATTTATTTAAAAATATTAAATAAACACGTTCACATTTTACTAAACAGTTGCAGAAAATGCAAAAAAAGAGCAAAGATAGAAATTTCAAAAATACCGTTAATGAAATTAAGACACAGTCATTTTTTTATTTTTAATATATGCAATTAGTTACTAGGAAAAAAAGGATGTTATTCAACAATTCCAGAAAAGCTCACTTTGCCTTTATTTATTTTCTTAGAAATCTCACGTCACGTAATTTCGCTACAAGGGGTTGATAATCTTCGTTGAAAGGTAATCGTTCTGAAAAGTACGAGGAAATTCGATTACCTCGAGGGAAGAAAAGACGCAGAATTATCGAGCAGCCCCGATTACAATAATCGTACAAGGGTCGAGCTTGCACTTGGATAAGAGCCGCACAAAAGTCATAAGTGTTACTACCACCGGCACTTTCCACGAACGACGTGACTCGATATTTCCATTTATCCACGGCGGTAGACCACCGCCACGTGGTCCGTTACCCGGAAATTGACAGGGTAGAAATGTATCGAAGGGGTTGGAAAATATCATGGGTGGAGGTTCGAGATACGGGAACTCGGACACCGGTTTTATTACTCGACAAGAATGAAACATTAAATGCCTGGATTGGGTTGGAATTTGTATGCGCAACTATTCTCTCCGCGTGTTATTGTTCTTTAACAGCTTAGTCTACAATAACATGTGAAACTTGTGGTGCGGTAACTGGAATAAACAATTTCCAAGTTTCGTTAAACCCATAAAATTGAAACTATCAGTGAGATTCGAAACGATAAAATTATTGCTCTAATCATAATATTACGTTAAATTCTATGACATATCAAGAATCACCGGTCATTTTTTATTGGAGCAATTTAATTCTGATTCATTGTGGATGGAGTCATGAAAGAAATCAAAGGCCAAGGGGTTAACGAGGTTTTAGGTATATGGAGGCAAAGTGGATTGTTTGAAATTTTAGAATTTACGCAAGAGGGGTGATATTTGATGCTGGTTTTTAATGAAAGAAGAACATTTGATTAATTTGGGGTATTTTAAAATAATGGGTAATTTTAAATGAAGAAACGACAGAGTCAAAATTCATTTAATTATTTCCGCGGTGAATCGTGATGAAAAAATGAAACTACACGTTGAAAAGCATCCTCGTAAATTAAAAGCAGGAGGGTCCACCTTACACACTTACCTATATTACTCTCAAACGGGACAAAAATATTTGGAGAATATTTTTCCGCGGTTTATTCTTTCAGTGCGATTCGATTCGTACGTGTAAACCTCTTCGAGCTTGTAATTTCACGCGTCCGACGCTTGCCGTGTTTCATTTAACGAGAAACAGGACAAGCGGACAAGGGAACGCGCGAAAACATCGTTCTCTATTATATTTAATATCAGCCATGTTTCGTGGGAAATCGGGATTGTCGTAATTTACATCGCCATACTTCACGGAATAAATATTACCCGGTGAACATTCCACGAACGTCCGGCCACCCCCGCACCCTCGTAACTCGGTTTGTTTAACTCGACCGGCTCGTTTCTGTCGACATTTTCCCAGGGTTGTCGGTGAGGTTATACACAGAGAGAGAGAAAGAGAAAAAAGTAGTAAGAAAAAAAAGAGGGGTTGAAATTGGGAGAAACAGAGATCGAGAGATGCAAAAAGAGAGATAAACAACAGAAGGTGAAAAGAAAAGATGAAGGATGAAGCCAAAGGTGAAGAGAGCATATGATGAGAACATGATTGCTTTTATCAACCCCTTGACCTACGATTTCTATTCTGATGGGGCGCACGAAGACTCAAAATTAATTCCGGAAACCAAAAGTTTTCACTGATTAATTCTTAATTAATGTAATATTAATAGTATAGAAATAATGAGAATGTTTCGTGACCGGTTGATATTGTCAATTTAATAGTTTTTGAAAGACTTCAAAACTTTCTATTCCATTTTCCGCGCTGCAAGTCCCACACGTAGTTGTAGGCTAAAGGGTTAATAGGGTTGAATCCAGTGATACATTATAAAAACATTGAATGTGTGCGGCTTGATGTTTGTTTTTTTATTTTGATGATTCGGTAATACATACGTGCAATTTGTAACGAAGATTTATTAAATAACATATGTTAATTATTGTACTGATTAATTAATAACCAGCATTCACATGTGAGAGTAAGAGAGCAAGGGATGAACGCGAGAGAAAGAGAACGTAAAAAAAAGTAAAGCCAAAGACAGTTATCGCCGTGTCTCTCTCTCTCTCCGTTCCGCGCAATTACACCCTCGCAATTTTACGAACGAAACGTGAGCCATTGTGGGATTTCATGGGAGGAAGAGGAGAAAAGTGGGCCGGTGTTCGGTGCGTGCCAGCGATAAAATTATCCCACGCGAATGGAGAGGACGAAGAAAGGGATTCGTAACTTTTTCAACCCCCACCGAGATCACGATTTGAAAGCGCAACCCCCTGTGACGAAAGCAAGCTGCGAATTTTCGATCTGGATTAATGAAATTTGGAAAGAGCAATTGCACTAAACAACTTCCTGCTGAATTCGTTTTCATGCTGTTTCTATATTAAAGTTAATTTGAGTGTTAAACGGAATTCCACGGAAATGAACTTTCTCTCCTGCTGCACTTTGCCAGAGAATTTCGTTGCGATTAACGCAGAGTCAAAATTTGCATCGATCCGTTGAATTTTCTCGATCTTCATGGAAAATATTCAATTAAAAAAGAAAGATGACTTTTCTATCTGCAAAAGATCGACTCTTTTACCGGAAGTGGACGTAGATCAATGTAAATTGAAGTTTTCAATTCGGTTAAATACTCATAGCAGAACAATTTCTCTCTACTGATGTTTGTAAAGCTTTCAATAAATGAATTGTACAGTTATTACAAAGACCTTTGAATTTTTTTTAACTGATAATTCTCCAACAATTTCCAGCTTATTGTCGTGGAAGAACGGAAATCAGATTTTCTCGCATCTACGAGAGCAAGTTAATCCCGATACCTTTTAATTCCATTTATTCGCTGAATTTAATCGTATTTTTGCTAAAACAATGCCAAAGTAGAACAGCACTCCATGGACGATCGTTAATACAAGATCTCGACGGTATTGTTGAGTCTTTCCTCTGATTTTCGTGCTTTTTATTCTCGCCTATTTTATTGGAAATCGAGCGCGCACGCTGCCGCTCCGCTCGGCCGGAAGGACGCAGGTCGGGCAGTTTTAATGCGACGCGATACATGTAAACCACAGGTGGATTCTGAACGTACGGTCCTCTTTTGTTTTCTCCTCTTTTTTATCCGGAGTTCATTTGCCGCTCGTTCGAGCGGGAGAATGTGAACCCACAATAATCCCGACGGAAGGGATTTCTCCAATTTTTTTATCTAATCTGGTCACTGATTTTTTTTTAAATCGTTTGTTCCTATTATATACCACGAATGTTTCTTTATAATCGACTAGTCTCAATTTTAAATGTCTGTTGCAATTTTATATTTGTTATTTTCCAAGTAAACTACTCGGTGATGTCCTTTTGCGAAGGATATTCTAAGTTAAGGCTAATTGCAGCGAGTGCGATCAATTAAACGGTTTAGGGGAATGAAGATAGGTCATTTTTCGTATTAGTAACTAAAGGCTGTATATTGCGTCGTTTTCTGTATTAAGTTTATTATTTATGGCTAAGATAAAGGGTTAAACATTTCATAAAAATTTTTTAAAAATTCAAGACAAGTCATTTTGACTATCTTGGTAGATCTAGTGTGAAGGGATTAAAAAAAAACATATTTTTCATTTGGAGTTCCATTGTAAACGCAGAATATATAGGTACAAAGTTAACTGCAAATGGGATAATATTACAATTCAACAATGAATTCTCGGACAATGATTTTTATCCTGTTTCCCTGAATTTTTCTAAAAACTTAATCCCATCCCTGTCGAACAGAACAATAGAAGAGATTATTAAATTTCTCCGGTAAACCGATAATAGCCAATTACGTTCGATGGAACTGTGGAAAAAAAATGTGGATGAAACGAGAATCGGAGATGGAAGAAAAGTAGGTTGTTCAATGTCTTTAATGGCAACTGGAAATGACGTTTGCTTTCAGTTTCTGGGACATACCGAGTGCCTGGTGGCAGGCGAGCACCGTCACCATGGGAATCGGTGTTGCGATCGCCGTAATCGGCGCCCTCACCCTATTAGCCGCCGCTTCCTCCTTTCTACCCCATATACTGAAAACGCCAAAGCACACCAGAGTCCTTGGATCTCTGCAGCTACTTGCTGGTGAGTATCCTTCGATTTTCGAGTGTTTGAACAGAACTTCGAGTTTGGCTCATCGTCCGTCTGAAGCGGACGATCGATGCTGATGGTCCTTTGCTGCCAAGTTGGATGGGAAATTTAATGGGGATTAGAAAAATTTTCGACTTTTACCTTGTGACAAATCGTGGTGGAATTTCGGCTTAGTTCGTTGAAATTGTAAATCCAAATTATCGGATAGTACTTTCCGGTAGACCTAATAATTTGCCCTGTGCCCTATTTGTACCGTGACTACCTCTGCTATAATTCAGAATTTAATTGCTAAAATAAAAATTGATCAGGGATTTTTGATATGCCGTATAATTTAACTTAATATTAATGTTATAGAAATAATATTATCGCATCGAATTTCATTAATATTTCCAATTTAATAGGCTTTCTAAAACTTGAAAATTCTCTACAAAATCTCATCACGAGTGTCACTCATTATTGTAGGGTAAAGCGTTAGGGTTCCTTTGAATTACAATAAATTTATTCAACATGAATCAAAGTATGGTAAGTTCGAATTAAATTTTTTTTTGATGGATGCCATGTCACAGTGTATAACGAATGTCGCGGAAAACCGGCAAAAAACACTCTCGTATTTTCAAATCATCGAATCTTTGATGAAAAGCTTTCAACGACAAATTTTTCCCGCTATGGAGAAAAGTGTAGGACGTGGAAATTAGCGTGAGTGTAACGAGATGGATGGGCATCGGTAAACATTATGCAATTGCATCGATACGTGAAATGATGGAAAAAAAGAGCGGTGAGTTTACACGAAAAACTAAATTTTGTTGCGGTTTATAGTGGAGTGTAATTAACCGGGACCAATATTCGAGTAATTTCCGTCCAATAGCAATTTCCTCTTCGTATTTTTATTCTGCGACCCCGAGAATTTAAGAGAAACGATGTTTCATGTTCATAATTTCGTTAATAGCACTACAAAGCTCGAAAATGGAAAAAAAGGTAATATTGTAGCAGAAAA
The DNA here is from genome assembly GCA_910591515.1 of Cerceris rybyensis. Classification (NCBI taxonomy): domain Eukaryota; kingdom Metazoa; phylum Arthropoda; class Insecta; order Hymenoptera; family Crabronidae; genus Cerceris; species Cerceris rybyensis. Next base: position 28,013,308 of record OU342792.1, on the reverse strand, counting down.
ATATAAACGTCAAGTGGAAGTAATTTCATTTGAGCCGCAATTCGAGTCGATAATTTCACTGGTCGTTCATAGTCGTGCAATCGAATGATTTCGTTCGATGAATCGGATTTCTATGATTTTGAAAAAAAAAAAACCTTCATCTCGTAGAGCATTGTAATAAAATTCTTGGGGAATAGTACTTTATCGAGGACTAATTTCCGGTAGAATCTACTCGGTTCATTGGGTTCCATTAGTTACTACCGCTTCGTGTAGTTGCGAAGATAGTCGCGAAACTTTCGCGGACGGCGTCGACCGAATTTTCCAAGTGAAGTTCAAAATCGAAGACATAGACTATTCACGGAAAATGCAATTACAACAAGTGGATTAAATTGGAAGTTGAAGACGACAGAAAATACTAGTTGTGAAATTATTCTCAAAAGTTTAACTACCAACATTGCTCGAATCTTTTAAATAAATTACAAAACTGTAGGCAGAGAAGTCTCCCAAAGAATTTAATTACAACTCGGGAATTTCTCAGCATGCAAATTACAAATAACAACAGCAGATTATAAAAATATTATTGTATTGCATTTTTCGAATTTTCAAAGTACATTTAAAAAATGTAAACGACGAAATTTCAATGAGACCTGCATTACAAAAATTTGTAGGAGTGCAAATACAGCGAAGGAACAACCAGAAAGCAAAATAAGATGCAAAAGAGCCATAGTGGAAAGGAATTTCGTTGGTCCATCATGATGGAAGTATTTAAGCTTGAATTTTATCGGATGGCAATAAATGTAAAGCAATCCATGGCTTTCTGTACGATGGTTCGAAGTATTCGCGAGAACGAAGGCACTTCCGGTCGATTTGTCGCGTCACGAACCTACCTTCGGGGGTGTCTTTTTCGCTCTATCTCGCGGATACCCTCCGGTGTAATAACTGCGAGCGTGATATACAACCGAGACTGGAAAACCGGAGCAAGAAGATTGGGAAAAACGGGAAATAACGTTGGTTCGTTGTTCGAGCCGATTTCAAGAATTTACACGAAAGTATCTTTACAATTTTTCGAACGTTTCATTCTCCTGTCTTATCTGCGTGTGCTAGATTCTTCGAAATTTGTTAAGTTCCCTTATAACATTTTTTCCCACTACAACTATCTGGGTTTCATCTATTATGTGTATTTTATTTAACGCTATTAAATAAGTTTGAAAAACAGAAGTATGGTCAGTTAAGTAAATTATGTGTTATAATATAAAAGCGAGGTACAAACTCGAGGAAGGTTTATATAAAAAGAAAAGGTAGAAAATCAGGAACAGGAGCATTTTGATAGTTCTGGTATTAAGTTCCTTTTGCTGGAGGATCTGTCACAGTGATTGTGTTTCATTGTGTTATTTGCTAAAAAAATATTTTTTTCTTCTTGGAACGACAATCCTTTTTTCATATAGATTCCAGCATCGATTGTACCTTTGTGCGATTCCAATTTCGCGAGAGCGTGTTATCTTTTTGCGCCACGTATTTTAGCACTTTTGCGCGCCATGCATTACTGCTTTTATAAATTGTATTATTTTGTTCTTTTATTTATTGAATTACGGCATCGAATGTCAGTTTCCCCCTCTATAGTACGTGAAATTCGCGTATCTGTTTGCCACACGACTCTCGACTCTCGTGCTCGCTGAATTTTATTGATTTTTCAAGCTTTATTTTTTTCCATCCAACCTCGGCGACGATTGTTCGCTATTGTTCGTTACGATTTCGCAAATACGAATCTGTTTTACGAATCTCGGGTGTCCAGTTTCCTGTATCTCGGTGCTCTTAATTTAATCTCGCGTCTCAACGTGACGATGGAATCGAATAATTGAATCGTTGAAACAGCCAGATCAAAAGTATCGAGGGCAAACGATCTAGCCGAGTAAGCATGGTAAAAGTACCTCCAAAGATAATTAATCTTGAGGCATACAATTCGACAGAGCGCTTCGAAATAATCATTTCTGGAAAGTATAAATCACCTACTCTTACCGTAGGGGTAGTTATAGTGTGATACTTTACAGTTTTTGTCCTATAACTCCCGTTTGGCTACAAAGAAAATTCTGAAAAAAATCACACATATTATACCCAATGGTGTGCATACTTTGAAATTTTTCAGATTTTTTAGAATAACGTGCCTCAAGATTCTTTACAAGAGGAATCAGAAGAAGGTGATGAAAACAGTGGAACGACAAAGAATTGGGAGAAATTAGTAAGAGAAATCTTTGAATATAATTCCTATCTCCCTCAGGTGGAAAGATAGAGAAAAAGAACAATGCTATCTATATTTTGCTGCTCTTAATTGAATCTCCCATATCACCGAGCGACAGATTCCAACGATCTAAATATTGAAACAGAGAATCGAAAATATCTCACTGTAGAGTGTGAGAAAATATGAGAAGCAATATTAACAATCGTGGAATGTTGTAAAGTAAGCAGAAATTATCAATGAATACTGTACGTTGTAAATTGTAAAATGTTACTCTATATTTCATATTTCACCGTAATTAATTGCATTTCGCAACTCATCGAGGCGTTAAAATGAAAAATAATCAAAGTATGGAGGCAACTTCGTTGAAAAGTCAACCGAAATTATTAATATAAATGTATAGTGTTTTTTAACGAGGTGGATAGAGAAAAAGTACGGTAACACTTTATGTTGGAATAGCTAGACAACGAACTGTCCGCAAAGAAAATGGATATTACTCGAATATCATTCTTCTTCCAACGTTGACACATTCCATTTTCTTGTCCGTCGCTCGTTGCTCTGGATTTATTACTTTTAAAACAACCTACACTCGGCAAAACAACCGAAAACCCCGTCACACGTTTCGCCATTAAAGCCGTAACAAGATCGTCGAGTGGGAATTTCAAATTTATTTAAACCTACCCCGAACTATCTTCGCATCCAATCGGGCCCAATTTCGATAGAATCGATATCCCGTCGCAAATTGAGAGATAGAATTTTATTTACGCTTCGGAATCTACATATTTCCACCGGTGATCCAGAATTTTATGTATCGCCATTTTCATCGATGTACGACCAACTGATTTTTCTCTCGCGAAGCCCAGGTATTTGAGTAAAAATTCTACCGAGTGCTAAGATGATTATAGGAATAATAAATGGACTTATAAATTGTGGATTACAATAATGCGATTTCCAAGAAATTTCTCCTACTTGTCAGAAAACTTTTGCTTCCTCTTTTCCGTCGTATTTTTCGGATTTAATAGCTATGGTGATTTCGCGTGGCACTTATCGTTTTGGAGGGTTGGGAAAACTAAGAAATATCACATAGGAAAGATCTGAGGTAATGAGGATTTGAATTTGAGACGATTAATTATGAGACCTAATAAAAATGGTACAAAGGTGACCGTTCCTAGAGCTGTGTCTATTGTTCAGCCAAGGGTGATAACGTGAAGCAGATCGAAGCTGAAATAACCCCCTGACAATAACCACTGATGCCTAGTACTCGGTTTTCCACCCACTATCGAGGTTGCACACACGGAATTCCTGGTATTCCAGTCATTCCCGAAAGGATTAGCGAGGATGCACTCGATGTCCGTCGTTTAGAACGTTACGTATATGCGAATGTTTGTTCGAACGACAATGAGATCACCTCGACTACCTGTCGTTCAATGAGCATTTTAGGGGATCATCGACAAGCTATCAATTTTTCAATGATTCCCAATTTTCCATTTTTTAAACGACAATTGGATTTATGGCAACCAAATCAAACCCCCAAGTCACCTTTCAAAAAAACAACGCAAAATAAAACTTACCATCATCTTACAAATCTTAGCAACACTGTGTCACAAGAGTCACCCCCACATAGCTCTCAGAAACACCTATATCTTCTACCTCATGCTCTTTCTCTCCATCGATTAACAAGGCGCCAACGAAACGCGGGGGAAACAACCCCCGTATATCTCTTTCGCCCGTTACCGCGAACTCCATCGGCGATTTCCGGCGGCCATCGAGGCCGCAAGGAATTTCCGGAATTTCGGCGATCCGCAAAAGGATTAACCGCAAGCTCCGATAGAACGATTAGATATACCCGCTCCTCTCTACCCAATTTCTAACCGAACGAACATTTTATCGTTACAGCAGTGATGATATGCGGCGGCATGGTGATGTATCCCATAGGATGGGACAATCGGGAGGTCCGCGAATCCTGCGGGAAGGGCGCCAATGTCTACAATATCGGTGAGTATCTGTCCTCGCGGAATTCTCGCCTTTCCAGAGCTTCGTTAGTGGATTTAGCGATACATAGAAGTTTCTCGTTCGACGATAGATTCTCGAAACTTCCAGGAATGTTCCCGCGCGGTATCGCTGCTAATTTCGTGGCTACGATAGGTTTTGGGGGATTCTTGGGGTGGTTTTGGCAGAGGATGATCGATGACTGTGGATTCAAAATTATTGAGCACGTTATGCTCTGTATTTTACGTTTTGAAGTTGTAGATGGGGATGGTTGTAATTATTTTGAGTGGCATAGAGTGATAGACAATAGTTCTATCCATGGTGTAATGTGATTAATTGGCTCTGGGTTAGAATGGAAGTGTCGTATGGGGATCGCAGAATATTTTACTTGAGAAATGAACAGATTTTGTCGAAAATTGTCAATTTTAGCACCCTATTACGACGAAATCTTGAATCTAAAGTACCGTCATAAGGGAAAGTTGACCGCGTTTCATGTGTATCTAAACGAAGTAATTATCTTAACGTAGTTAATCCTCCAATTAATCCAGTCAAGCTCCAATTTTCTATTCTATCCCACGTAAATGTTAAATTCAGATTTTCAAAGTTGCAAAGTCAATTGATTCAATTACGATCGTCCTCCGTCGAACGGCGAACTCTTCAAAAGATTCGAGAACTTTCCAGGTAACATTCTCGAGAATTTTTCCACCGGTTCTTCTTCGCGTACCGCCGCGCTATTTTCCCGTTTAACGATATCGTTAAGGAAGATTCTCATCCTGACGAAGTATAGAAATTCACGCGATGCGCGCAGGATTACTCTTACAAACGTAAAGACGGTCATTTCGAAGTTTCCACATTTTCAGGGCAAGTTGTGCCAGCATGCTCAGGACATTTTGCCAGACGTTCACCTCTCCAACGGTCGTTTTAAGATCTTACCTAACCTTGTCGAGACTTACGGCTCCTGGAACTTCGCGAAACTACAACCTCCGTTACCTTCGCGATCTTATAGGAACGATACTTGATTTCCTCGCAAGATTCATCCTCCCAAGAGTAAACCGAGGGAGGAAGTGTAAGGAGAAGGGTGTATTTTAGATTCGATCGTTCGCGTTTTCTCGTAAATCAGACGTAACGAATGATTCGCGCCAATAAATTTTCCGAGAGACGAAAAATCCCGCAGGAGGAAATCGTTGATGGATGTCGGAGGAATTTCAAAGAGGAGTAGATCTCTATGGAAGCCGAGAACATGGCCGCTAATGAGGTTTCCTTCTCGGAATGGTTCGATATCTTTCCTGGCTCTGGCGTTTGGAAATTCATGAACTTGATCTTTCCGAGGGATGAGAATATCAAGGGTTCGTTTGTCGCTTTGGGTATTTCGTTGTGATTGTTGGGGTATCGGTGGATTCTTTTATCCAACAGAGATTTTTCAGGGGTGCGGTGAACGAAGTGGATGAACGTCTCTCTGTTTTTTTTTTATATTATTCCGCAGACATCTACTTGTAGAGGTCATCAACACCATTTATCGATATTAATATGTAAAGCGTCCAGAATCCTTGTCACGTGTGCAACGATGCACGTAACATGAGAGATTCTGTTCGTGCGCAGCTGCGTTTGCGTGACAAATTTCCGACAGCATTCAACCGCGTATCATGCCGTGCCGTATTGTCCCGTTCGAGTAGATGTAGCGGAGGATGTTTAGAGAAAGATTGTTAGCTGAAGAGTTAGAGAAATGTAGGGAGACCGGAAGACACAGAGATCTAGGCATCGCGAAACTGTGAAAGTAACAGACAGAGAGACCGACAAACAGAGAAACAAAGCGACAGAGAGACCGATAGACAGAGAGACCGATAGACAGAGAGACCAGTAGACAGAGAGACGAAGAGACAGAGAAACGGACAGACAGAGAAACAAAGCGACAGACGGACCGACAGACAGACAGAGAGATGAAAAAACAGAGAAACAGTGGGACTGAGAGACAGAAATATGAAATTATAGAGAAACCGCGGGACAGGCAAGTAAAGGGAAATAGAGAACAGCGAGGCGCAGAGATCCAAAGAGACATAGACCGCAATAGGAGCCACAATAGGAAGAGACTGGTAGGAAACGGGGTCTATGTCAAGGCGTTGACAGACACTTCTCATCTGTTTCAGGGAAGTGTTCGGTGTCCTGGTCGAGCCACCTGCTGGTCGGTTCTGTCGCGCTGCTGATGCTGTGTTTCGGACTGAGCTTCTGCGCGGCTCGACACAAGCCGTCCAATCCACACACCGATCCTCTGCGCATTTGACAATCGAGATATTCCCAATCGATTCACGCGTACGCGTCGCCGAAGACGACCACGCTGTCCTTCGTCACGGTCTGTTGATCCTGGATCCTACGATCATCGATCGCCGTGATCCTATTGATCCTAAATTGAATCCCGCGACGGAGAAGCCAACCATAGAGGTACCATGGAAGATAGGAAGACCGGAGGGTATCCTGCGCACCTCCACGATGGGATATTTAGCACGCGTCCGCGTGCATCGGTGTGTACGTGTATGTATATGTATATGGGGGTGTATGGCGTTTAAGCGATTACGCGTTATGTGTCCTATTGTGTATCGAAGAGGGAAAGTAACGTCTTTTCGTCCGATGAGATGAAACCGCGAGGAATCAAAGGGGGTAGATGAGTTTGTGGTTGTTTAACGGGGTTTAGAGACGTTGGCTGTATCGTGGTAGCTTGGGGGATGCTGATGGAAAATTGTTGGAGATTGGAGAAGGTGGAGCTATTACGAGAAACTTTTCCTCGTGAGAGTGACACGATGAATGGAAGGGGAGAATGATTATTTTTAGTGGATTGAACGATGAAAGTTGCAGCTATGCCGTTGGAATTTGAACCTCTTTTCGAGGACGATAATGTAGGATTGTAAGACCAGTTTCCACTTTTCTTTGTGTCGTTCAAAAAACGATTCATCCGTGTCTCTATATTCCAATGTCTATCGGTGTGTAAATGTTGTTACGTGTTACCTCGTACATTCCTTCCACGTTCACCACAGTCCCGCGGTAGAGTTTGCTTTCAAGATACGAAAACTATCGATTTTTAAATGTCTTCACTTTTAATTCAATGTCTCTCCAAAGAGGTTAATCGCTTCGACATTAACTACCCCCGTATATCGAAGACTACTTTTCATCCGGCGCTCGTTGCGAAAGGGGTAGAATTTCCAACGTTGCTACTTGCGTCGTGAATAACCCGAGTCAAATTGCAGCCATCAGGAAACGACGATCGACGTCGAAGCGTAAAAAATAAATCCAAGAAATCTTCCGGGTCGAAGGTAGAATTCACGCTCGGGCTGTAAAAACGACGTTACTTTCCGTCTTAACGTTCATAGATGATCATCGTTTCCGTGTATAGCGTAAGTAGCTCCGTAGCGAACTTCGAGAGAGGAAATGCACCGATACCGGAAGTATCTCGCGCAGGGTGCACTTCCCTCGAAGACGTCGAAGGCGCGTAAAATTTGTTTCGATCCCATCGACGAAACCGCTCGTAACTCTGAGTCGTTTAGATTCATTCCCAGAATTCTCTCCGACCTTCTCCCCGCGCCGGGGCGATCTAATTGACGGCGAGGAATCTTAAATTCCGATCAGCGACGAAATCGAGAAAGATAAGGGTGCAAGATGAACTATCTTCTCGAAGTATACGACCCTCGTAAAATTGGAAATACATTTTTATACCGTGGGTATCCTCGCTCTCACGGAGGAAGGACGGAATACCAATTGTATAGTTTCGAGGAGATATGTCCGAAACGGCGTCCTTTCGATTCCTCTTTTGCCAGGTGAAACGATGGGCGATTCGCTTTTTGCGGGGCTTTCGCCGGGCTGGCTGGTTATTCTCGATCGGCTTCGAAGACTACAACGAGAACGCTAGGTACAGAATATTCTCGATACCATTTTTCTTTGTACCAAAGAGGCTCAGTATTGAAACTGCTTGGTACCGAAACTGCTTGATACCAAAGAGGCTCGATATCGAAACTGCTTGGTACCGCAAAGATCTGTTACCAACAAGTCTCTAGAAGGCCCAGCTTTAACGCTTTGCGGTTTGTCAGCGGCCCGATAACAGCATTGACACTATCTCAAGACAGAAACAAGTAATTATAATTAGGTAATGCTCGAATAAGAAAAAAGTTATTCAAACGAGTTCAACTTCATAATTCTAAGCACACTAGTAAAGCGTTTTCGACGTACCGCAAAGCGTTAAGAGAAATGGCAAGAAGAAAAAGGACGTCACTGAACAGACACGAAAGAGGACCAAGAAGAACGATCGGCGCACACAAGAGCACCCTCTAACTGTCCCTAACTCCCAAGAACGTAAAGGAGCACCGAGACTGGATAGAGGATTCCCATTCCTCCGAGGAAAGATAGAAAGGGCCAAGGATCTCGAAGCGTTTCCTACGGTCGTGTCCTGCGTTCGATGTTCCATGACGAGGATATTTCGAGTGATACTCCTCTTCCCCAGCGTCTCCTTCCGTCTTATACTTTCTCCTCTTTGCCACTTACACCGACCAGTGCCACTCTCCATTGCGAACTCTTCCTACCATTTTGTGGCTCTCGTGTTTTCTCTCTTCTCTCATCCACCCGTTTCTGATCTCCGTAGAGGATACATCCTCGAAGTTTCCTATTTCTATATTTCCTTTGCTTTTCCACCACGTTTTCTCCTCTCGAAGACGATTCTTCTCTCGCGTGTGCCATCGTTCGTTTACGTGTCCGCGCTTCTTTATTTCGCGAAAAGAACCTTCGAAGCTTGGCAAGACCAGCAGGATTTGCCACTTTGTCGATGCCAAGGTGACTCGAGTTTCTTCAACATTTTCGACGAGTCAGTCGATACGAGTGGGTACAGAGTCGATTTTACGGGGACGAAGGGACGAAATGGAGACGATGTAGTATGCAAATCATTAATGGAGAACATTCTCGAAGGAGATAGCCTCCTGGGACGGTTCTTCTTCCAATTTACACTGTTGCCGATGTGCTTTGTGCTCGCGGAGAATCTCTGTTGAGCCATCTTCGTAACTATGGTGTTTATATTATACCCATCGTTGTGTTTACATAAAAATTCCTAACTTAATACCACCACAAGGGCGATCAAAAATTAGTAGTTCTGAATTTTGTCTAAAAATTACCTCGACTGACAATAGACTCATGCAGTAAATCTTCCGCTTCTATTTTATACGATCTAAATTACTTAACTATAGGCCCCTATAACTTTGCGGTAACACAGGACACATCAAATTCAACAATTAGCACAGAAATACTTATTACTTAAATATAATTGCTGTAAAATCGATATTTCTACAGTCAGGTTAATTTTTCTTTATTCATGAAATAAATTCTCCAAGAAATTCCACCAGTACCTGTGCCCTCTTTTCAAAATCTTCCGTGTGCCTCGAATTTTCTCAGGCAAATGACGAATCGAGGAGAATCATCGATTGCCGATCTTGATAACCGATTTAGCACTTGGCGAGAGCAGTGGCATTGTCCGGATTAAATCCACGTTACTCAAACATCCGGCTTCCCGTGCCGTTCTGAATGCACGCATCGACTATTTCACGCGCGCGCATTTCGCTGATCCGATTCCGATGCATCGGCCCGTTTCGGGCACGCAACACCGAGTTCATTCGTGGTTCGGCGAGTCTCGTCAATGGTAACTAAAAATCTGCGCAGACTGAAAAAGAGAAAAAGTGCCAAAAAGAGAAGAAGAAAAGAAGAAACATGGGGCGCACCTCTCGCAACGTCTCCTCTTTTTGCAAGCGGAGGATCGTCACGAAATCCAAATTGCTGTCGAGAAGAAAACAAAATCGAAATCAGCATTGTCAGGCGCGAAATCGTACATGAACGTGCAAAGAGAATTTTTTTTTTCGCCAAGAAGAACATCGTGACTTGGGAATACTATGAAAATGGCGGAGAAAGCTTGGGCGCCTTTCTTGCGTTTTTTTTTGCTTCTCGCTTCTAGTCTTCGTTGGGTGTTCTCACCTCTTTCCTCCTCGAGCCTGCGGCGATTTACTTTTACCCGCTTGACCGGGATTTTCGAGATGGAAAAAATGCAGTTGTTGAGATGGTACTTGCTCCAAGAGTTCGGAGTATTCGAGAGAATCGAAGATCGGGGTCTTCAGGCGACCTTGAGAGAATGGAACGATCTTTCTGCCAGGAAGACGAATCGACTCGATGTCGAGGATTTGGTAACTGCCGTGAAAGAAGAAGCCCCGTCGTCGGACAATCGAACAAAGTACCTCGCTTTTTCTTCTTTCCTCCTAGAACCCCGGTTTCCGGTTTTTCAACTCGCTGGAATACGTGCTTCCTTCCTTCTTCACCCTCTTTTTTCACCCTCGGGGGCATTCGCGCTTTCGACGCCGAATATCGTTCTGGAGAATGCTTCTAACTTTTTCGATGCTCCCGTCGACACCGTTTTGGGATTTTACGATGAGTTTTTCACAGAAGACAAGCGCTAGTTCGATGGATTTGCCTTTTTTTATTTATTCGTCTTGGGTAGAGAAAAAGGGTTTCTCCTATTTCGAAGTTTTTTTTAGATTCCGGTCGATGGAGTTTGTAACTGTATTTTTATTGCTTGTGTATTTAAAATTGTGTTCATTAGTCTATTTACTCTGCAAATCCAATAAGCAGCCCAAATGATACTTTTCACTTATCTCAATTGAGGTTCAATATCGAAAAATGAGGAGTAGCAAATATTCAGCAGTTCTGTTTCAAATTTTCTCGCTGGATATTTACAGGGAAAAATACATATCTTTCCATGCACACTCGGTTCATTGGAATAAAAAAAAATAATTTATGGTATTATTGACTAAAGAACATTTCCTGTGTTTTTTTTTCCTCTATGAAATTGAAAATTAGCTGTGTTTCTTCCAGAAAAATATTATTTTCAATATTATTACACAAAGTCTTAGTACATTTAACGTTAATTGATCATTTTCTTCTCTCAATTCTCCTTTCTCCATTCAGTATATTTAAAAAAGTAGTTCTAGCGTTAAATCGTAGTTTTTGGGCAAAGAATCTGCTGCTGGATGTTCGAGTGATCCGCAAAAAGTCTGAAAACGTGTCAGTCGATCGGAAACCTTGTAAACTCTCCCTGCTAAAACTCGGTGGACACGTGGAATCGACAGACGAATCAATGTTTCCTCGGTCGAGGAAGTTTCGCGGCAAATCGAGCTTTCGACCATTTCGTCGCCATTTTTCCTGGTGGCTCTTCCGCGAGAGCCGATCCCACTTTGCTTCTTATCGACTTCTAGCATCCTTTCCAAAGACTCGTGCCATTTCTCTCGAAAGGTTCAAGAGAGAGAGCAGAGAATTCGGAAGAAACGAAAAAGGAACTATTGGAAAGGGAGACCCGGTTGGAAAGATAGAGTCAATTGACAGAGATGACCAATAAGGAAAAGAAAGGAATTAGGGAAGAAGGAAGAGAAAAGGACGATCAACTGAGAGAAAGTTAACACTTTACCAACCGGTATTTTTTTAACATTCTACTCACTTCTGACCGGTCATTTGGCGGCAAATAGTTCTCTGTTACTGACATCTCTAGGAAAATTGATAATTCTAGACACTAAGTCCTTGGTACAGTAAACCGCAATGATAAATATTAATCTATAAATCGTTGAATCCATTATTTGCAATTATATTTTTATCATTTTCTAATTATGCCATCACACAACTGATCTTCAGGAACAACAGAAATTTCAGATCATAGAGGGTGAGTGCAGAGAAGAAAAAGAGAATACTTTGTTAAAGATAAATGTAAATAGACAGAAAGTGGCACATCTAGAAAACTCGAAAGACAGAGATAAAAACAGGCAAAAAAATATAAAGACACAGTCGATGGCAACCAAAAAAGCACAAAAACAGAGAGAACAGCTTCAAAAGTGCAAAGACTGAGACAAAGCAAGCTAAAAACCTATAAAAACAAAGAATTACAAAGAGCACAATAGAAACACCTAAACATAGATCCAAACGTACAGAAAGGCAAGCAAGAATGGACAGAAGTACTCGAAGAGTTTGTACAACTGACTAATTGAGCTATCGAGTCGCGAACATGAGTTTCTCGTGTGCTAAAATCCAGCTCGACGTGTAAAATGGAAGCTCGCGAGAATGTGCGATTTTTCTTCTCGGCCTGCCGCTTCGTCGAAGAAGAATTGCTCTGATCTCACCGGGCGACAAACTTTGAAAGAATTTAAGGTTCGCGTTTCGAAGCCATTTTCCACGTCGTTCTCTTTTTCTTCGAACTCTCCCCCTCTTTTTCATCCTTTTTTTTTTCTTTTATTTTCCCGACAAGTTCGATCACTCTGCTCCTGTCAGGCTCGCGGGAAAGTTCATTTTCACGGAGGCATTCGCCGGAAATGTTGGAATGATACGCTTCCGGGGAAAATATTCGCACTGGGGAAGAATATTTCGCGTGTCTGAATATTTCCGTTCTTTTTATTAAGCATATCCGATGTACGTGATACGAGCTCGACGTCCATGAAGCCATTAACATCGGTTTTATATTCGTTTGATACTCCTTTTATATTCTTTTCACAATTCGTTCTTGCCTGAAACAGAAAAATAAAATGGAAACATGAATATAATCTTACTCGTGATTAATCAATTCTAACATACGCTATATTCATCGCGAGGGATGATGTATTACTGGGATATTCTCATTTCACTGGTTTGAACGACTTGGAGATAATCTTCTTTTACGTTTGACCGTGTACGAAATTCATCGGCTATTCCAAAAATATCCTGCTTTGATGCGAAAATTTTAATATTTGTACGATCAGTATCTGCTTTGATGGGCAAAGTTTGCTAGCAATTTTTTTTAATGTTCATACATATGATTTTTTTTATTAGCCAAACATATGACGGCAAATGGTTTTGAATGAATAGTGCAAAAAATTCTGCTCAAAGGAGCAATATCTTGGGTATAATGAGGTCGGAGAAGAAATCTAATTATAATTTATCAGCAACTTTCCCGTTAGAATATGATTACACAAGTCGAAATTTACAACTTCTATATTGTCTTTTTTCTTAAAAAAAAAAAAAAAAAAAAAAAAGCCTTTTCACCGCCAAATGAATAATTATCTGTCTGTGTTCATAAAAGTGTTCGTCTGCAAATGATTAATTTACTTTATTCTCGCTAAACACACTAAAAATTTCTCTTCCAATCCACAAAACATTCCACGACCAATATTTCGCGTAGGATTACATAAAAATTCGAAAAATCACCCCGTCTACCCCTTTTTCTCGCGCTTCCCCAAAGCTTCTTAAACGCACTGTCGGACGTACCAGGAGAAAAATACATTTTTATCGTGACAGCTATTCGGGCGAGCAAAAGCGAACGAAGAATCCCAGAAACATGCGAGACAATCTCAAAGTCGAGATTTCTCGGCGGACGACTATCGGGAAAAGTCGGATGGCCGGATGGAAGTCGAAGAAGTTGGAGAACTTCCTTCGTCCCTCCACCTCCTCCTCCTTCGCATTCTCTTCCAACTTTCCGTTATGAGTTCCACCGATTCGCGGCAGTAGCACTTTACGATTGTTGTTCGTTGCAATTGGCTTCCCGTTGATTTTGATGCTCACGACCTGTTGCGAAAATCCACCGACTGCATTCCGCCTTTACCTCGAATCCCTTTAACGTCCCCGAGGACGCAATCTGCAACGACCTTTCGAATTTCCATCGAACCTATCCTCCATTTCCTCCGTTTATTTGCCACTGCGAACCGTTGCTTCAAAATGGGTCTTCTTTCGAAGTACATTGTATTCTGGCAAGACCTTTTTTTCCTTCGTTCCTCTTTGCCGTTATTCCGAATACGTTCAACCGCGGGAGTTTCTTTGACGGGTTTCTTGGAAACGTTACATGCCCGAGGAAATCTTTGGAGGGGAATATTTGTTATTGTAATTCACGAAGGAGGGAACGTTTCTTTGAAATATCTTGTTTAGTAAATGTAGTGTTTTGTTTGGGAATTTTACATCTGCTGGTGGTATTCTTTTATGCGATGTTGCGAAGGAACTGGAAGTTGTAGAAAGAAGAGTCAATAGTATAGATAACTGACCGTAGAATCTCTCGAGTTAACTGGAAAAATCGTCTCCAAAGAATAATTTGCACAGTGGCTTTAATGCAATTAACGCTTCATTGTCTATCGTGTCACAAGTAACGTATTGTGGAAGAAAGGGATAAGGAAATTCCTGGCAAATTCATCACTCCTGATCCAAACTCTTCTCAAATTCCTCCACGATCCGGCGTTCACTCTTCAAGCTTTCCTTAACGCGCCCTTCATCCCTTCGGAGCAACGATATGCGTAACACGAAGCGACTCCGAGCGTAGTCTGTCGCGAAGGATTTCAAGCTTTCAACCCCCTCGCACGTTTCTTCAACCCCTCGATTCAAGCTGTGCGACGAATCGACGTAAAAAGCGTCAACTCCCAAGACGCTATAATCGTCGGATTCACTTTCACCGTTTGACTTCCATTCCCCTTTGACTTCCATTCGGACAAAGGAGAATTGTCGTGAATGCGTCCTAATGATCAACGGAATAATTAAAACGAACGCCATCGTTGTCACGGGTTTTACTCTTTCAAGGTGGCGTGAAACTTGAAAACAGCGGGACGTCCAATTAGATCCTTCGGAGTTGATCGAAGGAGATGCCGGGATTTCTTGCGATATTCCAAGACGAAGGACACTCGGGGGGATGGAGGTTGTTAGGGGAGGATTTCAAACGGAATAAATGCGAAATCACGATCAGAATATTATGATAATGGTGGATAGTGTTTGAGGATGAAACGCTTTCGATCCTTCAGCCTTTGCTGGTTTAATTCTATGGGGATTTTGGCGAGGTTTTTCCAGGACGTTGATTGTAATATGGAAAATGACGTGGATGTTAAAATATTGTAATTATTATTGATTCGTTCTGATGTAGGTACTTTTTTTACATGTCTGAATAAAAGTTTATCGAGCCACTCGTTTGCCAAGTCGATTAACTTCGTAGAACTGAAAGTGGATAAACGCGATGAAATATACCCTTTTTTAATATTCTCTTGAAATTACAAATGCAATTAAATATCGCAGACTTTTTAATTGTATGTAGTTTTAATCTAACAAAATATAAAATGTATAAGCTGGAATAGCACCGAAGTTAATTAGATTTACTTCTGAAATAAATTACTGAAAATCTGAAATGAATTACTAAAGGAATTTCTAAGAAACATAAAAAGTTAGGATTCAATGGGTTACTTTGATAATTAAATTTGAAAAAATTCACAAAGTCGAGTTAATCGATTTGGCCTGTGAATGACTCAATTGTAAGTCGAAATCGGGTGAAATTTTTTAAGTGGAAGTGTTGAGAGTTATGGAACTGTTCTGTTATGGCTTATTCTTGGAAGGTTCGTTATAATGCGGCTGTTGAGAGATTAATTCTAAAGCACGATTGCGATACAATTTGCGGTTGCAACTGTACAGATTTATGGAGTGTTAATGCCTCGTTTCAGCTTATTTTCAGAACATTCACTCTCGTGCGGTTGAGAGATTCATTTTAAAGCACAATAGCGATAATATTTGCGACTGCAACTACAGGAATTTACGAAAAATATTTCTACACTGTTTCGACTAATTTTCAGAATTGCGATCCTAATGATCATTAATTTTAATGCCGATTAGCGCACAAATCTCCGAGCGCGAATGATTGTCGTTTTTTTTCTTTAATTTACTACTGAAATTGTATCTAGATGATAAAACAATTCGCCGATAGCAAAAGAAGTCGTGCTCGTTTGTAGAAAAAAAATAAAAGTTCCTTTTTGAACCTCTTTATTCAATAATTCGAGAGCATATTTTCGATCTCTCCACAACGAATTTCTTTGGCGCTTCTTAGCTCATCGTCGACGGATTTGCAAAGTTTAATTTCCCTCGTCGATGCTGCACTGAGGACGTAAAAGTCTCATTTAACGTGTAAAACGAATTGTTGCAATTATCTATATCAATTTTACCATTTCAATTAGTAACAACTATTTGAAATTGTAGAATCTGAAGTTTCAGATTCACAAACTGCAAAAATCGAGACGAAATAGAAACGGAAAGTCTGTTCCTGTAACCAGGAAACTAGGGAGACAACGCGAAAACGTTACGAAAATTTCGTGATGTATGCTGGGAAGGATATAATGTAATTCCTGAAATGTGGAACAACGAGGAAGTGGGAATTCTGTTAGATTTTAAGCGCACGATTTACGCGAACGCGTGAAATTTTCTGACGATAAACTTTCTGCGAGATAATCGCCAGAAATAACGCGAGAATTTTGCGAAAGTGATGAACCTTCTCCGCTAGAGCCTCGGCGCATTCGTTTGCGTCTAAACTGTACATATTATACATACGTATATACATATATTCGATATGACGTAAATCTTATGTATTATTATATTTTATAATAAAACTGAAATAAACGAGACAACCAGTTTTTATCATTTTTACCCTGATTCATGAAATGTATGACAAAAACATTTATTTTAGCTTAAAAAAGGACCTAAATCGAGGACCTTTTTAAAAATTTTTGGTAGAAGGGAATGAATAATAAATTTTATTTCCACATTTTAACTAACAAATGGTCTTTTAGGTGCACGGTAAATCACGGAAGCTAATTATTGCTATTATTCAACTGAAGAATTCCTTATCGACAAAAACCAGAAAAATGAGGCGCACCTATTGTGTCCCGCGCAAAATTTAAATCGCAGAAAAATTAATCTCACTTACTGAAGACCGCGAAAAATTTAAACTCCAATAAAATTATAGATACGTATTTAAATTCGAGTAAGTGGAAAATTTTGAACTTTAGGAAATTAAGCGCACCTAGTACAATACGAATCGGCGAAAAATTTAAACTTTAAGTCAGAGAATCCTTCGATATTTGCAAACATCCTTCATTGTCATGCTCACCACACAGTTTCTTCCCTTCATTTCAATCTTTCGTAATAATTCATAATCCATCAAAATCGCGTCGACGCAAATCGCCGATTCGTCTTCGCGATAGCACACCAATCGCTGAACGATTAATAGGGAAAAAATGCAGCAATTTGTATCGGCAACAAAGGCCATTGAAATCGCAGGCACGTGTAATCGATTGTTCGTCGCGAATCGCGCATATCCACGCTAAAGTCTAACGGAAAAAACGAGCTACCGTTTTTCCATTTATTCGTTCCATTGTCTTTGGAATTTGTCGAGACTCGGCCGATTTCAGCGAAAGGACATCCATTGAATCGGCCTCGAGGATCGCCATTATTTGCAGGATCGGGATTATCAAACGTTTCGTGTCGATTTACGGAATGTTTTTATTTCAAATGTCCTTCTCGATAGCTCGAAAGCTTCGTCGACGGCGCGCGAAACGGCGAAAATGCAAATCCCAAGCGGCGAACGTAACGAAAAAGCCACGAAACAATCCATGAAAATTCCAATAGAATACGGTAACTTGCTTTTCAAACACACCATGGAAAATTTACTATTCGATAAACGGAATAACGTTACGAGTGTCGAATCGAAAGAAAAAAAACGTTAATCGAATTGGTGGTCGTTCATTTTTAATCCACGCGCGAATGAATCTATGACCATTGTGACGAAGTGTGAAATTTTTGAGTTTTTTGACAGTGTTTTCATGGCAGTTGATGTAAATTTTGGTTCAAACTTCGCACAGTTGCTCTGGTAGAATTTTTGTAAAACTTTTTGTTAAGTTTTATTGTAATATTTGGTTTAATTTAATATTAAAAGTCTCCAGACTTTTTTCGAGGACGAAAAAAATTCAAGTTAACCTCAAATTTGAACTTCTATTACTTTGAGGGGATTCTTTATAAATAATTATACAATATCGTAGCATCTGTGGTTTAGAACTCACTTCAAATTAATCTAAAATTATAGTTCCCAAAGAAAAGCACTTGTAATTTAGAAAATTGCAAAAAATCAAAAAAGGAGCTAGAAGTTTTAAAATTTCTCCCAGTCTTATCCACATAGTCGCGTTTAAAGGAAACTTTAGCTAAGAAAACAATCCACCTGACTTTTCGAAAAGCAAGAGCGAAGCTCACACGGTGGCCGTGAAATTTTGCAAGAATAACAGACAAGATTCGCGCAAGTCGAGTCTCTCCGGAGAAAAAGAAAGGGACTTTAAAGTCGAGATTTTTCCGCGAGTTACCTCAGAGTGGATACTCCCGATGGTTACTAAGAAAATCTCCTTCATCGCTCTTCCCATCTTTCTTTGTGAATAACGGAACGCTCGGCAAGAGAGTAGGTATCCTTCGAAGAGGAACAGGGGGCTTTTTCCTCGTCGATTCCTCTCGGACGAGTATCCCATACTCTTTTCGGTGATTCATTTTCGCAGACTTGCGTCTCAACCCCGTAGAATTCTCCCTTTTACCGAAATTTTCCCTTTCAGCGAAAAGGACTATTCCAAGGTGGCCCGCGATCGTCGAGAAAAGACGGATAAATCGACGGGAGATTTCGTCGATTTAGCTGAGAAAAAGGGGTCGAGTGACTTTCGACGAAATCGGAAGAGAAAGTTTCTCGAATGACGAGAGATTTCTCTTGGCTTTACAACTCCGAGGATCTTCCGGTGATAGTTGCGATTAGTTTTAATTATCTGGAAATTCTACATCGTTGAAGCACTTATCCCAAGAGACTTTGGCGAATTGTTCGAGTGGCGAGTAAACTTTTCACGAGTTACTGACACTGTTCGTGGAATGTTCACGGTTTTATCATTCACCAAGTGTCGTCATTTTTTTCCGTCATTTTCGTGCAATAATCTTTTGTTGTGTGGTATATTTAGCCATGGATACTTTTACAGCGACGTCTCCCCATAAAGATGCCTGAGGTAAATGGAAAGAAGTGGAACAATACATCTTAAGAGGTTTCGTTTGGCGACGAATTCAGATACCACTAAAAATTTCGTTATAGAGACTCCTTAGAGATAAATTTTTAAATCCATAGATACTTTTATTAATTTCATTTATATTATATTTGTAATGCATTCTATTCTTTTATTATTACTTAATATATATTATATTTATTATTATATTATAATCTTAGTGTGTGGTATTCTTATTTTATCTTATCCTGACAATTACTCATTTAACTTTATCCACGTCTACAGTAGATCAATATTAGAAACATCATTATAATTTCACATAGTCTTCTTTTCTCCTTCTTAGCCAAATCTTGCTATACTCGCAATTACTTTCAATTGAGAAATTAATTTTCCTACTACTTCAATTACAACGGCATTGAAACTCTAACCCCTTGCCTTACAATGACCTGTGGCACGCATGACGCAGTAAACGGAATAGAAAATTTTTAAACTTTCCAAAAATTGCCACATTAAAAATATCAGTAGGTCAAGACACGTTGATATTAGTTCTATATTATCTATTAGTATTGTATCAACACATTAACCGCCGGCTTCATTTGCTTGTCTCTCAACAATAAGTAGTTAAAAAAAGATATTCGATAAGTTATATATTTTCACAACAATTCTTTTTCTAACCCAATGATTCTAACACCTTCATAATTTTTCATATCACATGAAGTGATAAAGTGATAAATTTAAGTTAACTTATGCCAGTATATCAGCAATCAGTGATTGATTATTACTCCAACAATTAAGTCTGAGTTTCTCCATGTTTAGTTACAATAAAAATTGTAAGGCAAGGGGTTAATAATACCATTAACAGGAAATATTAGGAATCTTTTGCAGCTAACGATGCAACAACGGAGGTTCCATCAAACGGAAATTATGCACATCCACGTTGTACGTGCCAGACGCAGCTGCATCGGCGATCCAAAACCGAATCCCTCCAACAGCCTCGTCAGCAGGGCACACGCGACCCCGAAAGCAGTCATCTAATTATCCCGCACGGCGAACCTAATTGCTAACTAGAGCGGCTGTGGTATATACCCGTCACCTCGAAACCCCGTCTTCGAGCCACCGTTGGCCCATCCAAGAGGATCTTGCGAATCGTCCTTCTCTACCTGACTAATGCTCTTAGTTCGGTAATAGGAGACTTTGATATCTCCTTAGATTCCATGCCTCCTCCTTCTCTCTACCTCCTTCTCTATTTATGTTATTTCACCATTTATCCCTCTCTCAATTTTTCCCTCTTTGATTCTACAACTCTTTCTCTTCTCTTTAACGATGTCTCTGCCGATCTGCACTTCTTTGCCCAACCTTTCTATCGACTTGTCTTCTTACTTTTTCATACATGTTGCTGTAGAGATACTATATTTTATGAGCATTTTGGATGAAGTTCTTATGGGGAAGGGCAAAGGGATTTCCTTTTAACCTTACGCAGAGTGAAATCTTCAGAAGTGTACGTTTTTATCGAGACGGATACTGAGTACGAGAGTTCTTGACAGGATTCAATGCGATTGAAACGGACAGAATTAGATTCTTTGCGAAAGAAGGACATTTCTTCGTCAAATATCGCTGTGAAGTTCATTTTCAATGGGATATCGCGAGATTAAAAATTGAAATGTAGAATAAAAATGTTCTGATATATCTAAGGGCTCGAACTGTAAACTAAGAAAGGTCTATGGTGTATATGGAATTAAGAGTTGGAACTTGCAATCAGTAAACCCTCTCGACACTGTACGACTATTTGCAATACAACTCTACCACCTTTCTGAAATTACCATGGCCATAAAAAACTAAGTACAAAGAAACCCTGTTCTTCCCAAAATCCATATTTTCATACAAACTTTTTGAAATATATTTTAAGCAAAATCCAAACAAAGTAGGATCAACCTCAATTCATTCTCATAACCTTCCTCCTACCATCGACCCTTCTCCGTCGTTCCAATGAACCATATCGTTCCCATGGAGTCTCGCCTTTAACAGGATTCGATGCCGAAGGGCGCGATAAATGCTCCTCTCCCTCGCTCTTTCGTTAGCCGATAAATTCCAGCGACGAACGAGACGAAAAAACGCATCGTTCGACGTGGCATCGTCGAGAGCGATACATCCGAAAAAATTGGCCAACCGATAAGGAGCTGGAAGGACGGAGACGATAAGGGTGGCTAAAAAAACGAAGAAAAAGCGAAGAGGCAAGAAACCGCGACTCCTCGGATTATCCGGGGTGAACCATCCGAGCGATGAGATTCCGGCGATAATGAAAATGTTTCGCGATTCCCTTAAAGCTTGGAACGATTTTGGGGATGGCGATTTTTCGCGTTGCAAGCTCAGCAAGCGTGGACTATCCTATTTGCTTGGATTTATCGTGAAGCCTTGTGTTTCTTCGAAGGATCAACGTTTGAACAATTTCTTAACACGTTGAATCGGTATTTCACTAGTTTGATAATTTCTAAGTGAAACTTTTTCTATTTAATTCATGTCTTTAAAAAGTAGAAACTTTGAAGATACAGATACATAGATATTTGACAGAGCTTTATCTTTTAAGCGCTAAAATTTGACTATTCAATATGTTAGAAAATTCAAAAATGTCACAATTTAAAAGTTACAAGAAATTTCAATGAATTTAGTAGAACCGGTCTCCGGTGACCACCATGTGGGTCAACGTGTTAAAACATAGACAGAAAGCAGGACGTTTGGTGAATTTAAAAATTTTTCAAGTTTTGACAAAATTGTGTCACCGATATTATTCATAATTGAAGCGTGAAAATTCTCCAGTCGGAGAAAAGTACCTCAGAAATCTCACCAGCTCTTCACCCCAGTGCCACTTGCCTATCGAACTCGAGGTCGGAAAGTCGAGAACGGGTCAACAACTTCTTCCCATTTGTCACCCTCTCTTCTCTTCCACCCTCCAGGATCTCAAAGCCGAAGATCCTTTCTAATCGAAGTAAATTTCAGGTGTTCGTTCGCGTCTCGATTCGCAGGATCGTTTGGTCGGAGGTAAATCGAGAAATCGTGAAGAGATCGTGCGAACAGGATGACGATAGTGGAGAAGCACGATGTTTTAGTACGTCTCTCAACCCCATCGGCGTTCGTTTCTACCCCGTCGAGTGGTGTGGCCGATAAATTCCACTTAGAAAGCGAACAGCCGTGCGGCGAACCTTCTGTGTCTTCGGGAAGCGATGCAAAGCACCCGGAACCCCTCGGTGTAAAACCGAAGGATGCAAAGCGGAATAAGGTAGAGACCGTCCGCATTCGAACTGAGCTACTGCATCGCTAAGGAGATTGCGAGCTGGAATCTACGTGCGAAGTAGCACTTGTCGTTCGAGGCTTCGGAGCCATTCCCTTTCAAACCCACCCTCTCTTTCGGTGCTTGGGGTAGTTTTGTCCTCTTCCCTTCGTCTTCTCGTCTTCTTCTTTCTTCGTTCGCTTTTCCCCTCTATTCTTCATCCTCTTCCTTACATCTCTTCGCCCACCACCGTGTTTGTTCTTCGTGCATTGTACCTCTTTCTTGGTTATCCTCTCTTCTTTGTTCTTCATTTTCTTCTTCCCTTCGCTCTCTGTCCACCACTCTCTTCATTCTTCTATCCACCAAGCCCTTCGTACTTCCTCTTCTTCGTTCGACAGCTTACTGTCTACCACTTTCTTCGTTCTCGTCTCTTTTTTCTTATTTATCTTCTTCTTTTCTTCGCTCTCTATCCACCACCCCCTTCGTTTTTTCCCTGCTTCGATCGAGAGTCTTGTGTCTCTTTTAGTCTTTGTTCTCCTTTCCTTTCAAATCTTTATTTTCTGTATTTCTTCCCTCTTCGTCCACCATCTGCTTCGTGTTTCTCCCTCGGCTTTGTCCTCCATGTCTTACTTCGTTCTCCTTTTCCCTCTATCCTTTGTCTTCTTCTTTCCATACCTCTCCGTCCACCACCCCCATCGTTCCACCTATCCTGTTTCGTTCCGAAGGCTTCTCTCTGCCTGATTCTTCGGTCTCCTTTTCTCTCTGCAGTTTAACCACTTTCCATCCCTCTCCGTCAACCACCCCCATGGTTCTCCACCCCCGTTTCGTTCGAAAGCCTCGTTTCCTGTTCCCCCTGGCAAGAACAGCCGACAGTTCGTCCTGAGAAACCGCGTGCAAGCTGGGAAATCGGCCAGAACTCACGGCTTCCGAACGAAACGGAATAAAATTCTCCGCGTAACTGTTTTACGCTTTGAAATTTAAATTACAACGAGATCCGGCCGCGCCTCGACGAGACAAAGGGGCAAGTGACTTTTACAGAGTTCTCCGCCTTTTTTCTTCCTTCATCCATCTCCCCTTCATATTCTGAGATATTGTTTCTACGACTTAAGTTTCATCTTCCCTCTCTCCTCGAGGACGCTTCGTTCGACTAATTTGCCGAGTGTCATCTTTCTAGGAGCCTTTGTTCGAGAGGAGCCGCTGCTAATTTCCGTCGAGTGTCCACTTGACTGTTTGGTATCCGGTGTCGTTTAAATCTCCGTGAGTTTTTTTCGCGACCTCTTTTGCGAATAGAATCCTCCACGACGATGTCTGCCGGCTTTTGTTTTCTGGCAAGTATCGGTGAAGAACGTTTTCACTTTGCTGTGTAAATTATTTTGGCAACATTTTTAACACCAACGGTACCATTTGAGGTAAGATCGGTTTGTTAAATAAAAAATATGTAATCTTTTGTATTATTAATTAAAGAATGTTTTCCTTATTGGTTCTTACATTAAACTGGCGATTTTCTGCTACATGTTTTATATTTTTCATTAATTTTGCTGCTCTTATCTTTGGCTTTCGCGTTGCAGAAACTCAAATAATGAAGCTGCAAGTGAATAATTGTATTGTAAGACCTCAAATAAAGTGTAAATAGCATGACAATCGATTTAATTTCATCCGCCTTCAACCTCCTTCCATTGAAGACGCGTTGAAACCGTACGACGATATTTGAGTCGCACTTGACAAAGATACTGCAACGTTCTTAAGCGCATTAGAAAGGCGATTGTTACCTACAAGACAATTAACCGCTCGCCAATTAATTCGAGCGTTATTTCGCACTCGTCTCACGAGCCATTTCGCGATTCCCAAGAGGGAACAACGGGATCTAAGGTTTCGTTTAATTTACCCCGAGAATTAGCTCCGAGAAGTAATTCGTTAAAACTTCAACTCGTCCCCGCGAGAGTTACTTCGTTTGATATTAGTGATAAGCAAACTGAAATCTCAGGTCTGAGTTTGTCGAGACTTCGGATAAAGAGGAAGAGAGAGAAACTTGAGAGACAAAGATGAAAAGAGAAAAAGAGGTAGAGGTTAACAGAAAAGCAAAGAAAAGGAGAAATGTAAAGAAAAAGAAATACTCAAAGAGCAACAGAGAAAAGGCAAAACTGAGGAAGGCGGAAACTAATGGATCAAAATCCTGACGAAAAAAGGAATCAACATTTGATTTTACATTCTTCTTCGTTTACGCTGCTTATTTAATATATTTACATGGATGTAACACTTTGAAAATTTACGCCAATTAAAAATTTCCATTCTCCGAATTGACAATAAAACAGAAAACAACGATGAAACATAAGAAACCGGTGACGACGACTAAAACAAATTTAATTCTTTAACACGTTTACTTCTATGGGGATCACCGGTGACCGACGCTTTCAATTCAATGCTATTCAATTCCAATGTTTATGAAATTTCCAACATATTAAATATTTAAATATTGGCGTTAAAAAGATGAAATTACCAAAATAGCGGTGGCGTTCAACGTAATTAATTAACCCCTTGCCATACTATAACGACTGAAACTCGTGATGCTATAAATTGTAAAAGAAATTTTCAAGTTTTACAAAATCTATCAAATTGAAAATATCAGTGAGATGCGACACGATAAAATTATTTCTATAATATTAATATTACGTTAAATTACATACTATATGTCAAGAATCACTGATCAATGTTTATTTTACTAATTTAATTCTGAATTATTGCGGAAGCAGTCACAAAGTAAGTGACACAGCAAGGTGTTAATAAATTCCTAATTCCTCCGTTTTATTATTTGTCACGCCATATGAAAAATCCTTCTTCATGAAAACAGTCATCGCAATATTTTCCCACATTATACGATATTCTACCCTAGTGCAATCGAGGAATAGAGGATGAATAAGAAAGGAACAATAATACAGAAGTAGACAAAGGCAGCTAGCCGGACCCGGGAACACAGAGAGGCAAATGGACACAGAAGCACAGAGATACAGAAACGTAAATGAATAGATACAAGAGCACAGAAAGAGCAAAGGAGAGATCGTGAACAGCACCGAGAATTATGTAGATTTGTTGAATTACGCACACGTTCGCAGTGTTTATCCCGGAGCATCTCACGAGATTCGTTCTTCCGCCGGTGCTTATCCCGCTGATGTTCTCGGTTCCCATTGTTTCCAGTTATTCCGACTTCACCGTCGTCTAACTGTTTCTAACTGATATACACGAGGCTCGCCAAGTTTCTATCCGTATCTCAAATGCAACAAAAGGGCTACTGATCGTCCAACCTCGTCCCTCCGCGTTTCTCTCACCGATACCTTCATTTTGCCCGTGTACAACGTATTTGCCAAACGTAACGATTCCTCCGGCACCGTGTCTTTACTTGTTGCGCCCTTCATGATTTATGCCAGTGACTTTCCTTAAGATACGTTTTACGGAAATAATAATATTGTTGCACCGTGACAAAACGTGAAGAGTAAACGAAGAGGAAAGCGTAGAGAATTATCGAAGGAAAGAAAAACAAGATGAAGTTTGTCATTGGAGAACAAATTATGGGGAAAATAGAATTTGCTGAGAGACCTCGTTCGATGGAAATTTGTTTAAAGAAGCAGCAGTTGTTTCCAACTATGATGTATTCTCTAATCTTCGAGGATGACCCGATGCAGCCGGTTTTGTCAAGTTTTTAAGCTCTTTATCGAGTGTCTCGTCTCGCGCAACTTTATCTCGGCTTATAAACTTAGACGGAGCTTGTCTGTCGAACTGGCGGAAGTTATAAATTCGTTCGATTACATAATGCAGACGCAGGTAAGGTCGTTTACAGAGATAACCAGGAAAGTAATGGAACTTGTACCGTAATCCATCAATTTAATCTACAAACTTCCTCCAATCTTTGTGCTTTTCTACTTGGAAATCCTCGAGACAGACGATCAATGGATTTTCTCGCCAATTTTTCTAAATCTTTCTCTTCGATTTCCGAGGGCAGGATTTTTCGATTGGAAAAACGTTGAGTTTTGTCGATGACGGAGAAGGAATAGTTTAATGAACAAAAATGATCTAATTTGGGGTACCAAAGTCCTTCATTGGTCCTGAAGGAAGAGAGGAGGAAGGTAAAACGAGCAACGAGCCAGAGAGCCGTCAAGTAGAACGATCGTGTTTTGAATCTCGAGGATGAATATTTGCTCAACTTACCCCCTTCGGGGCGTGCAGCGCTATGGTGGCCATAAATACTGCTTTGTATGCATGTTGGGTAAGCGGACCGCCAAGCACGGATAATAGGAAGGAAGCCTCCGAGAAGCTACTTTGTCTACCACTTTCTCCTCACTTCTGTTCTCCTCCCTTTCCTTCACCTCCCTTTTGTTTCTCTCGACTCTCCTCCTGTCGTTGCTCCTGTTTCGTTTCACCCCCTTTGCTTTGCGCCGTTTCCCTCCTGTTCTCGTTATTTCCCTTTTCTTGTCACTGCTTGTCTCCTCTTGTCGTTACGTTCCTCCCCTTGTCGTTGATTCCTTCTTCTACCGTTTTCAACCCCTTGTTTTTCTGTCGTAGCCTGTTTTTTTCTGGTTTAGTTTATCGTGTCTCTCATTTCATCCGTGTGAGTTACTTTTCTTTGGAGGTCCGTCGAATTTTGGATTTTTATTAACAATATAGAATTATGTGTATTGATTACATATATATTCAAAAATGACTCTTCATTCTAGGAATCCTTGGAACAAACAGAAGACTCTCTGCAGTGCGGGGAAGAGTCATGTGAACAGTTTATATTAGCAAGTGGGCCCGAGCTCGTCCTTTTCTTGGTGTAAACCAAGAAACACATAAAAAAGTTTTTTTTTTCGAAGCCTTAGAACAAAAGTAACTTTGAATTTGAAGTATATTGTCTTATTTAAATACCATTTCCAATATCGAAGTTCCTTTTCTTCAAGACTTTTCCTCCATCCATTTCTTTCTTTCAATTCTTCTTCCACTCTTTTGCTTCTCTCGTCCACCCTCCTTCTCCATTTTCTATTTTCTCCTCCACCATTGCCCAATTCTCTTCTCCAGCCGTTCTCCATCAGCCTCGAGGCCCTCAAAGAAGAATATAAACTGAACGAAGCCGGACAAACGAAGCAAGCTTCCAAGAATAATTACTGAAGTAACACCGAACAGAAATTGCTGCCGATTCTCCCGAAAGCAGACAAGTTGGAAAGTTTGACGCCATGGAACGGGAGGGTAAAACCGTAGAAACGCTACATCGCCAGGGCGGAATTATAAGCCGGGACTCGGTGAAATAATTCGGGCTAGAAGATATTTGGGTTTCGTTCCACTCTGGTGTCAGGAGCGAAGTTCCTCTGGTTTGGAACCTGTCTGGAATTCCATGGAGGGAAAACCGACTTGTGGGATTCGCTTTCGAGGATGCATTTCGACTGAGCGAAGGTCTGAAGAGATTACAAAGCTTTTGAAACGTTTTGCAGAGGTTTGCAATATAAATGAAGCATCGATGTACCTTTAGGGTACAAAAATTCATTCACTGTATTTTTTACTTTATTTGTATTCTACTTTGTATTATCTTCTCTGAAATCCATTGCTTTTAGTAAATTCTGAATCGTTCAAGCTTTCATGTCAAACAGGGAAACATTGAAAATATCGAAGCAAACACAGAACGTTTCCACTCCAGCTATCCTCCGGTTTCCACTTTCCGTCAAATGCCATATTGGAACAACGATCCCACGGGAACGGCGAACGTACAGACGCTAACTCAATATATCCCGAAAGTAATTACAAATTAGAGGTAAGTCGATCAGGATGAAAGTACCCTCGAACATTTGCCCAAATCAGAGAACAAAGCTATCGAAGTCAGCGTACGTTTCGCGAAACGCCGGAAGCAAAGCAATTCGTTTCAGTCGAGCGTGCTTCCTACAGAGGCACGCAATTGTTTAGAAGCTCTCTCCTTTCGTAGACTGAGAAATAGCCATTGTTGGTACTCTCTTCGTCCTTCTCCTTTTCCCATCGTCTCGAAACAACCGGCACGAGAATCCACTCGGCCCGACCGCTTCTCCGTTTATCGGAGCTTTAACATAACTGCACCGGACTGCTTTCGGGCTACTAGTTTCCCCCCTGCACTTCCTGGCACGAGCGTTCCAAGAATAATTAGTAACTACAACAACAACAACAACGGCGACGGAGTAAACTAAGTTTCGCGAACAGAAACAGCAAGGAAGAGGGAGAATACGGATAGAACCGCAAGTAACGCCAACCTGCTACTGGCACTGTGTCACGTCGTCTTTCGGATCGAATGCCAAACCGTAAACAGTTAGCCCAAATGTGAGGACGTTTTTGCAAAGAGGCAAGTGTTGCGGAGCAAGAATGCACCCCTGAAATTCACGGAAGTAGCTTAGAACTCATCTTACGTTGCGGGTATTCCGTTTCTTTAACCCTTTCGAGACTCCTGGTACACCGTGTGTACCAGTAAATGTTTACAAGACTAAATACTTTTAATCAGGTTTAATTTGGTTTACAACGATACCAGATAGTCTCAATATTCCTTTGCGGACGGACATGATTGAATATTGATGGGTAATCATTTATTTGCCGATTCAAAACCCTCCTTCTATCGAAAAATTAGATTATTGATATATATATGAATTATAATAGTGGCCACTAACCCCTTGGTATTTTCTTGCCATTTTCTAATATAAAAGATACTTTTGATCTATAATATTGTTACGAAGCGCCCAATAGATTAAATGTTACTGGGTAAAGAGACTTGGCAATTGTTTGTTGAAAGGGTTGAATGGCAGTTATTCGTTGTACTTCATTTATGATTCTATGATCAATGCGCATTTTGGGCGTATTGTTATCAATACTTCGTCGGGAAAAGTCTTGTCTGTCAAGAAGCATTGACTGGGGACTTCTTCCCCCATTCGAGATGGGGTTTTCCGGTTCCTACGGACGTCAAGGGAGGCTCTCTACTTACGGGCAATATTATTCTCGGTGGAGGATATTAATTTCATGGCTTTCTACTTCGCAGAGAAGACCGATGTTCTTCTCAGGAATTGAAATTTATATTAATATTTGTATTATTGGCTCAGAACGAGATTATTGTATATATTATATCTACGACACATATTTATAAACGTCCATTATAATATAATTTTATGGAAAGAGAAAAATCTGTGTCTTAGAAGGACAAAAAACTTCATCGATTCGAACACTTACAGCCGTCAAGATTGAAGTAGAAAATTGGAACAGAAAATGCGTAAGAAATTTCAGGAAAATTTTTGGAAAATTCAGGTCGAATCACTCTAATCATCTTGGTAGATCTAATGTTAATATATGGTAACGTATATTTTATAATATATTATAAACTATTTAAGAAAAAACGCAGCACCGTTAAGGGTGGTTTAGGTGTAGAGACGAAAGTTAGAATTTTTGAGATACCGTATGCTCATTGTCTACATTTTTTAAATAACCGATAAAATAACGTCCTCGACCCCTCCAGCATGATTGTAGTATTTCAACGATCATACAATAAGCCGGATATTGTTAATTTCAGGTAATTAAATTTTAAATCTCCAATTACCCTCAAACACGCTCGATGGAAACATTTCACCGAAATCGAATGACAATTAGCACAAAAGCCGTAAGCTGCTTTAATATCAAAAATTTTTGTATCCGCTTTCTCCGTACTTTCAGTTTATTAATTCCAAACCGTTCGATTCGCTCCCTTTGTACCTTCAGTTTAATGAATTCAACAGCTTTTGTACCTGACACCTTTGTATCTCTGGTTTATTCATTCCACCAGCTTTTGCATCCGATTTGTTGCTACCCTCCGATCACCAATGAAACCAATTTTTATTTTCCATTGCGCAACGAACATCGTAAAAATAATTTCACTCGAAGCCGTACCATCATCGAGAGTACTCACTTCCACACTTTTGCTCTCTTTCTCTTTTTACGACTATATTTAATGCTCGGTAGCAGTAATTTGCCGAGATTCGACGATCTTTTCAGAGATCGTCGAGCGTAAGGTGGAAAGGGAAGACGTAGAAATTGCCGTCGAGGGTGGAAAAGTGGAAAATGCTTTCGCGTTTAATTTACTCCTTATACGGTACGTTGCGGGAATGAAATGGGCACACTTCCCGTGGAAATAATCTCCGAGTAAATAGAAGGGAAACGGGGAATGTCTATAAATTCGGGGGGTCCCGTTTGAGTCGCGAACGTATCGTTACTGTGCTTTAGTTCGTCGAGTTTTAGTTCGCTCAACGACCGAAGGAAACATAAGCAAACCTTAAAACAACATTCGACGAAAGTTTGCCATTAAAATTCGTTGGTTAACTATTATTTAAAAGTTTCTTTCATCGTGAATACGGTTATCGTGAATTTCACGTGGAATCCACCGTGAAGAGCAGAAATTTCGTGGGAAATTTTAATGGTTTTCTTTTGAACATATTAAAACAAATTCGCATGAGAGGAGAGCAATTTTGCGTACCGAAGAGCCAATTTGTGAGAAATGAAGGATCCGCGTGTTCGTCTATGTGCTTGGTTGAACGAGGGACAAGTTGGAAGGTTCGTTTTTTAAGGCCAGGAAATCAAGATGGAAGGGAAATCGTTGAAATTTGAAGGCAAATTGGAGGAAAAAGGAAGGACGTGAATTCGAGATGTCGTTGAGCTGTCGCGGCGAAAGGAAGAGGATGATTAATGAGAAGTTGATGGAAAATAAAAATTCCACTGGATCTAGATGGCTACGTGATTGCTTTCCTATTCGTTGATAATTGTATTTTAAACGATTTTTGTAATATCTTTTGCTCTTAATTCTCTTGATTCGTGTATTTACCCTTCTACTAATTCTCACGGTACATCGAGCTACCGCAGTTCATTTCCTATCTGCGTTTCAAGTTTCGAAACGATAGTTAGAATCTTTACGACCCTATCAGATAGCAATAAAATCGGCATCATCCCATCGACATTAACCTAAGATCGTCTCTCACTGCTGCACGATCTTGCCAACACGTATAATCGTAAACTCTGCAATTAATCTTGATAGAGTTCGACGATTTCTCCGTATTCGCACATTCCTGAAGCAAAATTCAATAGGAAAACGACCAAGTGAACTTTTCTTGGAGCTACAATGATTAAGTAATTAAATTCTGAAATTCGCAAGTCAGTTGAACCCCATTCAAGTCTCTATTTAATAAATAGCCAAAGAATTGCTATAGAATGGAAGTATCAGAACAGCTACGACGACTAAGAAATTAAATAGTCAAATGGCAAATCAGTTGGATCATGGTCAAGTCTCTATTGTTATTTAATAAATGCCCGAAGAATTGCAATCAAATGAAAGTATTAGGGGAGCTATGGTGGTTAAGCAGCTAAAGGCTCAGACTCGCATCAGTAGGTCCGGGTTCAGATCCTTCGAAATATATGGGAAATTTTCCTAAAACGGTATTTAATATATCATACCCTCGATGGTTCCGAATCCACCAAAGTGAGTCCGGGACCAAATCACCATACAAATTAAAGTCTAAAAAATCCAAAATGAAAAAAAATATTCTTTTTTAAAAGAAGCCAGTTCGGTGTATTATCTAGAGTCAAATGAAATTTTTTAATAAAACCTCCTGAACAAAATTATGAACCGTCGAGTCGGGCAAAACGACTCACGTGGCGGAAATTGCGAGCACGTGACGCGACGGTATGCGAGTTCCTTGTACCCCATATCCGGCGTAGGAGATTCGTAAAATAATCAAACCAGGGTTTGGTATCATGGTCGAAATTGAAATTTGATATCGCGCAACATTCCACGCTCCAACAGGTAGAATTTCTCTCCCTTTCCCGACAAATCTCTTCCCCGTCTTCAACGGATCCACCCCTACAAGAGTCGTGACGAGGTTGTTCGATGCCTTTGGAGATTCATGGAAATCTCTTTAACGCGTCGACTTTCCCAGACCATTCCTCCCTCTTTCACCCCTTTCTCATCGTCCTTCTCCTTTCACTATTCATACGAGTCCTTTATTCAAATCGTTTTCGATGCTCCTTTCGCTCTCACCCCTTTTTCTCTGTCTATTTGCCTGCTTTCTTCTCTCTTTCTCTCAATTTGTATTTCTTTCTCTATTTCTCTCTATCACATTGGCTCCCATCTTTTTCTCTTTCTATTTCTCTCCCCTTTTACATATCTCTCTCTCTCTCTCTTGCTCACTTTCCATGTCGAGGCGATTTGCGAGCGACGTTTTACCTGCAGTAACCCCGAATCGACTGCGCCCCATGGCATTTGCATTATGTTCGACTAGATGGCCGCGAGAAGCCAATCAACGTGCAAATACGGATAAGCCGGGACCGTGTTTGCCGAAAGTTCGAAGCGAAACACCGGGCTTTTGCGAGCACGTTCTTGTTTGAATTGTTCTCCATTTCGAGAATGACAATTTTTTTTTTATTTAGCAACATTTTCTAGGAGAGAAAATTCCACGAGGATTTTTCCAAGTAAGACTATTTGAAAGAATTTAATTCCGAAGATATAAAAATGACTTTTTTCTTTTGAATTTAATTTCTGAAGGACTAATAAAACTTACGAAATAAGAAGACACCCTGAAGGAATCTGATCAATCGATAATACTAATTTTTCCACTTTTCTCTCCACTCTTTGTTTCTACCGATTACGTTATTCCATTTCTCCCCGTCCTTAAACCGTAGTCGTGTTAACCATCGCGAGAAAGAGAGTGGATTTATTTCAAATTAAAATCAATATCCATCACGAAGCGCCTTTAGCCATGGCGGTCGGGTTTATTGAAACTCCGTGGCTTTCCTGCAATTTCCCAGAGCTTTGCTTTAATCCCAGAGGACACGTCTTTGCCCCTTTCGTCCTTTCGCTCCGTCTTTTACCATCCTACGAGCCTTCCTCTCTTTTCGGTCTATGGGACCCCCTTATAGGCGTCGCGACGTTAACCGATCCAACAGGAAGAACGGAGAAATTGTCCCTTGAGGACGTTTAACTCGTTCATCTTCATTCCATCGCGATTTCCAGCATATTTCCGATTTAACTAGCTCGGAAAATTCTCCCTTTAAACTCGCAATGCCGTTTGAGTCGAATGGGGAATAAAGAACGGGAAGTTTACCAAACACAATAAAGACATTGTGCTGAAACTCGTTGCCATTCGCGGGGATCGATTGCATTTCTCCGTGATTTTAATTTCCCTCGACGTATTTTTGATGGTAAACAGTAGGTTCAACCGAGCGATTCCGTCAACGGTTTCACATACGTTGCTTGCTAGACTTGCGAAGAGGGGATGAAAGAGGAATTGAGGAAAATCGGTAATTCAACCCCTCACTGGAATTCACAGTCGATGGGACCCTGTTCAAATTTCCTGCCACCTCTGGGAAATTTTCGTAGATTGTTATTTAACACTAAAGCTACCGACTACACTAAAATAGCTGCAGACATCTACTGAAATTTAGCTGTGCCGAACAAGTACTTTGGAAAAAGAGAAGCCAAGGAGTGAAAGAGATAATTAATTAATTTACGTTTTATAAGATAGAAGTGGAATATTTCATTTATGGCTTTACTATGGCATTGGGGAATTTTTGAAAATATTGAGAACTGGTCATTTTCACCATTCATTAATTTGGTATGTTTAGTGTTAATATATCATAGTCTCGATGGTTCAGCATCCATCTAAAACCGTAGATCCTCATCCAACAACAATTAAATAAAAATACAAGTTGACAAGCATCTCACCCAGCTTTCAATTTTTTATATTTGAGAATAAAACTTTCTTTAATTTAATACCATCTCCAAGTGCAAGGTCTGGGAAAGAGGAACGTTTACAACCCCATCGAGCAATGCCTGGCACGTTTTGAATCTCTAGGCAAGCATAGACTTATCTCTGCGCGATTCCCGCGGTTAGATGTTTCGAGCACATGTCTCGTCGTTCCCTCGGGACTTCGAAGGGACTGCGGCTGAAGGAAGGCCGAATTTCATTATCGACGATAGCACCGGCATACTAGCTGAACCGATAACGTGAAGGGGTTGCTAAGAACGTGGAAAGAAGGTTCAAGGAACAAGAAGAGTTTGCGAGATCTGTTTGAGAAAGTAGAAAGGGTGGAGGAACAGTTAGAAAAGTAGATAAGTAGACATTGACTCTCAAGGGTGAGACTTTGACAAGTGACCATACAGAGAGCATGTTGGGTATGATATACTTATAGGAATAGAATAAAACTGATGGTTTCTCATAATTGTCACTAGAACTTGTCGTTATGTCTATTATATTTAAATAAACTGAATGAGTGCCTTGTAAAAACGGACATCGAGAAGTGACAATGATAATCGACTAAAGAGAACAATTTTTACTAATTTCAACGCGGAAAATTAAATTCATTATTTAACGTGGTAACTGCGTTCGACGTGTATACACGTCAATTCAAAGTGTATTGCGGTAGCCTTTTAACGCTAAATTGTCAATTACTTATCGATTAAAAATGTAATAATTGCACGTTTCGCTTTCCACTTTTCGTAAAATTTATAACAGAAGGATTTGCTTTGTCTTTAACGTATTTATACGTTATTGCTCTACTTTAATTCCGTACCCTGGGAGGGGTTCACCAATTGAAATTCCGAGGTTAACTGGTTACAAAAAATACCGTCCATCGCGTCAAATCTCAAAAACTTACCCCATGATGAAACTTGCAAATCTTTTTCCCATGACCTTGACGCGTCACGCCAGAAATGGTAGCTAAAGAAAGCAGGAGAGGCTCGACGCGGCGCCGTACCAACAAGTGGGTTGATTGAAAGCACTAATTAATGGTTGGCGGGTCACGCTGGTTGAACGTGGAGAAGACGAAACGGGGGATGATGTCTCGCCGGTGGCTCGATGAAATTTTGCACGCAATTTCTGGACTAAATAGCTACACTGGATGCCGAAATTTCAACAAACAATTCACAGTTTAACGAGGGACATTGCGGTGGCACGGTTCGCGCCAAATACCTGCGCGATTGCGATTTAATTGCGTCCCGTTTAAATACCGACTGAGAATGAGACGGAGAACGTTTCTACGATAGTTTATTTGAGAATGGAAGATGCATGGATCGTGCTTCACGGTGGACTGGAGTGAATTACAGGGAAGATTGAAAATTATGTGAATGTTGCGCGCTGTTTGTCGTTAAACGGCAATTTCTGCTATTT
The DNA here is from genome assembly GCA_910591515.1 of Cerceris rybyensis. NCBI lineage: Eukaryota > Metazoa > Arthropoda > Insecta > Hymenoptera > Crabronidae > Cerceris > Cerceris rybyensis. The sequence goes on along the minus strand of OU342792.1, from coordinate 27,977,848 downwards.
CGAGTGATTTGATTTGACACTATTCTGGCTTTTATTAGTCGTGAAATTTCGAATTATTGTTTTTATTTGCATAAATAATAGCTCATTTCACGGTTGAGAGGGCAAATTAAAATTAATGCCGGTGAATTTGGTAGTACGTTACGTCAAAGGATCGTCAAAGTGGTGGTTAGACTTGGAAATTGGCAATTTCTCTTTTTTCAAGAAGTTTTAATCTCGTATTGCATTGCGTCTTTTATGGAATAAATTTTGGTTTCTGGCTTTATTACAGAGAAAGGCAATGAGGCCATGATAATTTTGTAATAAGAGAATCGTTTTTCGGATGAGAGTGCAAATTAGCCGTGGGCACTTGTTCGTTTTCGATGTTTCGACAAGTATTTAAATAAATATTCCCCACGAGAGAGATTGAAATCCGTAATTCTTGATTTGGAGTTTTTACACGCAATATGGAAACATATTTCTGCTAAAATAAGTGGAAGTACCGTGCATATTGAAGGCCTAGAATAAAATCCAAATGAAACGATCGTACGGATATTATTTCATTTTCCCATTCGTATTAATCACTTTTTTATTAACTCTCTTTCAAAAAGTAATAATAATAAAAGTAATAATTCCCAGCGCGCTGGATTTAATGCAGCTCCAACAAATCCGATTGTTACGGCTTTTTTTGTCGCTTAATTATTTAAAACTCATTTATCCAAATATCCTAAAATAAATTCACAGTATGTTCTCTCAATCCTCTTTTTTTTAGCGCTCTACATTTTTACAACATTTTACGAGAGAAACCCTGTCGGATAAAAGCCAACGACTGCCATCGCTTCAATTTGTTTCACGAGGTCGAAAACGACGCGTCCGATTTGGCAACGAATATTTCCAACCCTCGAACGTATCTCGACCCTTCTTTCTTCCAATTTCTCACAATATTTTCGAACATCCCCGTACGGAGATTTCCGTGGTAATGCCGCATAGCAAATATTCGTCGTCGAAATCGAAACAAGCGTTCAAACATTGCAGGGGGATGGCGTACTCTAATCTCGAACGACGACGGAATCCGTAATACAAAAATACAAAACATCCCCGTTTACACAAACAATGGCGATCCAATAAATGGTAGACGGAACGTGATACCCGGTGAAATTTCTACCAGAATTTCTTCACGTATTGTCGTCTATAGAGTTCGCGATCTACCTTAAGCTACGTGAACTCGAAATAGCCAGTGGCGAACGATCGAGGAGACGTTGAATTTTTAGAGAAGAGTAGTAAGATGAAAATCTGAAGTCAAACGATCAAGTAAGAGAAAGGGTAACGAAGCAATTTGATCGAGGAAGAATATGTGTAAATACCAATTTAATAAAATATAGAGTCACAAGATGAAAATCTGAAGGCAAAAGATCAAGTGAGACAAAAGATAACGAAGAATCGAGAGAGAGGAAGGGAAATAAAAATTCGCGGAAGAAGAGGCTTAGCAAAAAGGCAACAAAGAAAAATAGTAGCAATGTGATCGAGTAAGAATATGGGTACCAATTTGACAAAATAAGAGCAGCAGCGAAATATCGAGGAAGAAGAGATCTAACAAAGATTCGAGATAGAAAAATGGGGATAACGAAAGATCTGGCAAGAAAGGGGTAGTAGAGATCGAACAAGAAAAGAAGCAACAGCGCAGAGAAGGCTGGTAAAGTTAGATTCGAACAAACGAGCTCGCCATTTCAGGTGGAATCTTCGCCTCGGCGAGTTGCAGAAACGGCAAAACTTCATCGAAAAGCACGCGCCCGTAACTTCGACGCGTCACGAATCGTCGAGACTGGAATTTTACGAAATTCTTCCAACGTAACTACGACTTCTTTCCCAAGACTCGTACTTTTCTTTGGTAACTAGTTGCTCCCCGAAGTGGCGCGATTTCGCGAATCCATTGCATCACCGTGTTACCCTCGTTCCTTACCATTTTTCTTCAAGGGGTGAATTTTTTAACAATTTTCCTATTTCTTCATTCAAAAGTACGATGTTTTAAGCACTTTAAAAATAATTATTAATTGTTTCGATATATTAGTCTCTTCTGTCGATGTAAAAAAGAACTTCTTCACCTTGAAATCTTTTTTCAAATATTTTTTTATAGTCTCGTGGTATCTACAGCTTCTCCAACACGTTTTCCTTTCCTTTGCGGTTTGCTTGCCATTCTAATATCGACCTGGGGTGTTTTTCTGGGTTTTCCGTGCACTTTTCGCGATGCTTCAAAATTGTTTAACAAGTTTCCCTCCCGTGGTTAGCCCACGAGGAGTTTTTAAACTCCAGGCTACGTCAAAGAGGCCGTAAATCGCGGAGAGGGCAAAGGATTTGTGGAAACGAGAAGGAAAAGCAGAAAGGGACAACGTCTTACGCGCTGATTCCTCTTTTTACACTTTCCTTAGAAGTTTTGAGTGAGAGACGTGAAAAAAATATACAGAAAAAAAATTCAGGCTGTGCTGAAGAAAAAGAGACAAATACTTCAATTTTTCGACCTAACGAACCGTCTTTTGGAACTTTTAACCACTTGCCCCACAATTTCTAACTTCAGTGTGTATACGATAACTTACAATTAGAATTAAATTCAGAAATAAAAATTTTCAAAATTGTGCAGGTTAAAATGAGCAAAGAGAACGTGTTCTTTTGAATACTTGAAATTTATAAACTCTCCTTCCGATTAGACATACTTCCCCTGTGCGGATTCTCGAGATAACAGCTCCCCAGACGATTCTTCGCGTTCTCCACTGTCGATTTAACGTTTCACGCGTCAACGGAGGCTCGATCTTCCGATAATGCGACGTGCGAGGCCATGGAAATCACATTTCCATCCGTCTCTCTTTAAAAAGCCCTTTTTTCCCTTCTCCAAAGGCCGCATAAACGTTAAAGGGACAGCTGAGCCCGCAAAAATTCACAAACCTATCTCTACAAATAGCGATTGTTAGCCAATTCCTGAAGATTCACCCTGGTACTCGTCACTTAGAATTTTTCCAAGATTCTTCCACGTTCATGGATCAAATCAGAAATTTTCTTTGAATATTGATAAAAGAACCATGATAAAAATAATGAACACCTTAACATCCACCCTACAAATTCAAAGAATATCCGTCATTCCTTCGATTAAGGGATTGAAAATCGTTTCGTAGCAAAGCAATTAAATCTATCGGAGAATTGTAACAATATTCTACCTAGCTTGCGTTGTATTACTTATATAAACATGTACGATATAAAAATATAATACAGATTTTCAGCTGAATGACAAATTGCATCGGAAAGAATATCCCAATCTCTAAACCGCAATGCAACGAAGCCAGGCAAACCGCATTGAAAACAGCATTACTCATAATTTATTCGTCAAATAATATTTCACGGTCTCCCTTCGCCGTTGGAAAACAACCAGGAGTTTTATTCCTCGTCGTAATAAATTCCACCGCAAAATTACATCGCAACTCGCCAATAAGGTCTCCCGGAATCGAAGGAGTCTATAAAGAAGGTGGATACGAAATTTAAGGAAATCCCGTACGTCCGACATCTATTTTCTCCGTTTGAAAACTAAAAATCCCCGAAAACCACCGAAGGAGAGAAATCCATGGCCAAAAACGGACACAATTATTCTTACCCTGTCGATATCGACGTTTCTCCTCGTTTCTTAAGCAAAGGAACACCGAGACGAATCCACAGTCGTTTCCAGTTTTCATTATTCATCGTTTCTCCTGTCTCCGTGATCTCTTTGTTTTGTCGATGGCAGATTCGTCCTACGTCTTGCCTTCTTCGGCGCGTTTCCGTTGTATCGGTCGTCCTCGACTGGTCGCGTTTCGCGAACTATTTGTAATTTTCCGCTTGGCATGACAGCTGCGGTTTCATCCTTTTTCGCGTCGCGATTCCCACGTTATCCCGCGTGGAAAACGATCCGTGGTTGCGAGATAAATCGTAGATGGTCCGACGAAGGGGAAAGAGAGATTTTGCCGTTTTACGTCGGAGAATCTCATGGGAGACCATCCCTTTGGATCTGGGGTGACCAAGACACTGCGAGACGTCAATTGTGAAGCTGGGAGGGAGACTGAGGGAGGAAGGAATCTGAGGGATGGAATTCTGTTCTGTGAGAAATTAGATAATGGGAGGAATGCTCTTGGAATTCATAATTTAGCTTTTGCAGGATTTACACGATTAGAGATTGAAGGGTGGCTCTCATGAGGGGGTGTTAGTGACTTGCATCGAGATAGGTTGGTTGTAGGGATTAATTCTTTTCTGACTAATTCTGTGACAAATTAAAATTGTCAATTAACAAAATTACCACAATTTGGAGCCATGTGTCAAAAAGTTTTACATTTTTCTTACCCCTAACTTCCTACCGTAAAATTACTTCATTCCCCTCTAAATCTGCTGTTCTCGAATTTAAAGGGTTACAAGTTCATCGACCTACAAAATTCACCCCTTCCAACGAACCCTAGTAACCTCTCTCCGAATCTCTGAGCGCTTAACGATTAGTCGTTCCCACTGCTCCAACTTAATTAATTAAAAAGAAACGACACAACCCCCAACGATAATCAGTCGTCTATCTCCTCCGCTAATCGCATCTTCCCCGGTAATATCGTCCAAGTCTCATCTTCCGGCTGGGAAATCCACGAGTAAGGATGCTTCGGAGAGATGAGCCGGGAAAATACCAAGCGGAAAGGATTAATACGGCATAGGTGCTCACACGATCGATGGTCACTGCGTCATTTCCGGTTCCACGGCAGAGAGGACAGGGCAGAAGACGTAGAAGCGACCGGATATTAAAGTTTCACCGGTTCGAATTTATAATCGGCGACGAATAATTGTAGGAGAACAGAGTCGAAGGGAAGGTCGACGATACTAGGGCGTGAAAGACGACGCTCGACGACGTCCTCCTCGTCGTCGTTCTCGTCGTCGTTGTCGACGTCTGTCGTCGATTTCCACGACGCTAGGAGGGACTCGTCTACTCGGTTGTACCGGCTGCTCGTTAATTATTCAGTGACACCGGTGAATCGAGCATTGCCCGTTATAATGGAACCGAACTGCGAGGCGGCAGCTACGAAGCAGCTGACACCGGAACGATCTAACTTCCTTGGCGATCGATATTCAAATTGGGCCTTATGAAACTCTCTAGTGGATCTTGCCAATTTTTTCTCGAATTTTATCATTATCTCCTTTCATTGTCACTGTCGATAGGAGAGCTTGAAATATGAATTTTATTGTATTTTTGAAAAACTTGAAACACGGCTACAGGCTTTTGTCAACGCTTTATGCCAGGTTCTGGTGGATTTTTCTTGGTATTATCTCTTTTTCTGCAATTTTTGAACAGAACGTTTAATTACAAAGTTTAAAGTGGAAGTTATCGGAGAAGTTTAAAGAGGATTTTTCTCCATTTCTAGAAAGAGCCAAGTCCTGAAATTACGGAGGATTGAATTTTTCATTCGGGTTATTAATCCGATGATCGACAGGGTCTTTTAATAAAAAATGGGAATTAATTTTGTAATTCGTGTACTGTGTCGCATTTGAAAATTAATTGCTTCCTATTGATAAATTTTAACATGAACATTTTATTGCGATCAAAATTTAAAAAAAAAGAACTAAGTAAAATTACTTGATCTAAAATAAATAGAACAATTTCCGCATTCTGAAAAAAATTTCCAGGAAATATTATAATCGTCATCCTCTGTGTTCTGCAGAAGTTTCATGATTTTACGATCATTTCCCAATTGTCATTCCGTATGCTTCTCAACTCGGCACCGTCCTCGCTGACTCCGCAAGGAATCGTGCAAATAGTTCGCCATCGTCTTCCCTTTCGAACGATCTGAAATACCCTGACGCAAGGTTTGCTGGTGATAGCACGTAGAAATATATGCGCGCCTCTTATGGGTCACTAGATCTGTAAACGCGAACCTTCCGAATTCCCAGCAAATTAAATCTTATCTATAAAAATTCTCCTTTCCTGTCATTTTATTTATCGGTCAAAAAACGAAATATTTATGTCTGAAATTATTGCTGACAATGAGTATAGGAGTAAAATATATAAAACTTGAGATCAATTGTATGAAAGTAAAAAAATCTCCTTGCCAGAAATTCTCAAACTTATTGTTAGATCACAAAGTTCTCCAACGCTCTCTCACTATCAATCAGACTCACACACTGTACGAAGAAAATAATTATCTCGAATAGTGTCGCTGGTATTTCGCGGAGATAGTATCAACGTTAATCGCGTTTACGAGCACCCACGTGAAATTTGCTAATTAGGATTCTCAGATACACCTGGGGGAAATATGTGGTTTATAGGATGGGCCGCGCATAAACGTGCCTCGGCCAACAGAGAAGCCAAATTAAACTAGCTTTGAAGCGTTTCAAATCGCCCTGTCCTGGTTATGCTTCCGTCCAGATCCACTTACCTTCGTGTAAAGGGAACTGCATTCAGAATTCTAAGCCGTTTTGTGCCGTTTCTGAGGTCCGAAAACAAGCCCTGTGCCGTCCACGAATATTCTGCAAACAGAAACGCCGGCCTGGTGTCGATAAACAACTGAGTTACCTCTTTCTGCGCTTTTTTCCAGAGTAAACGTTTTCAGTAACAGTTTAGTTTAAATCTACTTTATCGTACGAATAACGCGTTACGATACACGTCTCAGAATTTCAGGCTGCCTGTAAGCACACTTTTGACACTGGAACTGTAAATATTTAAAATCGATATTATACTTTTAAAAAGAGAGATCAAGAAGTGAAAAAAAAGATTAATTAACTAATTTAGATTTAAAAAGGTAGAAGTGGAATATCCACTGCACGGTTGCCCTATCAATTTGGGGAATTTGTTGAAAAAACTGAAAACCAGGAATTTCAACGACCCTGCTAGTTTTAACCCCTTGGTGTACAATAACGAGTAATACTCGTGGCGCGATAAATAGTAAAAAATGATGTGCTCTAAATATTATTAAATTAAAAATATCAGATGGTCACGATAAAATAAAATAAATTCTATGCTATTCAATGTTACGTTAAGTCATATACTATATCAGAAATTGGGAGATATTGTTAGCATCTAATTGCAGCAATTAATTCCAAGTTATTGCGTATTCAGTCACAAAATGAATGATGCGACAAGGGATTAATATTGAATGAAACTTTACAAAATTTCTTACTATTAATTCCTACAACCTTCCACCCGAATTAACCAATTCTCGAATTCTACCTCTCGCTTACTCTCCTCAGGGTGAGAAAAAACGTTCGAACTTCTTACTCCCGACAATTACGCCGTCGCAAATCGACGTCAACCCGAAGCGTTAATTCCTCCGATCGTTCCACTCCTCAAATCCATTAATTGCGGAACGATCAAGAGTTCCGGAGTAAAAAGTAAATCGCATATTAAAGTAACGTTAAACTAAATCCATCCGCCTTCTTCCCTCTCTCACCCTCTCCCCGTTTTTGCTCTCCTAACACCCTATCTTCTTGCATCTCTCTATCTTCCTTCTCAAGCAAGTTTCACCATGCAAAATCGGTGTCGCTTCCCGTAGAAGCTCATGAACCGGCTTCCTGGGGAATTGCAATTCGCGCTTCACCGAGCAAGTATAAAATCTGCACCGTTTCCCGTAGAATCGTCGATCGTCGGTAAATCACAAGAGACTGCACGCGTCTTCGTAATTTCCTGGGGGGTAAGAGAGGATACGAGTAATCCGGAGACTGCAAACGCGCCATCCTGGACGATGGCCCACGTTTCAGGGTAGATTCGTGAACCTAAACGTGAAACCTAAACGTGAAACCTGAACGCAAACCTGAACGAGAAGGTCTCGTTTCCTTCTCTGCAAGTTTCCTCGCTCTTAGTGGTCTCCGATGGGATTAGCAGCGAGCACCAGTAAGACAGAAAGTTCTCCGACATCTGTAGGAGATCTAATTTTCTCATTTGAAGGGCGCGAAACCTTAATGGGATATCTCTTACGCTGGTGTTCGAAGAGAGCCGAAGGCTCGAGGGTGTCGCGAGAATCAACCGGCTCGTCGGCAAATACCCTAAAGTCGACGTCGTCGACGAGGAGGAGGACGAGGATGGTTCTAATCGTTCGTCGAACCTCCTCGTTTTCTCCGACGTTCAATTAAGCGATCGACGATGCTATGTAAATTAGCTACGGCGAATTGAATTCTTGGTTTAAAGGGGGAACATTGTCATTATTCTCTCAGTTGTTTTTATGAGCTTTGGGCTTCTGCTGGTTTTTAGAATAAAAACTGCTCCGGTCTTTTATAGTAATCTTTTTTTTCCTGGTGGATTTGCAATGTAATTAGGTTCTAAAGAATTTGTTAGGTGGAAATCAATGGTAATCGTGTGAAACAATGATAAATAAAATTGATTGTCTTATGTCGCAGTGTTTTGGATATAGAAGAAAAAGTTAAAATTCAAAGGAAAAATTAAAAAAGTTAATTTGCTGAAACTCAAACTAAGCGCTCTCGCGGTACCATCTAAAGTGCAAAAAAAACAAAAAACCCGGAACAAAACAAACGACAGAGGACTTCGACCAGGCTATTTGTCAAATTGTCTTCAAGTTCAAAGAACAGAAACATTTTCCATCGCCAAACCAAGCTAAATCGTCCAGCAAACCTAGCCGGGCAAGAAAAATTCCTCTTTTCGCTGGAGGGGGTCATCGGAGGAGGATCGAGGGCGTCATTTTTTCTGATTTCGTCTCGCAAGTGATACTAACGACGTCGACGATAAATGTCTCGACCATGGGAGGAAAATTCTCCAAAGTCTTTCACCGCGTCTACTTTTCATCGCCGGCGAAGGAAAAGTGGAGAACGCTCTTCGTCGTCGTCAGGATCGAGGAGTTCCGTGTGTTCTTCGAGGTATCCTTTCGAGGTTTTTCCCTTTCTTCTACGATGACTTATAATGGAATGGCTCCTTTGATACGTCTTCATTTGATATTCCCTTATTGTATCAGGTATGCCAGGTATACTCTTACGAAGGAAAGTCTCGAGATTTCTTTTCCTCGGTTACGATTTCCTCTCCTGAGATCGTGAAATCTCTTTCGCCTTTGGTTTCGATAATAAGCCGGTCCGTTTGGCTTTCGTTAATGAGAGAATAATTTAAAAAACTTGGTTATTTTTAATTGCAATCTCGACAAAGCACTCGTGGTTCGATACACTTGCAGTTTTGCGAATGAAACGTTACGTAGAACGAATCTTAATATTCTCCATGGGGATTTCGTCCCCTCGACTCGTTCTCCGTCTGCCTCGTTGATCGGTTAATTAAATTCCCGGACGTAAAACGAGAGAGTTCGTGCGTAAAGTGGTCGAAACTGTTGCCGGAAAATTTCGAGGGCGTTTCACGGAGATCCGGAGGAAATACGAGATTTATTAAATCCTCGAGGAGGCTAATCTTTCGCTTCGGGGTACGGTAGTTAATATTACTCGGTCTCGAGTGCTTCGACGTTTGTACATCAGTTTTTTTTTTTAATGGGTTCTTGGAGATCGTGCTGCAAAACGTTAAATAATTTTTCCGGTTTTAACTACCCTTAGAAATATATACAGTAGACTCTCGTGTAATACGAGTTTCTACAATGCTGGACAAAATTAACCCCATAACCGAACCAAGTTACTTCTCACTTCTATTGAATGGTAGAACCTCCTCTTATAAGAGAATCCTAAACAACCAATATCAAATTGGAAAAATTGTAAACCTTTCGCTGAGGATTTTCTCGCAGAGAAAAACTCGAATCCATTGATCATGACTTCAAGCTTTTACCTACATCGCCACAATCATACATCACTAAAATCGAAAATAATCCACCCCAATACCTCCAACCCTCGCAGCATTTTATATCAAATATCATATCATAGTCATACATATTTTCCACCCCACCGCGAACAGCTCCTTCTACCTCGAGCTTCACCACGTCCTCAACATCCCCCGTTACACGCCCCATGAGCTGCCCGAAGAAACTCACGGACATTGAAGGCGATAGGTCAGAGGGCTGATTATACTCGCTCGATTGTCCTCGCGCCGGAAGATCAACCTTAACCCTCTCGCACGCTAGTCACTCCGGGGGTGATCCTTTGTAAGGCCATGAAATTGCCAATCAAATATTCAAAGCTGGTTGTTTAACCACCGCAATAAAGAACAGACGGTCCATGAGCCTTCGCCATTCGCACCGACGCTTTACAGAGCTTTTCAGAGGAGGGATGATGCGATGGGGAGAGGAAAACCATGGTGGGGTAGGGACGGTTGAATGGTGAAAGGTGGTGGCCGCACCGGACGAGTGTGTTTACACGAAACCGGCGCCGGATATTTCATTGTTAATGCCGAGAGGAGCACTTCGCCATAGTTGTTGATTGAAGTCGAATTTTTTTGCGATCCTGGACAAGCGAAAAATCCAGGTATCACTCCCGTCGATGGAGAATCACGCTGAGCACGTGGAAAGCATGGACTCCGGGGAGCTCCAGGAATTTCGGAAGCTTTTGAAAAATTTTACGCCCGCACTTTTTTCTCTTGAGATTTTCCACCGATGGAATTTATCGAGCTGCTTTTACGACCTACAGTTTTTCAGTATGTCGTTTAATAAAGAATGAACGGTGTCGATATGTTTTTATTTGGGAGAAAGGGCATGCAATGACCGATGGAGGGAACGTGTACGTAGTAAATTGGCCTCTGTTCATTCAGTTATGACGCATAAGTGCATTGATGTTTTATACAAATTCATTCAGCGAGAGAAGTATTTTGTAATCTTTCGTTTTACAATTATTATAAATACACACGGTTAGGGGGGAAAAATTAACGTATAACTGTAGAAAGGTGTAGGTGTATCTCTTTCGATTAACCCTCGCAAGGGCGAAGAGGACAAGGGCGAAGAAAGGTGTACGGGGAGTGAGGAAGCAATCGATTTCTTCCAGGATTGTCGAATGGAATCGAGAAGGAAGAGTCGCCAAGGTGCAAGTAATTGGTTTCACGGGAGCAATAATTGCATTAACGAGGACGAAAGATACAATTAAGAGAGAGGTCGGATTTTTAACGAGGCACGTCTCGAAGGGGGATGGAAAGGGGAGGTTTATGTATATACGGATAAAAAGGAAACTTTAAAGATAGTATTTCATAATCAGAGAATTCTCTCAAGGAATTCCTCAGCCATTTGATCATCCGGAAAGATCGAAAACGACTTCCTTCGGGTGAAAGTTAACGAGGGACTTTCGTCCTGAGAATTTTCCACGGTGCGGAAAGCATAAAAAAGAAAAGTGCAGAGGTCGAATTTGTGGAAAGAAACGAGTGATAAGCGACCGCGGCAATTCCCTGATTCGCCAAAGCCGGGAAATTAAAGGACCAAAACGCAGTTGGAGCTCCCGTCGGTTCGAGGATCAAATTAACCCTCTATGGTTTTATTTCCTCGAGAGAGATTATTTCTTTGAAATTAAAGAACATCCGGCGTAATTGGAGCCTCTGCTTTTCCTTAGCGCGCAATCGAGAAAAACTTTCCGGATCGTTCGGCCACCTCCTTCCATTTTCCCTCGATTTTTATCCCAGAAAATCGGCGATCATCGCGTCTATCGCAGAAGAATACCAAGAGGGATGCTGAAAAATGTCGATTCGAGAAAAGTATTAAAAGAGTTTGAGATCACAAATTCCCGAATGAAATGCCAATTAATAAGCTTCCTTAAAAATTGAAAAGAAAAGAAAAAGATATAAAAAAGTTCACAAAAAATCGTTCTCCCTCAAAATCACCAATTAGACAAACACCAAAAAAGAATAATTCTCCAACAAATCCTCAATCATTGCAAACACCTATCGCAGAAGCGACGGCTCGTCGGAGATTCCCGCTAATTACAACCCCGATTTTGCGGAAAGGCGAGACCCGTGCGAATTGAAAGCCTCCTCGCAAAGCTAAGAGAGAGAGAGAGAGAGAGAGAGAGAGAGAGAGAGAGAGAGAGAGCAAGAAAGACGAAACGAACAAAGTAAAAGGATGGAACATCGGAGGATCTCAAAGGACCAGCGGTTTCGTTGGGATAAACATTTGGTATGTTAATTCACTCCTGAGGGAGGGAATCGCGGGTAAGGTCGGACGTAGCGGGGGGGTTAATTTAAAAAACAATTATCCTCGTTGAATATAAACAACAAGGATGCAAACCGAGGATCGTCGACGGTGGAAGGCAGAAGGAGAATCTCCATTATGCAGCCGTTTCAATTGCCTTTGGGGGATAAGAGCACACGCGTATTTAGATTAGAAGTGCCTCGGAGTACCTGATTCGTCGACTCTTTCCGACGAACTTCTCCCTTTTTGTTTGCCCGCAGTAGCGGCTTTCTCACCATTTGCATATCCTTTAGAGAACAGCGAGAGTAAAGGAAGAAGCGAGCCAGAAGGAGAACGGTGACGAAGGTTTGTTGGCTTTGAGGCTCGTTTACATATTTTGTATTTTTACGCTTTGCTGGCTGAGACGACGACAACGGGACGCGATCGCGCGGAGAGTCTGAAAGGGGCCGATATTTCTGTTACGTCGACGAATTTCGTGGATTTTTTCGATGCACGGTAACGTAGTACATTTTTTTAGAAAAGGAATTCTATTTAATTAAAACACCTTGAATTTAATAAAGAGAAGAGGAAGAATGAAGGGAAAAGTATCGATCAATTCAATCTTCTACACTGTGCAAGTAGGAAATTAACTCTTTGAGGACTGACGATGGCGAGTAAGGCTATTCGTTCTTGTGGAACGACCGGAATAAAAGCAGTTTTTACTTTTGAGAGTGTGATATATTCAAACTGTTCAATCTTCTGCACGCTGCATGTAGGAAATTCACCCTTCGAGGACTAGCGAGGAATGTATGTATGTGTAATGGATCCACCGAAATAAGAGAAGTTTTCGCTTTTGAGTGTGTGATATATTTAAACGTTGTCTTCTTCGGACAGCGATGCAGCGATGTTGATGAATATTAGGAGAATAAGAGAATAATGGGAACTTGGCGTTGAAATGAATATTGAATTTGTAAGATTCTCAATTGGAATTAGCAATGACTTAGAATTAGGAAGGGCTTAGAGTTAGCAAGGGCTTAGAATTAGCAATGAATTAGAATTAGCAATGACGTGTGCGCTTAATATGTATAAACCGAGCCTGAACTGAACCTGATGAATAAGAACCTTGATGTAAAAGAGCTCAAGGACTTTGAAGGTTTTTCGAAAAGGAATAGGAGTAGGATGACGACGTTAACAAAGTCAAAGTGTCTTAAAACGGTGGTTTTAGGTCGCAAAGAAATGATTATTTATCAATATTTAAAAACGTTTTCGTCCGCAAAAAGTTAAATGAACTTAGTCTCAAGAAATTTACATCTATCCTCCAAAGAAAGTCAAGATAAACTTCTGTCAACTGCATTCGTACGATCAGCGAAGAGAAAATCTTTCACGTCATAAAAAAATACAAGAGTTCTCGATTTCCAAACTTTGATTCATTTTGCCAAATCATCAACGATCACGTCGTTACTGAAAACTCATCCTGCAATCTCATCTTCTTCGTTTCTCGCCCTCGCGGAAGTAAAAATCCCGATTCGTATGACTTCCGACTTCCGCCAGCCCGATTTGCAGGCTTCTCGCAGATCGCGAGGAGAAATTATCGTAAACGCGCGAGCACGACGAAAAGTTTTATATCGTCGTAAATTGGCTTACATCTTTTACAAGCGAGAAAACGGAGGGGGATGTAATTTTTCTCGGCCGTAAATCAACGGGCAACCGCGCTGTCGTTTCGCAATTTTATCGTGCTCGAGTCGCCGCTGTTTAATCGGGTATCGTCGCAAAATCTGACTTCTTTGTTGCAATACTTTAACTTCTCGACCCTTCAAAGTCCCTTGAACTTTACGACGACGGATATATCCGTCGTTCTATGCGTCCTATCCGTGTTTCCGTTCTCCAACGTAACCGTTTTAACTTTGCGAAGTATTACAACCTCGTTTTAGAAGATATCTTTGTCTTTCTTCGAGGGAAAGCGTTTGAGAATAAAATCTCTGGGCTGTTTCAAATATTATTATTAAGATTCGATATGTTATCTTGGATGTGGAGTTGGAGATTGAGTTAATATTCTCAGAACTTTGTGATATTTGTCGTATATGTTCTTTCCGGTTTGAAGAGAGAAAACAGAAAGGGATGAAGGATTGAATTTTTTTTTAAGTAATAACTAGTATGTTAAATGTTACTTTCCTTGAATTTTCATTTCCAGGCAGTATGTAATGTTTGATTACTTTTTAACAACGTTGTAACTTGTTTTAATTTTAGCGAAATATAATAGATTGTAAATAATATTAATAACAGCGTAAAGGTAAAGTGTTGTTTATAAATGTTTTTGTGAGTGCCTGAGAATCGATGGACATTACAAGCAACAATCGCTCCTACCAGGACTTTGTAATTACAATTAATTGTGTATGGACCACTGACTATAAAAGCGGGCTAAGTGTGAAATCCCGCAGAAGTGAGAAACACCTGCTTTAACATCGTTTAATGAACCGTGTGCGCCTGATGCGGCTTTTGCAACTTCGCGAACATGCACTCTATTGTTTCGAGTGAATCAAACTTCCTACGACTGGTCACACGTGCCCGTTAGATTTGCTCGGTTCCTCTTCCACCATCTAAATCAATGAAATTTGCCATAGGAAATTCGTGAAAATTGATCAAAGCTTGTATTAATATCGCAGCGTTAACTCTCACCGTTTATACCTCAGCTATAGTTCACTTTGAGTTATCGAAGTAACTAAAATAATTGAACCATCATTTTTATTAGAATATGTAGAATTGGATACTGTAAACTATAACTATAAAGCGCCAGTCTTGTTACAAAAATGAGAGATAGATTAAATCAAAAATTGTACTGAATCGTTAACAGTCTGCAGCTCGCTACTAAGTTTCTTTAAGTTTGTTTAAAATCTTCGAACGCGTAAGAATTCTCCTCAAATGAAATGTTTCAAACAACATCGAATTTGGTGTCAACAGAGAGATACAACACTTACACAAATCCTACAATAATAGCATTGCATATTTGTGAGAATTCGTTCAGGATTTCCTTAGTTTTGAGACTCTCGTCCGGAATCTTCCAAATATATACTCATTAGTTCCTGCCTTTGTCATCTATTTCCGTCTTTTCCAAATTTCAAAGGATCCATTATCTACAGACAATGAAGAAAGGCAACGCGTGTTTATGAAACTGGAAGGTAGATTATTTCGCTGTATATATAATACTTGCGGAAAGGAGCTTCGGATAACTCGAGGAGGACAGAAGTTTCGAGCCACTCGAAAGACCGTGCGGGAAAACGAACGATGGAACGAAGGGCGGGACACACAGAAGGTAGAAGAGTCTCAAGAGGTGGGTAACGATTACAGGATTCGAGTGTCTGCCACTAGAGATCCAACAAAAGAGGGAAAGGAAAAGCAACGTGCAACCGAGAGGGAAAGGAAACAGGATAGCGAAACCGAGAAGAAAGAGGGACGAAGAGAAAAGGCAGTGGATGAAAAGAGAGAAAGGGTTGGATTAAAGGAGAGAGAGAAGACGCTTGCAAAATCCGTTAATTGCTCCTGACTCTGCTGCAAATCAAGTTCCCTCGTTTCTTGACTCCTTCGGATCGAGAAGGAGGAACGAAAGGACTGAATAAATTCAACGATGCCCCTGCCACTGACAATTGTCATTCGATTAAACGTAACTCAATCCGCTGTTCCATAGATAAACCCATCGACTTTAATCGTTTATCGATGTATCCAATGGGAGCTCGATCGGCTTGGTATCCCGTTACATTGGGAAATCAGAGAATTTCGCCCATCTGGGAATCGGAGATGAAATGTCGTGTTTTATGGTTGTATTTTCATATCCACGGAGTAATTAATTTGTGATAAAATATAAATGAAAGGTGTAGTATGTAATGAAACAATTTTAGTCACACAATTATGAGGGAGGAAATATTTTTGGTAATCACGCGGTTGCTATTTAATTAATTAGTTCTATGAAAGGGGTTTCTATTATTTATTCTTGTTGGATAATAGTATCCTCTCGAATTCCGTCACAGGAAATTATAAATTAAAAGTATTTTCTACCGCTAATTTCGGTGATTCCTCAAAGGCCTGTAAATTTATATTGAATTTCAATATTTTACAATAATATACTAATTGTAAGTCCATAATTTAGCAGAGAAGAATTGAAGAATTGAATTGAAATAAATCAAAGGAATCACAGGCAATTTTTTCGACTAGCACTCACAGTCAGCTGATTTAATTGCAAATACAAATACAGAGTGTTAAATCTGCCATAAAATGATCTAAAAGGGAGCGAAAGTTTGCAAGCAATGCTACATTTCCGGCACGCGACCGTTAAAACTCTGAAAAAAAAAACAGAGAAATAAGAAGGTAGAGATACAGGAAGACAGAGGATTTCACTTTTTTTTGTCCTTCAAATGCATCAGCAACGAATAAAACAATTCGATTCACTGATTTTTCCTGGAAAACGAATTCTCCTTTTGTTGGTCCATTCTTCTATGTAAATCAAATTGGAGAACCGAGAGAGAAAAAGGGAGGGAGAAGGAGCATTGGTGTTTCACCCGCGCATCGTGAAACAGATTAAACCCACTGTAATTGAATATCCTCGAAAAAGAAAGATAACGAATCGTCCCAACTCGTTATATTGATCGTCCGATAAAAGAATTCGCGACTGAAGAGGAACACGCGCAATTGAGAAAAAATGTTATTTTCCTGCGCTTTGTTATTTCCCCCCAAGAATATAATATATTTAGACTAATCATATTATTATTAAAAGCAAAAAGAAAAAGACTGTCTATTAAACGACTAACAGAATAAATTTACAATGAGATACGATTTTTCTGTGATAAAAGAGTCTTTTTTAAAATTCATGTTAAAATTATTCGCACCTTTTTGTAGCAACATAATAGCGAAGCAAATCGATGAATCGTTTGAGAAGTCTCTATAATTAAAAAACTAAGAACCGATCATTAAATCGGCCACTTAATTGGCAAATTAAAAAAGAATAGTTGCAAAAACTTGACAAGGAGGAAAGGAAATCAAAAAGACATTTACAAAATTACAATATCTCGGTTGACGAGTGATCGTTCAATCCTGAAGGAAAAATTCACGAAGGAAGTTAACTGGCATTAAATTCATCTGCAAGTGCACCATCGAGGAAGACGGACGGATGAACGAACGAATGAGTTTGCCATCGTTGAATCGAGTTAACCGTTTCGTTCGCTCGATCGACGAATCGCCCGCGATCGATTTTACACCGGCAAAGGAAGAGTACTTCTAATTGGACTACGGATTGACGCGCGTCCGCGTTTATTAGATTCGAGTTTGACGCGCCGAGGAAAAAGAGATGGAGGGAGAGAGAGAGGCTATCCGAGAGTTGCGGAGGAGAATGTGTAGATCGACTGACGAGAGGACAGAGAGTGAACGATATAAAATTTTGGGGCCGATGGGAATATAGAGATAGGCTGAAGGAGAGACGAGAAATTGGAAAACTGAAACAGATACAGATAGCGAGGGAGGAAAATAGAGAGAGGCAGATGGCAAGAAAGAAAGGGAAACGGAAAGATAGAGAAATAGAGAGATAGAAAGGCAGATAGAGAGAGAAACGGGAATATAGAGAATAGGGAGATATAGAGACACAGAGAGAAATTGAAATATAGAGAAACAGAAAGACACAAAGGCAGAAAGGCTGGAAGGGAGAAATGGAGAAAAACGGAGGGAGAAAGAAATAGAGATCCGCGAGAATACTGGCACGTATTCCAGATATCCGTATTAAATTTCTATCATTTCAATCTTCCACTCTGGTGAGTCGACTCGAATTATGTCTGCTTCTATCTCCGACATTTTGCAGGCATTACTTAAAATAATTTAATACCCCTCTACCGAGCGGCGGCTTTCTAATTCTGACACGGAGCGCATTGATGCAATTATCTTATTTCCTGGGCACATCTTGCGGCGAACGAGAAATCCTCTATTAAATTACAACGATTTCCGCGAATTAGCTCGGAAAAGCCGAAGGCTAATAGAAATTCCCTGCATATATTAATTTCCGTTTGGACAGGTTCAACCACCTTTACGGTGCATCGACTTACTGCAACGAGGATATTTCCCTTGCCTCTGGTTCCTCGTTCCTCTCAAATTTCCTATTCGATGTCATATTTTGTGAAAGAGACTTTTTGTTAATTAACGAGAATTGTTGCTAAACTGGAAACAGTGAGATTGTTACTGACAATGAGAAGCTATAAGCATTTATTTTTCTTGAAAGATAATTCTGTGGAAAGGAAGGTAGTATATTCTGAAAATGTACCTCTTTGAATGGCATAAAATAACAATTCTCCGCAACATTGTTCTTTTCAAAAATTTGCAACCGTATCAAGAATACTCGAGTGCAGAACTAAGGCTACTCATTTATCGTCGTTGCTTTCTTTCCACAGAATTTTCATTTTCCTGAAAAAGAATCACTGGAGTAGAACAAGAGGAAAGCATTTCATCTTGCAAACTCTACTTTTGCAGTTTACAAAACGATATTTATCTGCAATCTTGCGCCATCTCGATAATTCTTAAGAGCATTGAGTGTCCTCGGAGACAGAACTGAGTATCGAGTTTGTTCGTCCTCTCCGTTTCGTTCGTTTCGAATTTAAATTTCACCTAAACCCAGAACTCTTGGTGAAATAAGATCAGAAGGTTTCACCTTGTAGAATGTAGCTTTGTGTCTTAGAAAACATTACTTATCTACAACTTTGTTGCATCTCGATAATTTCCAAGCGCTTCGAGATTCCTCGCAATTCTGAGACTTCAATTCGTTTCTTCCCTCTTTCTATTTCCTCCCTTTGAAATTTTAATACCATCCTAAAGTGTCCCGAAAAACGAACAATTTCAGCTTGTAAAACGCAGCTTGGCATTTTGCCAGAAAGTGCACATCTGTAACTTTTGTTGTAACAGAGTAATTTTCAAACATATCGAATATTCTCTCAGTTCTTCCGCTCTTCCTACTATTCCCTTTCAAATTTTAATTCCATTCAAAGCTGAATATTAACAATAAAAATAGAGTACTTCACCTAACTGAAATGGCGAATATTTGCTCTTCTGGATCCACCGGAGTTAGAGAACTTTTACTTTCAGTGTGTGTTATATTTAAATTTCGTCTCCTTCGAGCAGCGATACAGGAATGTTGATGAATATCGCGAGGATAAGAGAATAATGAGCACTTGGCGTTAAGTATTGAACTTGCAAGAGCTTGAAGAAGAACTTGATATGAGAATGAACTTGATGAATTTAAACTAAACCCAATGAATAAGAAATGATTAGAACTGACAATGAGACGAACTGCCCTGAATTGAACTGCGCTGAACTGAATTGCACTGACCCAAACTGCCCCGAACTTGAACTCAACTGCGCTGAATTTGAACTGAACGAACCGTGGCGTAAATAGACACAATGTTTTTAACCCTTTTAGTGCCGACCGAAAAAATTGATTGAATTAATGACAAATGTAATTGCGAATAAAAAGAATTGTCATTTGGCAATAGTGTAGATAGAACACGCAATATACAGCATAAAAAGTGCATTTACAATTATCTATGATAAAATTACTGATATCGCATCAGAAACTAAATATTAACCCTTCGATTCCCAGTGTTAGCACGTCTGTGAACGACGATATATCGTCGTCCGGGACTAAAAGGGTTAAGGACTTTGGTATAAGGCGTGGCAGTAGAAAGACAGTATTTCGAATTTTGAAAAGGAACATCAAACGGTTTCAGGAGATATTTGAAAATTCTCGATAGCAAGGAAAACCGTCTGTAGCCTCTTCCACATCCGATCTTACGAACAGCGTATCTTTCCTTAACCCCATTTGCTTCCCTTCAGCCATCGCGTCATTACTTCGCAAACTTCCCGGTAATGCGGAAGCGTACTTCCGCGCGAGCTGACGGCGAGAGCGCATCGCAGATGCGGCTTCGAACTCCAGCGAATATCGCCGACAGGATCGTGCATTATCTCGAGTTTGTCAACTTCTCTCTGACATTCGTTCAATTTTCCCTAATTTCGTAACTCCAGGGAACGCGCGTGTTACCAGCATCCATCTATTTTCCTGGATCCGTCTACTTTACTTTATCCACGGAGGAGCGTTCCTCTCGAAGATCAAGGATCATCTACTTTTCTTGCTTCAAAAGTATATTAAAAATATGTGTTTTTTATCTCGGAGAAGTGACGAACAAACTACGTGTAGAGGTTGTATCGGACTTGCGACAGACTTTGAAATACATAATAGCATAGAAACTTGCAATATCAGGTTTTTAAAAAATCATATTAACTTGAAATGGAGTTTTAAAATAATTATGGAGTTTAAAATAAATTGCATTGGTCTGCCTTTTGTTAATTTTTATTTTTACCTGATCTAGAAAATGTTTGCTGTGCACTCAGAGTGCGTTTTAGGAATTGACGGTGGTGAGAAATATGGAGAAATACTTTATAATAGATATATAAATTAATTTTTCAACAAAAATGCAAACTGAGAGATAGATGAAGAGGTGGTCAGACAGAGAAAGAGTGAAACCGTGGAACACAGAGACAGAGAGACGGTTAGACAGTGAGAATGTCAGACAGTAAGACGATGAAACAGAAAGAGAAGCTAAAAAGTCTGAAATAGAGACAGAGAACAGAAAAAAGTGGCTGAAAGAAAAAACCAAATAACAAAAGTGAGGAAGAGACAAAGATAAAGAGAGAAGGCAAAATTTCAAAGTTTCCCGCGACAAAGCATAGCGAATTCTTCACCGAGTTGCGGAGCTTCGGTGCGTTCGCGAATATAAATCCGATAGTAATTAACTTTTCGGAGTGACGCTGTCCGTTTTTTGCCGGATAACGCTCGATACTTGTTTACACGGATATGCCGTCGTTTCGCGTCAACTGCATAAAGAATAACTCACCCCGTTCGGTCGCTTTTCCCGCCGTAAAACAGTCGCCAGACTGACCGACGAGCGACAATGGAAAACTCGCCAGTTTGAATTTTTAATAGTACGGATAAGCGCACGGAAAAAGGTTTTACGATTGCATTATTTGGTCCTCGGACATCGTTGTTTCAGCCATCGTTACAGTATCTGCTTCGAATAAACCGGAAGTAAACTGTATCGTTCCCTTCGTCCGCTTTTTTTCTGCTTGTTATCGTTTTTGCTCAAATTTTCCTAGACGATTGCGATGAGCTAGAATTTACCGTCCTTTTTTTGAAAGAATTACAATATACTCTGAACTATTTTTGCACTAATTGCAATAAACAACTATGATTATTGTCTTTTCTTCGTTCGTGGAAATTTCTAAGAAGAGAAAACTTTGAAAACTCTCTGTAAAACTTTTCCAACACGATGGAAATCCTATTATGAAATGATCTTTTGCATAATTCCCGGTATCGGTTCCGGTATCTGTGATTCTTGAAGTTCGTCGATGCCTGTTCTCCTTTTTGAGCCGATTTGGCGACATGACAAAAACGAGGGAGCTTTCGCGAGGACTCAATCGAGTCTGGTTCCGGGCCTCATTTATTTCTTGTACGATTCTCATCTCATTATCGGAGGAAATACACAATTTCCTAGGTACCGAACAACCACAAATCCTTTTATGCACCTTAAAACCCTTCTTCTCAGCACGATATAAAAAATATCTGCTGATAATAAAATAACGTAAATTCAAAGTCATTTTCTATCAATTATTAATAAATATACAGATCCCCGATCCTACCCCACATTCAATAGATCTAATCAATAAGACAAAGAAGCGAAGAAAAGACGCTTTTCACAATTGTAACGACCCCGTATAATTGCTGTAAGTACCTCACAAACACCCAATTATCGATGTTCTCAGCGCCAAAACTATTAAACTTCGTCCAAAACCCTCCACCATCCCATCTTCCTTCTCAATCACCATAAATCTACCTCGAAGCCTACTGGAAACCCTCGAAATCCTCCGCATCAACGCCGTCACCCGGCAGACTTTTCCAAACCGAATCGAGCTCTCTTGTTTCGAAATTTTCACTCTGGGCACGTTCTCCAACGAGTCCAGGAGTTAACGAAGCTCTGCACTTTCGTCATTTCAACGAAGGATTCAGTCGGTACAGCTAATTCTCTGCATAGAAGGATCAAGGACGACCATATCCTCGTAACTCTTGCCTTACATCCGAATACGTATACATACGTGGACGGATAGCCATTGAGGGCACCTTGGACACGTCGAGATTGCAAGCACGGATTGCATCTAACTTGATAAGCCAGTCCACGCAATCAGCAAATACATTGGTATCTTCGTGATGAATCCATTCGTGCTTCTCCTTGATTATGTTCCCCTAACTTCAAATCCGCGGCGAAGAGGCTCCCGCAACGATTGAATCTAATAACTTCAATTTCCTGACTCGACGATAACCCTGTCCGTTTTCCGATTAATCGATGTTTCTTGCGAGAGGAAGATCTCACGGTAATTCGAGGGATGTTGAGGGACAGATTTAATCCTTTCCAGTTTGAGGACTCTTTTGTATTGTTTGTCGATTCGTGTTTTCGCTTTGATTGAAAATTGATTTAAAATGTGACCTATTAATTTAACCCCTTAGCCGACAACAACGTGTGACACTCGTGGCATGGTAAATGAAATAGAAAATTTTGAAGCCTTTCAAAAGCTATTAAATTGAAAGTATCAGCCGATCTATTCAATTAATATTATATTTACTTAGTTATACGAAATGTCAAACATTAGTGAGATTGATTTCAGGAATTAGTTTTGAGTAATTGCACGCCCAGTCAGAAAAGAAATCGTAGGCCAAAGGGTTAAGGTAGACTGTCAGAGATTAATTATAAATATAAAGAGTTGGGAATCGATCATGTGGCTTGATAATTAAATTTGAAAAATTCAAACAGTGGAGTTAATCGATTTAGCCTTTGAACGGATCATATATAGATTTTCTAATTATTTAGGTATATTAGAATCGTCGATGTCAAAATAGTTGTCTTTGATAATGAGAGGTTGAAATAAAAATCCAAGCGTGTCAAGCATCTCGTGCACAAATTGCAATAGTAACCTGGTCGGTCGACGATACGACTATCCTATTATTACCGTCTGCTTTTGTCGATACGATCCTACAAGCCCGGAAACAGCTAAAAAATCCCCAAAACACCGGGATTACCATGTACCCCAGGTAACTAAAAGCGAGATATCAACGTCGTTACAAAAAAAAACTCAAAGAACAGCATAAAATCCTGTCATTACATTTGATAGCGTTTCAACGTCACAAATAATCGTTAAAGCCGATTCCAATAGAAAAGCTCCACGGGATAATAAACGATACTGAATGTTCTCTCAATAAAATTCGATAATAAATTAACGAGGACCTCCCCTCCATCCCATTGTTTTACGATTAATCCTGTCGTTACTTAACAGAGGAAATTAATTGCCTCTGCATTTAATGCCGATTGTTTACACAATGCCAATACCAACATCAGAAATGGATTTTTTTTCATTCGATTCTAAATCACAAGCATATATTACTTCCGTTGAAATGCAACAGATGAAAAGATCGCTCCATCTCTCAATATCCAACGCGTGAAAATAATTTTCCTTCATTATCCGTTATACATCTGGTCTTGTTTTCAACGTCGAAATGTTCATAATGGAGAATGAAATAATTGAAATACCTATTTTAAAAACATCCCCAACGAGATATTGAAAATATCTCTGAAATATCAAGGAAGAGCTACAGACCAGTGTTCATTTCAGGAACGAAATTCATGAGAATGGAACGAAACGATCGGTATAAAAAGATAAAATCCGATCGTCCGCAGTCTAAAAAGATTAACGCTCTCCTCCTCGTCCCCAGAAGCGATTTAACCGAAAAGGTCTCGGAGTATCCTTCCGCAAAACCAGAAATTACCTGTTGTACGGGAAAGCCCGACAATCGGTAGGGCCATTTATCAAATTGAACTCGGACCTTCGAGGTAACATTGGAAGCCAAGAGCATCGAGAAGCTGGATCGGGAACCGGCATTGGAAACAGAATCGGAACCGGTACCAGTTCGCCGCGGTCTTCGGTGAAAAGAGGGATAGGAAATGTACCAACGAACCGACCAACGAAACGACCAACGAATGGACGAGGAAAAGTTGGAGGAAAACGACGCGGACTGCGGACGAAAGGTGGAACTATTTGTAATTACGTTTCTTTCCACTCCATCTGCCAGCAAACCGGACTTTCCACCCCTTCCAGTGCACCGTGTCGAAGCAACCTATCTGTCTCTTTCTCTTCTTGCTTTTTCTATCTTCTCTTTCCCTCGACGTTTGTCTCCTTTTCCCTTTCTTCATCCTTTTATTCTTCTTCTTCCAGCTTTTCCCTGCTGCCAGCATACCTCTTTCTATGGCCGCATAGTCGACCATATTGAGTTACCTTGTTTCTAACTCTTCTTTTTTTCTTCTTCTCTATTTTTCCTCCTCTTTCTCCATCCCCTTCTAGTCTCGAACCACTGTCATAATAGCATTATTTTGTTTCCGAGGCGAGGTCTCATTTTTTCGCTACTGCCACTTCGTTTCTTCGTTCTGGCCTATTTCCGCGATCCTCGTACCACCATTGCCGCGTAACGAGCCACTTTTCCAAAGACGATTACTTCGGAAAGCTCGATGCTTTATCTTCTTTCCACGGTGCACCGCGATACAGTATTTCAGACTCTTCTTTAACTGTATTTCGTTGCTTCGTTTAATACCGGGCAAAAGAGATTGTCCTCCATTCTTTTAGCGTTTCGATCGGCTCAGGAATCTTCTGTGCCGTATTCCATCGTTTTGGTTGTTTCCGAAGTATACGGAGCTATCTTCGATGTCGAATTTGAAAAGGTATTTTTTGATCTGTGATGTTTATATTTTTTTTTTATGCGGCGTGTATAATACATCGTTCTTTCGATAGCTCGATAGCCATTTAAATTTGTAAGTTCCAAGCAGAGTGAGCATAGCAAATAACTTTAGATCTACTAAGGTGGTTAAAATGACAGGACTTCAATTTTTTGAAAATGTTCTCGAAATATCGAATTTTCTTTTTTAATTTTTTTATTTGTTTTTTAATTTTCTGCGTCTATCTTGGAGGTAGGAAGTGATTGAATTAATAAAGTTTTCTGTCTCCTCCATTTATTTAACTCTGAGAGATTCATCTCACAATTTTAAATATATTAAATTAATCCTGTGTTGAGATAATAAATTAAGAGGCGAAATAGAGGTAATAATTTTGAGTTAAATAATTTTTTTCTGTTTGTACCGTATTTATTTCGGGATAAACGGCAATTTGTCGTATCACCAGGCTTACTCGGGTGCATTATCGACTACGTCAGCCAATAAGAGCCAGTCTCTATTAATTTCGTAATGGAATTTCGTCCTAGCCAAGTTCGACGGGAAACTCGGCTGGCACGTGCCTTTCCTCGAACATGCAGCTTTTGGTTCTTCGCAGGAAAACATTCGTCGTACTCGCATTCTGGCAATGGACCCCTACACTTTTCAATGTTGCGGTTAAAAAAGATCTCAGAATTTCAAGATAGAACAAGACGATGGAAATTGTGAAACAAGAGCCGAATTCCTTTCTGCTGCACCTAGCACTTACATTTGGAAGAGTCAGAAATATGAAGAGACTCCAAAACTATCGAGAGATCGAGTATTTTTCACATCTAAATCTACCGCTGTCTTTTATCATAAATTAACGAAAAAAAAAAATTATCTCTGAAATCTGACAAAATTTAACACCGTAGAGGTCACCAAATATATCGGCATGGCCGATCGACGAATTCTGGTTCCCACGAAAAAGCAAACAGGAAGTTGAGAAGAAAAATGCAGACACTTCCATTCCTCTCGATTTGAAATCGTGACGGGTGTTCGGGAAAATCGCTGGATTTATCCCGTCGGAATTACGACGAAATCGAGCGGACCAAAATCGAAAGGTTTCATTGGCGGAAAAAAATCAAGCCGTGTTGCATTGCTGTGGCATTGTTTCGTTTTTGTTGCTACGAAACGAGAGAATACGGACAGGAAATGACACGCGGAATGAAATATGAAGCTTCCGCGATGCTGATATCTTTTATTTTCTACCGCCAGCATTTCCGATCGTTACGAATACACATATCAACCCCTAATTTTGATAATGTAGGAAGAATATTTGAAAAATAAAACAACGGCAACCATACCAAGTAATTTCAAATTTTTTTCACCAATTGCTCACTCATAAGAGAGAAATAAACGAAGAATACTCAATAAGTAGAAAAACTTGCAAGAAATTCTCAAACACTATTCTTAACCTGTTCGTTGAAGAGGATGAAAAATTCGACGATATTTGAGATTTTTCGCACGTTTTCCGGTGCGATACCCCAAGGTGATTTGTGAATTGTCGAGGAAGAAGTCACGATTACAGATTCTGGAAGAGAAGAACGTCATCGCGAGAAGAATGATTTACCTCAAAGTAGAAACGTGTCGAGGGTAAAACGTCGCGTCATCGATCACAATTGATTTCAGTGGCGTTTCAGGTTTTATTTCTCATCCACTTTCGACCCAGCTTCCGTCTCTTACTTTGGTTTCTTCGTTTTCCATCCCTTCGAAGGAAAGTTCGCGCTCTGTTTCGCCCCGCAACATTGCACACTGGTACCGGTAGCGCTTTCTCGTCTGCTGCTTTCCCGGAAACTCCAAAGAATTTTCCTCCATTGCACCTTCCATCCTCTCTTTCTCGCTTCCTGCTTCTCATTTGCTTCCTTCTCGTTCTCTCTTTTTCTTACAATTCCTTTCTTCCTTCCGTCTTCTCTGCTTTTCGTCTTTTCGTTCTTGTTGTTCGCCATTTTCTCTTCTTCGTTCTCCACTTTCATTTTCCTCCGTCTTTGTCTTCCGGTTGCTTCATCTTTCTTCGCTCTAGGTATTTCCACATTCTTTCTCGTCGGATCTCTGTTCTTCTTGTTTTCTCTCCTTCCTTTCTTCGAATTACCTCTTTTCTCGTCGCCGTTGCTATCGGATAAGCCAGGAAACTTTTCTCCGCGCGAGGAGGAATTCGTCCGAGTTATCTTCCACGCCGGCGACCTCGCACCAAGTGGATCCGAGCGTGCACAGAGGCGTAATTATTCGAATACCAAGTTTTACTTATTACTTTAGGAATTTCCCTCGAAAACATAAAACAACTATCCCCGTTAAAGCATTCGCTGATTCAATTCTGACGAAAATCGCGTCCCCTTTCGAGGGAAATTTTCCAAGAGAATTTCCATCGGTCATTTTTTAAGGGTATTTTAATCCAACAACAGAATTAAAATAGGTTCATAACTGTTTAGGCATTTTTGAGCTCCGAATTATTTTGAGAATTTTGTAGTAAGCTAAATAAAATTAACTTCACTTTTCCCTATCATTGGCTATTATTTTTTTTTTAACGATATCAATAACTATAAGTATTGACACATATTTTTATAGTATTACAAACTCAGTATGAAGTGGGACAGTAGATATTAAATTACTACAAATTAAAATTAAGTGAAAAACTATGCCGAGTACTCCTCGACGTAGGACAGCAAAAGGTTAATCCCCTGCCGATTTCTTTGTGACAGTTCCACAATAATTCAGAATTAAATCGGTAAAATAAGAATTTATCAGTTATTCTAGATATATCATATAATTTAAAGTGATATTAATATTATAGAAATAATTCTATAGTGTCGCTTCTCCCTGATACCTTCAATTTTATTCAATTTCAATGTCCTATCCAATTTACCGTATCACAAGTGTAACTCGTTATTGTATGGCAAAGAATTAAAGAAATAATTAGTTCACAAAGTGCAAAAATTAAAAAAGTCTACGAAAGACCGTCATAAATTTCTTCTCCAAGCTGAAAAAAGCCTGAAAATTGTTACCTCCAAAAAGAATGCTCCTCATTTCACTGTCAACCGTCGGAAATCGGGCGCACTAGCGAAATCACTTTGCTTTTCTCCATTCTCGCGAAAGAGATCCATGTCGTGTCGTTCCCCAGGCTTTTAATCGCTCACGGCGGCATCCCCTGACGGTGAAGTTATCGTCGACGATACGTGACGGTGATTTTGCAAGCACGCTAAGCAGTTCCGTCGGTACGCGGCGGCGTATGCCGCTCCTGTATCGCGGAATTACTTTGACGTAAACTCTCGCTAACTACTTTCCACCGCCGCAGATACTAACCACGGGATATAGGCTAACTTTTCGCGACCGATCGGTTCGCCTCTGTGCCATCATAACTTATTACAACTTATTATCCAACGAACAACTTTTCCTCTTTCGTTATCGTACTCTTCCTTCATCCTATGTCAGTCATTTCGAGTTATTCAAATGATTTTTGTCAGCTATTTTGAAATACTTGTGTTCATTTAGATCCATTCCGGTTACTTTTGGGACAGAGGGTGTAGTATTAGTATTCTCTCGCGACGACAAAGTGGTGCTCGTTTCGTAACATCCCTCATCTTCAAGCTCTCAATGATGGTACCAAGAAAAAAAAGACAATTCTTCACCCCTGATGCAATACTCACCTCCGTAAATCCTAATTAGCCAACAAACTACGCAGCTCTTCAGTCGAGCAGAGAATTCGAAAAATGGTTGAAATTAACGAAACCCCCCATCCCCTCCAAACTTTCTTGCGCATTACGTTCCACAAAATATAAACACGGGGGTGGACGAAATTCCCGCGTTACTCGAGTCCGCTTCCTCTCAACGTCCCGCTCTCGTTCTCCATCACCTGTCTTATTAAGCAAAACGAAAGGAATTC
The DNA here is from genome assembly GCA_910591515.1 of Cerceris rybyensis. Lineage (NCBI taxonomy): Eukaryota > Metazoa > Arthropoda > Insecta > Hymenoptera > Crabronidae > Cerceris > Cerceris rybyensis. The sequence goes on along the minus strand of OU342792.1, from coordinate 27,949,127 downwards.
GCGGATCGCGATGTCACCGTGTTCTCTGAATGCCCGTGAAAAGTGTGAGAGAGACGCGATAAAGGTAAAAAGGGACGAGCGACACGATAAAACGCAGCGAGAATATGCATAGTTTCTCATTTGCCAAAAGTTACGCCGGCCGGCCGTGTTTTTACGCGCGGCGCGGCGCCTGAAAATCCAGGAAGAACGACGGACATGGAGAAAGGGGAGGGTAAAAATTTGCATGACAAACTTCCCGTCCGGTGGCTTCAGCGGCGCCTTTACGCCGATTACACGGCCGTCTGAACGACCGGCGACACCGAGTGCCGGAATATTCGTCCAAAAGTGCGCTTTATTAATGTTTGACCCGATTTATCCGGACACGAGAATCGAATGGTTAGGTAATATCGCTCTTTTTTTAACTTGTTCCTCTTCCTCTTCCAACCGACCGACCTTTTGCTCTGAACTTTTCCACGATTGATGGTTGGCTGGTATTTTTGCTCCTGACGTTTTATTTGAAATTTAACCTTTTTTCGAGGGAATCGAAGCATTTTTATTTTGATAACTGTTGCATTTTGGGATTAGTAGTAATTTTGGTCTCCGATATGTCGATTGGAGGAAGAATGAATCTGTGGAAGGAGCACTCCTTGCTGAACCAAGCTAAGAAAATCGACGAGGGAAGAAACGAAGGGAAAGATGAAGCAGCAGAAAATGAGAAGAGCCATCGACACTTTGATCATTGTATCGGGAGAATTTAACCTTGATTAACTTCGATCGCGAGTCTAGTAATGGAAAGACCTCGTAAGGCTCCGTGAAGTTCTACAAAGGCGCCTCGAGTAGAAGATGAAGAGAGGAAGAGGAACGTCGGTGCCTTGAAAAACGATCGGTCCTTCGATGCCGGTGGAAATACACCATAGAACTTCATGTTTTCCAGGGAACGTCCGACATCTCGATAGAAGCTATAAAAGACCCGCGACAATGGCCTCTAGAAACAAAGAAATTCAAGTGAGACGGCTTAGGAGCTATTCCTTTTGCGTGCCATTTTTGCTTTTACGACGATGAATCTTAACCCTTTCGCAGCCTAACACTGGCTGGATTCTATTAGTGACTATAGTCTCTCGTCAAAATTTCGCCCGAAGAATTAATTAATAGACCGTATTTTTAACACTGGAACTACTGGCGTTAAATCTATTATACTTTAATATAAATTCCACGTTTCGCTTTCCTCTTTTCGTAAAATTTGTAACAGAAGCATTTCCTTTGTCTTTAACGTATATATACGTCATTGCGCCACTTTAATTCCGTGCCCTGCGAGGAGTTTTCAGATTTAAATACCGTAGTTAACTGGTTAAAACGACATATCCACGTGAGAGGTTTTCGTCGTCTCACGAAAACCAACTCGAGTATCCAACTCATCGCCAAGGGAAGTGGCGATAAGGAGGACAATCTAGTAGACAAATCCACGTAATAATCACTCTCCTTCCTCTCGCTAAAACGATCAACGACAAGATAACTGCATCCGATCTAGGCGGATCAATTTTAAAGAGATTGATGCGCCATTTGCCAAAGTTCACCGACGTCAGGAATCTTTGGCTAAATTCGAGGCAATTATAACAAAACGACAACCATTAATATTAACGGGGGTTGGATGTACTCGGCTAATCTTTGCAGAACGGAATGGCTATAGAGAGATAGATAGATAGAGAGAGAGAGAGAGAGAGAGAGAGAGAGAGAGAGAGAGAGAGAGAGAGAGAAAGAGGAAAGAGAAACTTCGTAACTTTCGCGTGTCTGCTTTTAATTTCCGGGGGAGAAGGCAGCAGCCGTGCTCGTTACGAAATTAAACGAAAGAACTAGCCAGAAGTGTTTCTTTCGCCAAATTGGCCGAGGATCTGTCGTTTAATAAACGAACTCGCAGTGTCGGAATGGTGGTTTTGTGTCGTGAGTCGGAGAAAGGGGGAATAAAGAGAGAAATAGAGAAATGGTGAAAGAGAGAAGGAGAAAGATAAAATACCTCGGGACGAACGAGGATCGTCCTTCCGTGCGGTTGAACATCAACCCATTGCACCACTGCGGGACTTGCATTTAACCGGAAATGATATCCGATGTCGCCTATACCGAAATACAGGCATTTCCGTTCGACTATGGGGCTATCTTTCGATTCGCGCTTCGCCAATTAAGCGAAATTCTATGGTAGGTATTCGTTTCTAATTGAACATTCTTCTATAACCATTGCCAACTCGATTAATGCTAATTTCTCGGGATTCTCGAGAGAAACTCGAGGTTTTCCTCTGATAGCTAAATAAAAAATTTGTAATTTTAATCAAACGAGTGGAAAATAGGAAGTTGACCTTCTGATATACAATTTCTCCTGTCACTACCTCTGCAATAATTCAGAATTAAATTGCTGCAATAGAAATATTGCTATTGGGCCTATAATTGGCTTCTTGGGTCCAACGATTTTAGACTTAATTTCCGCATTTTCTGTCCCATTTAATGGACCACTGGAAGAAAAGAAACCAAGAACTACTAAAAATCGTGGCTGACAAATTTTAGTAATTTTCTAATTGCGCAAAACTGTGGTAATATAAATCTAAAAAAAAGTTTTCTCCACGTTATAAATACCTGTTATTTGCACTCTATTCCCGGAACAACCAGTCCACTATTTTCCGCGTGCAATTAAAAGAGGTCGATTGCAACAATTACTAATTACCAATCGTTTAATTACGCTCCGATGCAACGGTTCTTTGCCGGTGTAACGAGCTCTCCGTAAGCATTCCACGCGCGTCCACGTAATGAACGTATAAAAATGCACTCGACAATGTAATTCTAACAGGAGAAAACGCAAAATGATTATGCTTGCAATTTAAATTCTACCCGCGCGATCATACGGAAATTTAAATGGCACCGAGGGTGGAACGCAGTCGGCCAAAATATATAGATTTTCCCCCATGCCGAAGATTAACCAAATTTGCAAACTGGCTCGTGAACTCGAAACCGCGATACTCTGTGAGCGAAAAAAAGCATAGTTAGAGAGATAGAGAGAGGGGGGGGGGGGAGAGAGAGAGAGAAAAATTGCAAAAGAGAAAGAGACGATCGTAAATACCGAACAGCACTCGAGCGCGTTGGTGGGATCGTTCGGGCAGAAAGAAATCGAGTACACAATTTGCAGGAGAGAGGACGGTAAAAGCGATGACGATTTATTTCACCGCTTAGGGCCGAGAGAATCCCTTACAAATGTACCACCATTAAACCGATGTTAACATGGTTGCTGCTCGTCCGTCTCCATGAACCGGTTTATTCGTCTAAATCTTTCAACCGCGCCAAAGATTTCCTCCAAAGCAACTCCACGAATTTCCTTCACCGTTCGCCCTTCGAGTCTCTTTGAATAGAAAAACAGAGAGAGAATTCTCAACGATAATCCAGTTGCAGGAAACATCGTCAAGGGTACTTCGTTCGTTGCAACTTACAAGAAAAGCTCTTCGTCATCGTGGGTAAAATAAAGGCACCCTTCTCTCAGCGGTCGCAGCAAGGTCGGCAGGGTAAGGGTAATATTTGGAATAAAAATAAAAGACTATCTTGCTACAGCTGTAAAGCCATTCCGTCGACCCTAAGAGGGGACCCTGTATTGTTTTCCTCCTCGTTTCCGTCCACCCCTGCGAAAGAGAGTGCTGTCCGACACGTCGCAAATGTGCCGAGAGCGCGATATTTTTTTTCCCCCTTTCGCCGTTGGTCCGTCCTTCCTGGGGAAACAGCGTGTTCGAAGAGAAATACCGGGGCCGAGTGAAAAAGGACGGGCTATGAGCGGGCATTAGGGTGGTTTATTTCATCGCTTAAGGTGCGCGTATCCCCTTAAACGGGGTGCCATTAAAGCGATGTTAACATGACTACGCTTCGCGCAAGGGAAGTTTAGTCAGCGGGGGTCCAAAACCGAGGATTCAATGTTGGTGGATGTCGGAGAGTCGGCCTCGAGGTTAGAAGGTTCTTTTTTTTCTCTTCCTCTTTCTCTATCTTCAGTCTCTATAGAAGACAGGACAGCGGTCGTTCGGGGATGGTCGAAGCGGTAGCTTCATCGATCTCGTTAAAGCTCTCCGCTTCCCTTTACTTGGGCCGTTTCTTTTTCTCTGCGTTTGCCAGAGATCGCTCTCGACGAGGTTCATCCTCCTCCTTTCTTCCTCCATTTCTCTCTCTCTTCGTTTCTTCCACAAGGATCTTTCTCTCTTCTCGTTTCTACCTCAAGGATCTTCCTCCTTCGACTCTTGTTCACCAGCGGGAGTTACCTCGAGCTCTCGACTGGATCTTGACGGCATCCTCTCACCCCGAAGCCTTTCGGTGGCTCCTCGACCGACAGACCGACAGACTGGCCGAACTCCGTCTCGAACGTCGACTCCACGGTGAGATTACACCCCCGGGGAAACTTTCCACCCCCTGGTCTATGACTGTTCCGTTTGACCGCCCACGGCAGTCGGTTATCCTCGCTTCGTTCGAGAAAAATATAATTTGTCGACGCGCTAATACCAGCTGAGAACAAACGGTCGAGATAACGGCAAAGATCCGACGCTTTTTCCTGTCGTCGTTTTGGGACATTGGGAAGAGATGGAATCTCTTGTGAAGTGACCCAGAGAAGTGAAACGCTAGCTAAGACATTGCTCTGTGTTAAAGAAATGAAGCACTGTGATAAGTAAAGAAAATTCACTTTCCACAATTAAGAAAATTTGACTGAAAGTGTCTTTATCGATACCGGACGAGCCGTGAAGGAATGGCTAAAGTAGATTGCAGTTAACCACGAGGCAATATCGAGATTCAGATTATCCAGATATCCCGTTGACACGTTGCTTACCGTTTCTCAAGGTGCGGTATTTACGTTCGTTTCGCGGAAAGAAGGAGATTACTTTTCTCCTCCGTTTCCGGCATGGTTGCACTAGAAATCCAGTCGGAGAACCATCGACCGACGGAGTTATCCCCAAGATAAATAGCAAGATCAGCGAGAATTACTTTCCAATGTAAGGAAAGTGGAGTCGATATCTGCGAAAATGGGGAAACCGTTTTCCCGCAGCGATACCAACCAGGAGACGCGGAGGTGAGTAAAATTCCTACGATCACCGTCGTGAATAAAATGGCCGACGCGAAATAAAATCCGTTGGGCAGCGAATGCCGCAAAAACGTGAGATGAATATTCAGCGATGAAGTTTTAACTAACCTAGGTAGAGAGAAGTCTATTAATCTTCCCATCGTACGTAACATCGGTCGCCTCCGGCGCGATTCATAATGATGGCAGTTCGTCGATTATGTGCCGTTGATGTGTAACGACGTTTATTGCCCGACTTCGTGCCAGCCGACGATGGAAACTCGTCTTTAACAACACCTCGACGCCGTTGCACCTCGTCGAGTCCCGGTTCCGATAATATCGATCATCCTGACGCTTGAGCCACCTTGCTCTCTTGTTTCCTGTCGCCCTTCTCCTTTGCTTCTGAGACTTTTTCTTCCAAGCTTCCCTTTTGTTGTGGTATTTGGAGGATTTGTTGACATTTTCGAAGAGTTTATAGTATCTTCTATGGCAGTTTAAACCGAAAAGGAAGGAGAATTTTTCACCAACTCCCTGGAACACGTGGTGCAAGGGAAATGAAAAATTGATGAAAATATCGATGGGATTTTTAGCTTGTCAATGTCGATCGTTAAGCTCTTGAATGGGATAGAAAATTTGCAAGTTTTACAAAAACTGTTAATTTGCAAATATTGCGGTAATTTATATCGATAACTTATTCTAATAATTAATTGTAAGCTATTGCACGTTCGGTAGCAAAAGAAATCGTAAGGCAAGGGGTTAAAAAGAACCTACGTTAGTCTACGATTATCGTAAAACACCATATAGAGGTTGATTATGGCCTGAGATACGTTCTCCATGTTGTACAAAGTTGATAGGCGCCGGTGGAATGGTATTTAGCGCGAAATACGCCATAATGCGAATGACCCTTGGAAATTTTTAACGTTCTCCAGTGTCGTAAAGCCTCGCTTCTAACACGAACGGATTTAAGCTTAGGAACTGAAAGTATCCTTCCGAGGACTCGGGAAACTCTGGCGCAGAACTTTTGAACGCTCGAAACACCGAGCGTGCTTTAAGTATCGTATGCCTCTTTAAGCGCTCTTAAAACAACGTTTCTCCAGGCACGGTATAGAATAACGAGATACTATCCTAGAGGGATACTCCTCGAAGTCTTCGAGGAGCCAAGTTTCGACTTGGCAGCAGAATTCTCCGATATACCAGTGATAAGGATAATTCGGAAAATACCTCGTCAAAAAGGATTCTAATTATTATCGGAGTTTCGAAACCTTAACATTTAACTATTATTAATCTTTCATTACCTAGGTAGAATTAATTCTGCGAACTTTTCTAGCGTTGGTTACACCTATTTATCCTCGATAGAAATAAGTACAGATGATGGGAATTATATCCGTGAAGATACAGATACTTGCGAAATTTAATTGCAGAAGTACACGTACAGTCAGAATTAATATAATTACATAATTATATAATATACAATTATATAATTAACATAATTACAGAAGTACAGTACTCTCAAGTACAGTTTGACAATTTAAAGATGGCTAAGCAAAATAATACGGGTCCGATACGCGATGGGGATAGCTATGTTCTAGTTATCCAATTAAATAAGTAAAACTACACAAAACTATCTGCACAATCCGTTAAATCGGGCAACAGTACCTTCACCCTCGGCGCAATTGTCCCAAAAAATCTACTTCCGAATCTCTCTACATACCTCTCGACCAATCATCCCAAAAAAAGTGATTCCACGGCAAAAGAAATCTCGCAAACCTCTTCCCTCGATCGACCCCTTTTTCCGCCCTCTTCCTTTTTCCGGCCATAAGCGTCACTTTAGACGACTCCGAGTTTCCTTTGGCGATAGGTCGCGAAAAAACGTTCCTTTGAAAGCGGTTAATCGTGGCTGGAGCAGGATGCCAAGGTGGCAGGAGCCAGGCTGCTGTTCGTGCCCGGAAGCTTCCTTGCTCCCAGGGGCGAGAGACAATATATCACGCCGTAATTACTTGGGATGCCGAAGACGGGTTAAAACATAATGCAAAGGCGAGACTGCGGCTGCTTCGCCAGAAGGTGGATAATACGTCTGCGCTCTCTTGCAATCCGACTCGTTTCCCTCTCGTCTTCGTATTCCTCTGGGTCGCGATCGACTCGCTTCGAGCAACTCTCTCGGCTAGGATTTCCTCGACTCTCTTCTGACGTATCAATCTGCCAGACATCAACTTTCTCGTTCGCCCTTCTTTCTCCAACATCTTCCTCCGAAAATTATTTATTACTTTCTTGAGAATTCTTCCTCTCGGGGTTGTACCGAGGGGAGGATTTCGGGAGGAAACACGGACAGACGTTACCTATTGGAAGGGAGGAGCACCCTTGTGGGACGAGGGCGCGATAAATTTTTCTTTGGCGAAGTAACGTCCATCATCCGCACAGGACGGTAGAACTGTGTATGGAAGTTTGGTTCTCGCTGCTTTCTGTATATCGACTTTGATTGTTATTGTTTTTTTGTAGAATGTGTTGGAGCTTTTTGTTCATGGTGATAAAGCCAGGTAGTCGGTTTGCCGTTTGGGTGACGACTGGTGCAAAATTGAAGTGAAATATTTGTTAGATATGCCCCTTATCGGTGTGGAGAATTTTTTGAAAAATTTTCTTTGTGCGTAGCACGGATGTTTGGTTCTCGCTACTTGCTGTACCTACTTATATTGGCTCTGATTGTTATTGTTTTTGTGTACAATGTGTTGGGGGTTTTTGTTCATGGCGATAAAGCCAGGTAGTCGGTTTGCCGTTTGGGCGATGACTGTTGCAAAATGGAAGTGAAATATTTGCTAAATGTGTCCCTTATCGTTGTGGAAAATTTTTTGCAAAAAAAATTGAAAACAGGTCATTGGTCGCCTTGGCAGTTTCAACGTTAACGGGTGAACTCGTCGAGCTACTTTTCTCTCGCACAATAAAAACGTTAGATAACAAATCCTCAAAGGAAAATTCCTTTCCATTCTCTTCCTCCGGAATGGTTCTATCGCTCGATCGACCATTTAATATGTCCGCGTAATAAACGATCAAGAACTCTCACCTCGGTCCAGCAATTCTCCGAGTTTTCCCGCGTTAGATCACGCGAGCTCTCAGCCTAAGACCGAACCAAGAAAGAGACCTATCCTTTATCAGAATTCGAGGGAAAGAAGACACGGCAAAGTTTCATTCCCTCGTTATCCCCGGTTGTCTGAAAATAACCGACAGCCTCTTTTGGACGGTTTGCCAGAGGTCGAAGGAATTCGCAAGAGGAAATAAACTGATCTTATTTATAGTCACGAAGAGTCTCAAAGTTGAACATCTTTTTCCACATCTCAAAATCCTTATCTTCATTCTTTCATGGTAATCTCTCATCTCGCGGTCTTTCGTTTAATTTCGAACCTCTTCCCTTCGTCCAACGGCTCTCCTCGATCTCTCGCGAGAACGATCTTCTCTCCACAAATTAACTTATTTCCGGAAGTTCCACGGCTATCAGCCCGTGAAAGAGATATCGCCACGGAATCTCCATCGGCACTCGGATCGGTCTCGTTTGCCCGGAACAACGGGAATGGATCGAGAGATCTCGAAACGAGAAGTTTTCACCGTGACTCCTCCACGGAGTGCATGATTGATGCGGTCTGACTAACGATAATAAATCAAGAGGAACGCTAATGACCGAATCGTGGAGGACGAGGAATCTTACGCTCCACGTCATCCTGATGCTTCGCTCGTTAACTACGCCTGCGAAGTGTCTGTTGAGGATTTATTCCGTATGAAGTATCGAATCGAACGTTATCACGATTTCAAGGGCTTATCTACGCAGGAACGAGGAGATACGTGCGTACACCTGTTGCCGGTGGTGGTACATTAAAAATGAAAGGTCGCTTAAGAAGGGAGATCATTTGGATTCTTTTTCTTCTCGAGGATGATGCGAGTTCTGAGGGTTTGGGAGAATTATTTCAAGTTTGAGCAGGGCAAGGGTGCAAAGGGTGAAGGGTTTTTTTCTGGGATTCCGAGAGGAGAATGGCGATCGAATTGATTTACGAGCAAAGTTCCGACGAGTTGCCGGGCGTCATGTAGCTCCCGGGAGGCACCGAATGCTCATGGCTTTCAAACGGCTTCCATTTTCCTGATATGAATTATGAATAGTTGTAGGTGAAATTTTATTTAGTCGATCTATGGATTCTGATTGCTGCTGGGTCGAAGATCAACTTGGTATAAAATTCGAGAAGCGAGGAATTCTTCAAAGTGAAAATATGAATCAATAAAATTACTACTATATTAATATTACGCTAAATTATACGATATATCAAGAATCATGGACCAATTTTTATTTTATCAATTTAATTCTGAATTATTGCGGAGACAGTCACAGAAGAAATCGTGCGGCAAAAGCTTCCTGTAGCTAAAAATATGATAAATCATGCCCTCGCTTTTCCGGCACTGCTAAGACATTTTTCCTACCCTAGCCTGAGTGCAAACACTTTTCCAAATGTTTCCTTATAGGAAGCATCAAGAACTTGTCTATAATATATAATAGAGTAATTTGCAGAGCAATTATCTGAGGTATCTCGGTAATCTTACAAGCATTCGGTGCACACAGGAGGCAGATGTTCCACGAAATGGTCTCCATTTTGGAATGGCTTCGATTTCGGTGTACCGCATTATGAATAGCGGTGTGCCAAATTACTAAATGCGAATATGATTGGTGTATTGATTTCTAATTTTCACAGGATCGTGTTTCCAGTTGGACCAATTCATTTAACTAATTCCTCTTCGGTAAATCGATCTCTATGAATTATTCCGATCGCGTGACACCGATAGATTTGAAATGAAACATTTCAAGAAACTATTCGAGTTACCTTCTAAAAGATAAAAAAAAAACGTTTAACGGAGACACACGTGCGAAAGGTCACATTCTCCTCGAAATGGCTTTCTAAAATTCAATTAGGATTCTCGAAGGATACGCGCAATGTATTGTAAAGACTTTGAAAGAAAGATACCGAAGTCGCAAAGAGGATTGTAATTTTTCTAGGAACGAGAGAGGTATGTTGGTTTGAATTCAAAAGAATTCTTTATACGATAGAAAAGTCGGTGTGCCGACGATATTTCGTGGAAGTATCGGTTTCCTCGTGCGCCGGGAATAAGGATCTCCTTTCGTTTCCAACTTTTGCATCTTGCTGCATTTTAACGTGGATTCCTTCAAGAACGCTTCATTTTTTCGAGAAAAGAACCGCTATTATTCGAGAAGATAGGAAAGACGGTGAGACGTTCTTCTCGCAAAACTTTTCGTGATTTATCGACGGAGAAAGGCGATGGTTTCGAGGAAGAAAGGAGAGTTTGACTTTCTCCAAAGTGCGTTGGAATTAACATTGAGGATGGGTTATGGTGGATATAGTATTCAAACACTCGACTCTCATTTACTCGAGCTTAGTTTAAATCCTCTACACCGTTGGGAGATATTTCCTGAATTATTATTTAATATGTGATAGCTTCCGTTGTTCGGAAGCCACCTAAAATTCTGTACCTTCCAGGCACTAAATTAAACGTGATACAAAAATATGATTTCTAAAGTTTAAATAATAGTACTTTTAAAATTATTTTGTTTTGGACAAATATTGCTTAATGGTAATTTATGGATAATTATTTTCAAAATAAAGTTGTTGCAAAAGGCTACATCTCTCCTGTTTGCGCAAACAATGGAAAATTTATTCTTTGCTGCAAGATTGAAATCTAATTATTATATTGAAAATATTTAGATGCAATAAATTAAACAGGGAAATGGCTAGAACGGTTCCTTCTCTCTTTTACCGAGAGAGAATACAGAGTTACAAAGAGAAAATCACAAAAATCTAAGTCCTTTTCCGAATCGCGGATGATCTGTTGGAATTTTCACATCGAAAATAAACGAAGGCCGATGAAAATGTCGATTTTTGTACAAGAAAAATACAACTCCGTGCTTCCGTTCTCGTTCGAGGAGGAGCTTAGAATTTCCGCGAAACTTTTTATTACTTTTCCGCAAATTCTTTTCTTCCCGAGTTGTCGCAGCGAGAGGAAATTTACCATCGTCGACGGTGCACCCTGCGTCGTGTTGTTTTCGGAATTTCCTAAAGATCTTACAAGCAGCCTCGAAGTTTGTAATATTAACAACGACGGAACTCGTCTGAACCGACCAACTTCCGCTTTTAAAAGGCACGCAACGAATAACGGGCTCCGTAACTTTCCCGGGGGTGAAGAACAAAGAGTCTTAGGGAGCAGGAGTATGCCAGTGTTTTTAGACATTTTAGCAAAATTTTTTAGATTGAATAGCTCCAACTACACAAATAACCTGAACGACTGGTTCTACATTTTTTATAAAAAATTCTTCGAGCTTCCAGAAGATGTGTACAGTAAAAAAATTAAATTACAAAAGGTATTCTAAAAGAAGTACAGGATGTTTTGCACTCTGACCCAATGATTTCGAGTCCTAGCTTCTATCTTCTTGCTATGGGTAGTTTTCGCACCTTTGACTATAATTCGATGTGGTCAAAAGAAATTCTAATTCTGATACTAGAAAAAGAAAATAAAATTCACAACAGCAACTACGGTATTTTCCGGACAACGGTATGCCGGATGGATGTTAAGAAATCTCCGGAAGAATCTTACAGATACACCAAGTCGTACTAATCCCTCTTCGCGCTGATAAATTCGTCCAATTTTCCGAGTCGCTGTTTCTTCCCGTTGGAATGACAAATTTCGAGGCTTTCGCGAAGAACTGAGCGTCCTTGTATCGATCTTTACGGTCAATTAAATTACACAGATTAAAAGCACGAGCTCCGGCTGCTCCAGTTTTACACGAATTCATCGCCGTCGTTGGTTGAACAGGATTCGCGAAAGGGGAAAACCGTAAACAAAAATTTTATCAGGGACGAGCGAGTAATTTCAAGTTCTAAATCACACGCTCGCAGAGGAAGAGGGCATTTAACAAAAAGCCGAAGAATGTAAAGCCGGGGTTTGTGCGATCGTGCGCGCCATTGTTTCCGGCGATGATACGGACAATGCATGCCGACCAGGAGAGAGAAGAAGAGATAGAAACAGATGGAGAGAAAGAAAGAGAAATTGAGACAGAAACAGAAAGAGAGACGAAAATCGAGAGGGAAATACAAAAAGAGAAAATCAAAGACAGAGAGAAACAGAAATCGGAGGAGCAGAGACGAGGGTGGAAGGCAATCGAAGAAGTAGAGACAGAGAGAAATAGAAATTGAGACAGAAGCAGAGGCAAAGAGAAAGAGAAATTTAGAGGGAAGCAGAGGGAGAAAAAAATAGAAAAGTAGAGAGAAGCAGAGGCAAAGAGAAATAGAAATTGGGGGTAATCAGAGTTAGAGAGAAATAGGAATTGAGAGAAAAGCAGAAAGAGAGACGGAAATCGTGAGAGAAATACAGAGAGGGAGAAAATCAAAGATGGAGAGAAACAGAAATCGAAGGGGAAGCAAAGACATGGGTGGAAATTTAGAGAGAAGCAGAGAAAGATAGAGAGCAAAGTGCAGAGTGAAAATGGGAGAAACACAGGGAGCAAAATCGGGAAGGGTGAGAGGAGAGGCACCGAAAGAGATAGTAGAAGCATATTGTGCGATAATTTATTGTTATCGCAGCCGTGTTATCGCTGAAGCCAGACTGTCCTACGATTATCGCCGGAAGGTGGAAAGATAGGGAAAAACGTATTACAATTTCTCTTTCGGCCGGTGAACACACATACCCGGAAGAGTATACCAGGACAAATATTCGTTTTCCCTTTACTTGAAAATCGAGCCGCGAGAGCAGCAAACGCAGAGACAGCGGTGAACATCAAAGGTTCCCGATGAGGATAGAAACGTGTTCCTGGACGCGGAAAATGCGAAAAATGCGGGAATGGCACGTGCGAATAAAAGAAGCTAAGATGCACCCTGCAACGAGACTCAGCCGTGTCTTTGGCTTGAATTATAATAAAACAAAGATAACGGTGAATGAAATTTTTAAACTTCTCTCCCAACGAAAGAAGAAAAACACAAACTTTTTACTTTCCAAAGGATTCATTACTTTGAATTTCTTTGAGTCTTTTCTATAAAATGAAAATAAATTTTCATAGCGTTGCATAAATGAATCTACATTTTTCTGCTTGACGGCGTGGGATAATTCTGTTTTGCGTATGAGAGATGAGAAATTCAGAAGCGTAACAAGAAAACGCAAAATGTACGAATATAAAGAAAAAAGCCGCAACAAGAAGCGTACCTTGGGAAGTTTCACAAGTCACAATCAGCGAGCAAGATGGGATTTTTTAAACTGCAATTTTAACAGGACGACTTGAGGAACGCGAAAGTCTCTCAAACGTTTTATCAAACCGTAGAAAAATAGGTGTAATAAAATCAAACAGTCCCTGCTAAATACATCTGGCAAACGTTGGACACGAAGTTTGCAATAAAATGTGCGAAACAGCGAGAATAAGGATCGTGCAAAATTACCGAGGGTAGAATAATGAGATTTTGTTTTCATCAGAGCGGTAACCACGGAATCGCAAAACGTTGTAAATATTTTGCAACGTCCAACCTGCCACGTTCATCTCTGAAGCGTGGTAACGAAAGGTGAAAAACCAACAACAACAACGAAGAGAAAGAAAGAAAAAAAAAGTAGAATATACACCGCTCGTAATTTCCTGTAACACTCTCAGGCAGAATTCGAATAAAAATCATAACTAACTGGCATCAACATTTTTTCCTATGTCCAATCTCTAAAAAAAAATTGTGTTTTATCCAAACAAGCCCTATGATATCTTTGACATTCATCGTTCCAATGACAAATAAATATCGCAACAAATTGTACAATTCTTTTTCTCTCTTTTCTTTTCCACCGTATTTTCTACCGATTGTGCAGCTGCATTTTCTGGATGCAGCTAAGTCCTCGTGTGCACTATGTGCATTTTACGTGAAGTATTTTGGTAATCAAGTTTCTTGGACCGAAGACGAGCACGGAGAAGCCGGACTTCGCGAATGCCAGCAACATTTCCCCGGAGGCCGGATTCAATTTCGCCGACTGAGATGCAGAATTTTGCAGCGGCGGTTCTAACCTGCACGTAAACTCGCCTACGAATGAAGATACAACGAACGACCCTTTCGACTACTTCCGACTGTCTCGGACAGGTCGAATGGAATAGGTGTGCAGGTAAGGAAATCCAGAGATCGATAGTGAAACTACGATTAACCTTTTGGCCTACCTTTTGGAGTAAGAGAAATTCACTCGTGGTAAGAAATTAAGGCCATTAGAACTTTCGATGCTGCCAGTGACTATAGTCACCCGACAAAATTTCACCCGAAGAATTAATTATAAGATCATATCTTCCAATTAAATATTTTTTAAATACCATAAGTTCTTATTTCTCCTGTATTATATCCGCTGTAACTTCGACAAAGTATTAATTATTTATATTACGTTATTAGCCATTAAAAGTTGTTCGTTCGTGGCGGAATTGTCTCCTGTCGTGTTAGCAAGCTTGCTGTTGAAGTCTATCGTCCTCTATTTCACACCTTCGGCTAAAATATCTAACATTCTTGCAATCACCAAAAAAAAAATAATTATGAAACAGCAGAAAATATTGCCAAGAAAGGAATTTAAATCTCAGTGGTTAAATCTTATTGTCCAAATTTACTCGTACGATTCTACAACTTCCAGTTTAACCCCACCTTATCTCAACCCTCGAAGATACACCCTGCCGTTAGATCTTCTCTGCATGTTCTCCAAAGCGTAGCTGTATGAATTATAAAACCACTTTTGTCGAGGTTCCAAGGCAGCGAGGTCCATCTCCGAATATAAATCAAATAGAAGGAAGAAACAGAAAGCGGTAGTACAATTGGTAACGGATACTGACGGGACATTCTTTTCCCGGTTCTATCTTCTTCCACCATTCTTTAAGAATTCTTTCTCAGTCGACACAAAGAGTCGGGCTATTCTACAGTGTCATCGGAGAATTCTCAAAGCGGAACTTAAAATTTAACACGGATCTTAGGTGAACAAAGGCATCGGAGTTTTCGAGTCACGAGGAATTACCTCGACGAAAGGTAATAGCATCGAGAGAAAACGGACGGCAATCGGAATCGAGAAAATTTGGAAAGCAAATACGATCAAACGGAACACGCAATTTGCGCGACGTTCAAAGAATAATATGTAAAGGAGAAGATAAGATCTGGTGAGGATAGAGGGAATAGAAAATTGGAAAATGTTTCTTTCTCTAAGTAGCAAGATTATCTGGGCAAGATGGCGATAGACGAAGGAGAGTTAGAAAGGTGGAGGGAAATTCAAGAATACTTACGATTCTTCGCGTTGCACATCCACCCTACTTTTTCTTCCGTGGAACGTTTTCTATGAGAACTGGATAAAAGGACTGGGAGCTTTAACTGTCGCTGAACTTTTCTTCGCGATGCGATTCCCCGGTGATTGTCCGAGGCTTTGCACCAAGAAACGTGTACGGGCTGATTCCGAAGAAGGTGCTTTGAACGCGTCAAACGTCGAAGATACGTGGATCTTAGAAGTTTTCGATTGCTTTGGAGTTTAATTATTGCGAATTGAGTTATCGTCAATTATTTCGTTGCTCTGTATTTCGGCGCAAGTGTTAGGATCATTTAATTTATTTATTTATTAAAAGCTACAATTCTTAAGCCCTTGCAGTACCATTTCTGCTGTGACTGAACTTGCAATAACTCAAAATTAATTGAAGAAATAATAATTTATCCGTGATTTCTATTAATATTAGTGCAATATGAACAGAATAAGAGTAATTTGGCTGTATCGTGACGCAGTGATATTTTTAATTTATCAGAAATTTGAAAATTTCAAAACTTTCTATTCTATTTCTTGGATTGTGAGTGTCAGTGGACATTGGATGGCAAGGGGTTAATGAGTTTCGAGACACCGAAAATATAACATATCTAATGATTATTTTGAAAAAATCTGTCAGAGGTGAGAGGAGAATTTCAACTTTGGCTCATTGAGTCTCAAATGTTTGCAGAGCACTTTGCGCTGCAAATTTTAAATTCTTAACATCTAATTCTAAATGAACCCTGCTTACATGCTAACTTATTCTAGTCTTAATTTCTACGCTTTTCCTAAATTAGCCTTATTTGTACGGTTCTTCATCTTCCTTGCTTATCTTCTTCTTCCTCGTAGACTATAATTTAATTTAATACGAAACTAAATAAGAATTAAATAGAGGAGCTCTGACTCCTAATTAATGAGCCCGAGTTGAAATTCCTGTTACCTCTGAGAGTTTCTTCCTAAATTATCATTGAATAACTCGTTCATTTAGAATTCATTTAAAATTCTAGGAGAAGTGACCATAACATCTAAATAATCGTAGAATTCGAAATACAGAGCAACGACAAATATAAAATAATACACTCCTCTAAAACATCCGCCACAATGCAAACTCCAAGCATAATAAATAATTTAATGAAATTCTCATTACTTTAAAGTATATTCGACAAATCTTTTCTCAAATATTCAAGAAAAATATCAACATAATTCAGCATGAAAGGAAATTCCTTCCACCTTCTTCGGAAGAACTCCGTGCGCCTCGATCCACCCCCATAGCACCCGTCAAAAGTCGCGTGTCCGAGCAGCCGTCAAAAAAGTCCATTTCACGCTACGTTTCTCCCGTTGGCGCGAATGAGAAAGTTACTTTTATCCTTCGTAGATATCTGTCAAAAGCCAACGGAACTCGGTTGGCCCATGCAAGAGGAAAAGAACGAAAAATACGTGCAACCCCTTCAAACGACAATTCCACCGACAACATTCCCTAGATTCCATCAATGTTCATCGAAAGTACGAAAACTATGCGATTTCCTCCACAAGCTAAGTAATCCAGCGTCGAACGTTTGCAAAATTTCAACGTATTTCATAGCGTTGCACTTTGGGAATGCATCGACGAGCAAGACGAGAGGCAAAAATTTCAAACTGGCAGGAAGGATTAAGAGCACCGAGTGCACTGTGAACAATTCATCCGGCTTACAGAGACGAATACGAGGGGTGAAAATGACAAACTGGCACATTAGTTTCGCGAATTTCTTGCACGGATCCGTCCCTCCTCTCTTCTTCTGCCCCCCAACGTTCTTCGTCTCTCCTCATCGTCCGTTTCCCACCAGAGGTAGATTCGCGTCGAGAGCTTTCAGCGTTTCACGTTCGCCCGGTGACTCCGGCGAGTTGCATCGTTTGCGAGCTTTCCCGTATTCGCATGCACGTGCAGAGACTCGCGAATCGTAGTTTTCGTGCACACGATGGAGCAGATACGCGCGGACACATCTATAGACATCCACTATGCGATCCTGCGAACGAAACTTACAATTAGTCGCAACGAGTCAATGCCCTTGCTGATTGTAACACTTCTCCCTGGCAATTGCACCCTGGCTAAATGCATTACGCGTCCATAAAACGCCCTGCGCTGCAGTTTAACCATTCACGGTTCTTCCTCCTTCCCTTTCTCATTTTCTCTTTGTGACTCTCTTTATCTTTCGTACGTGTACGTATTCTCTTGCGGCTCGTTCCTTCTCTTTTTTTCCTTTTTCGCGAGCTTTACACGTTGGGAAAAAAAGACTGAACGAGAAGAATGAGTTACAAATGACGTCGTTAGACGAAGTCCTTCGCGTGGCAATTCCTGATGATGGGAAATTTAAGTACCGCGAGATTTTCACGTTCGCGGTCATTTGAATTCATCCGGATTGTTGGTTGTTTAGGTAGATTCAACGAGTATATTGGGGTAAATGTATGGATGTAGGTGCGTGGGGAGGGTGAATTTTTTTTGAACGGCGGCATTTGTACGTTTAGTGATACCTGGTTTATGAAATTCGGCATTGTCGATGATGCAGGATCGTGGAAAAATATGAGGGCAGAACGGGGTAAACCGTCGTGGCGGATTTTCTCGATCGAGTTGCTTAACACGTTTGTGGACAGCCACTGTACATGCAGTATTTTCTATTTATCCTGGTGAGATAACACTGCATATGCAGTACATTTGTTTTCTATAATTTTCACAATGAATACAATTAGAAGTATAGAAATAAAATTATTTATGTAATCTACGTTAGCAAGAATCCGCCACTGCTTCCTTCTCTATTGTTAATACTAACAAAATTCCACTAAATCAAACAGTGAAATTGCATTTACGAAGGGTGCACATTTCTGAATATAGACCGTCCGCGAACGTGTTTACATGGAAATATTGTTGATCGGAGCGTGATCACTGTGCCAACGTCCTCTCCTGATAACATTTCCTCTCCATGCCCTTTTTCCATAGTTTTGTAATAACGAAAATGTTAGAATTAACAAATAGGTTTAACTTTAAAATTACCGAGGGTGGATGGATCGTGTATAAGCGAGACCGGATGTATAGAATTCGCAATTTGGAGAAGGACGAATGCTAGGGCTAGTCTGTGGATATTGGGCGTTGGTTAGTTTTGTATCTTCTTAATGTACTCTTTTATAATACTATATACGTGTATATTTATATGGGGAAATATCGAGCGGAATATAAAGCCGATATACGCGTGGAAAATATTGGAATTGGCGATTCCGCGGAAGGCTGTTCGCATCGTATGTTTTTAGTGCATGCGGACACCTAGGAGATCGTAAAGTATTAAGTAGACACTATAATCCATAGGATATTCGCCCGGCAATCGACGGTGGAAAATATACCGAATCTCTAAAAGTCAACGACGCGGAAGGAAGGGCGATTCATTGCACCGACTCGTCCCATGAATATGTTTCAACGAAGGCGATGCAACGTTGTCGAATTTACAGAAATCGTGGTGTTATGCTATACCCTCAGTGGTTTGGGACCTACCAAAAATTGTAGGTCGCAGTTATACTGATTAAGAGTTAGGGGTTTATAGTGTGCAAGGAAACAGAAGGTCAAACTCGCGATCAATGGGTTCAAATTCGAATCTCCCGCTATCTCTGAGAAATTTGAAATTTTTCCTAAATGATATTTAATATGCTATACCTAATCCCAGTAGTTCAGGACTCATCTAAAACATTGGGTCCTAAGCGAAATAATAGTAGATATCAAAATCAAAAGGCAAAACAGTGACGAATTTATCAGAGTCATAAAAAACGCTGAATTGAATGCCTAGAAAAGATTCAAAGTTGCAAAAGCTACCTGAAAATTGTCATACGAATAAAATGAAACGAAAACCGATATTACTGCATCTAAAGAAAAATTCTCCTTCTGAAAAAAATAGTATTCTCTCCACGGCTCGTTTATCTCGTATACTGTACCGGCTATACTCTTATAGACTGGACGATAATTCTCGACGGTACAGTTTGCGGTCACGCTGCTCGACGTTATCAGAAATCTCCGATTTTTGGGGTCGGAGAGTATCGAGAATGGAGGAAAGAAAATACCAATAACTCTCGATTCCATTCGGACGTGCGAGGACGCGCGAAGGAAGGTCGAGCATTGTACGAGGTTCGCTCGTAAAACCTCGACCGCTCGTCCGCTTCCTGTAACTGCGGCTCTCGCAATAAACCCAGAGAAACGCGAACGTTACGCGTTATTACGTCCGATTCGCACGCGCGTTTCTCTCGTATTTATTTCGAGAGGACGAGGAATGCAGGCTTGACCGACATTGACGTGCCAGGAAATTTTCTCACGATTATTTGTCCTTTAGAGCAGAAAAAATGTAGAACGTAAACCAAGTCATTTTTTCTCAAATTCGTTATTCTCGTCTAATTTTCTGATGACAGCCTATTTATGATTGAGTGTGCAGCAAGTGAGAATTAATTGCTAAAATTACTATCTGCCCTGATTTCTAATATAGTTAATAACTTCAAGTAAATATTAATAGCATAGATATAATCCTATTGTGGGCCATTGATATGTTTAATTTAATAATTAATTTTAAAAACTTCCAAATTTCCTATTCTACTTGTCGCGTGACGAGTGTCACTTGTCATTGTAAGGCAAGGGGTTAAATTATGGCTAGGGGTTGAAGAAATTATACTTTGTATTTTTTTTTTATCTTTGCAAGGGAGACTTCTGAAAATATGTCACTTAAACAACAAGTTATACAAAGAATTGCAATATCTTCTCCTTCTAAACAATTCAATACAAAGTACTGAAGAATTAAAATTATGAACAACTTGGCTTACTCGACGTGTTACACTCGTACACGATAAATGGAACACGAAATTTTTAAATTTTCCAATAAATATTGAATTAAAAATATCAGTAAATTACGAGACAGCTAAATTATTTCTATTATATTAACATTGCAATCAATTATACAAAATATTAATAATCAGAGAGAAATTTTTATTTCCAGAATTAATATTGACCTGCGACGAACACTATGAAAATAAAAATCGTACGCAAGGGGTCAAAGTTCTACAACAGGTAATATAATTTGAATGCTAGAATGCAACGGAAGTCCCCACTGATCAACGACGTTCAACGCAGTAATCCAAGGAGATAGCGTTAAACTTCAAACTTTCCAAACTAAACGCTAATTTTATTACAAGCCATATTTTTCCTCACGTTATAACGTTGTAAAAAAGTCAGTGCTCCAAGCTTAACGAACTGCCGAGAATAAAGGGTGAATTACACCGAAATAATAGCCAGTAGTTGAAGACATTAAGACGCTACTTTGAAACTTTCCATCCAACGGTTTCATTCCATGAAAGCTTAAGGGACAGCGAGAGAATAAAAGTCAGGAAGTGAGGCAAAGATCACTGTGCTAGATGTCCACGGAATTCACGAAAAAGGTTCGGCACGATAGTAATCCGTTCTCAATAAATAAAACAAACACGAAGAGGGTAGGGTGGTCCACCGGCATTGTCCGCTTTCGTACGCCGCGCACGAATCTTGTTTATGTCATGTACGCTTTCCCTTCTGATATCGGCGATATTTGTCAGAGTACCGACCAGAATGGAGAAGCAATGCACGTAGGTATGGGTACGTGCATCCTGCCACTTGACACACCGGCTGGCTTCTCTATTTTCATCGGTAGAAATTTCAAAATCGACGGGGTATCCTTCCGTCGAGAGGATTATCTTTCCACCGGGTTCACCGGGGCTTTGGAACGATAGATTATAAAGTCGTGGAGGAGAATTGATTTTGGATACAATTACTGTGGAGGGTACCACTTTCAGAAGGGGTTATTAACCCTTTTCTTTGTAGAAGCATCTTTCTTTAACTTTTTACGCTACGATTTGTTTCGTGACTGCCTACGCTATAATTCAGAATTTTGAAATTGATCGGTCATTCTTGATATGCAATATAATTTAACGTTATATTAACCCTTTGCGAACGGTGACATTTTTCAATATAATTCTACCTTGTACTCTAAAAAGTAGCTTGTTATCTATTCGAGTGGCAATTTCCGCGAAAATCTGGCCGAAGAATGCCAAGAAGCACCATAGAGATGTTTCTCAGCTTATGTACCTATATACCTGTACCTATTGTAAATATTTATACTACTGTAAGCGGAATAAATCAAACTGTTTCTACTATTTGTCCAAATAATATTCTCAATTCTGCAGACCAACCAACTTCTAACTACATACTGCGTAGTGAACAGAATAAGTACGATAACTCCTGTTAATAGGATTATAGCTGATACAATCCTTCAAAATTCTTTACAATGAAGTCATCGATCAACAAAATTAAAAAAAGATGCTCAGAGAAAGTTCAACAGGAACAATAAAACGCTCAAAAGTCCTACTTCTCAACTCTCACCTACCGAAAATAATTTTCCCTCCAACCTCCTCTCATAAATTTTTAAAAAATCTCCAAAAATCTGCTCTCCGACTAGAAGCACAAAATGTGGACGTCTATTTTCGAAGAAAAGGGCGTGCAATCCCCGAGGATATTTCTAAAACGTCCAGTCCCAGAGGCACTGCAACGACAGGGGTTAGAGTCTCGGTAGGAACGTCGCCTTCGAAGTCAGCCAGGGACAAGAGGGTTTGCAGTGGGCGTCAAGGTGCACCAATAGGGGTAAATGCACCGAGCAAGCTGACAGATGTGACTCATGGCATGCATCGTCCGCTGCCAGTGACAGTTTTGCACCAAGCATTTCCGTTATTGGCCGAACGGACCGAAAACCTGCATCCGGTAGACGCAGAGGGACGATACCGTTGGAAAATGTGCGAATGAGATAGTATGAAATGAGTTTCGCGTTAAAGGGAATTTTCCAGCTGCGATTCAGCGATACCGATTTCACATTCTACGAAATGGAGATCGAATTCGGCCGACTCCTTTTCAGGGAAAATGGAAATGCGCTGGAATTCTCTGTAGGTAAGTACCGTAGGGGGTATTGGATGCGGAGAAGTGCAGGAAGGGGGTGTTTTTTCGTGAACTAAGGGAGGAAATCGAACGTATAAAGATTCTGTAGTCTTCAAGGATCAATGTCACCTTCGTGATAGATCACGGGCGAGGATGGTGAGGAGTATTCAGGCTGAATCGCTTCGATGATCGCGGAGTTTACGAGTTTGTCCTCTGACTGAGTGAAAATCGTGGGAGATGTTTACAGAGGCAAAGTGAGATAGGAAAATTTTGGTCGTATTGCGTAGATTTTACGTACTATTGTATTCGAGTGTACACTGGTTGCGTAGAAGTTCAGACTTCGATCCTATGAAAGGGAAAAGTTACTTTCGCTTTGGGGAACGTTTGAAGAGGTGAAAGGTTGATGAGATTTCGAGTGAAATTGGATAGGGGATAATTGAAGTTGAGGAGTTTTCAAATGTAGCAGTAAGTTTGTCTCAGGTGTGACTACGAGGTCGATATACAATAGATACATGTATAAAAATATATGCAAACGTGAAACATATATGTACAATTTTCATATCATAACACGGTTATGCGCAGAGTATATTTATAAATATAAAAAAAAAAGTAAGTATATATGTGTTTATTGCTATCAATAAGTCAGAGTTTTAGAGGCCTGAAATATAAAAAAGCACGGAAACTTACGACAAGAGGATACGTATTTTCAACTCAGAAATGATAAGACAATCTAGCATATAACGAATACAAGTATAAACAAATTCAAAATCGTAGAAGAAACACCAAAACGTTGACTCTCCTGTTTTAAAACAAATCGCAAAAGGAACTATTCATATCGCACACTCTGAGCGTTAAAGGCACACAAGCAATTATACAATCAAGCTAGCTACATCTTCAAATAAATATGAAGCAACGTTAAAACGGGTGACATCGTTGAAAATCATGTGCCTTTGAAGGTCCTCTCAAAGACTCCAAAACAATATAAAATTCGTCGGATAATCTCCTCATAACCAGCCAGTTTTTCATCCTCGAAAAGTACAAACGGAACAAATACATTCGTCGAGAGAAATCTCTTTATCGTTCATGTCGACATTGTTATCTAAAACGTCATGCCGATGAGTCGCGCAAAAAAAAGTCAATCGCAATCTCATTTATTCCGAGTACCATAGACCGGCGAGAAAATGAGGGAAAGAAGCAGAAGAAAACAATGAGGAGAGGAATGACAATAACCCCGGAGGAGAATCGAAGCGGCCCGTTTCGCGTTCTGGCTGCGAAGAAGCCAAACGGAAACGGTCCCTCGTTAGGGGATTTTTTTGCAGGGTTGCGAGTCAAGGAACTCTTCGCCGGCGTCGGAAAGAACGCTTCTTTAATGAACTAAAAGCGCATTTGTCTCCATCTTCCACGGTGGAAAACGGAACTCTAAGATAATCTCGAGCGTGGTGCGTCGATACACCGAGGAGTCTGCTTTCGTTGCGTTTATCGCTCTCGAAAATATATTGCGGAATTATTCTCATCAAAAACTCTGCTCCGTTGCAATCGTTGCAACTCGTTGCATCGTAGGTATTAAAAAGTATAAACTTTATATATACCACTTTGGGGTTGAATTTAAAAAAAAATAACTTTTTAAGTTAACGGAAAAATCTTAGATAGACAATTAACTGTGTAATTGGTACACCCCATAAAAAATTGTAAAATAATAGGACAAATTTACATTAAATGCATCATACCTTCGATGATTCACCCCCTACACCCTTGGCTGATGAGCATCGGGGGAGAAACTGCGTCGATCCGTCCTGTATTCTTTAGATGCACTCGATTTTTTACGAACTCGGTTCAATACATAGCCGAGAACACCGTACTGTTGTTATTGTATACGCGTAATTTGTTAATAACATTTGAAATGCAAATTATCGCGAAATAGCAGCGAAATATCTAACGCGTCCGTCTGTTATGAAAGCTCGTCGCTAACTGATTCACGGAGCTCCGCGACATGTCAACAATGCGATCGGGAAGGTTAAAGTCATTCGGGCGGCCGAGGATTATACGTAAGCCGCCGAACGAATTAAGCGTAACAGCCAATCGTGCCGAGGGTCATTCACCTGCCGTAATGGACATAACGTTTAAATTTAATTAAATTAAAGATTATTAATACTGTTTTTTCGCTTCTTGCGTTCTTACTGACACTTTAATTTTTTTCTATGGTATTTAATAATAGAAATATCAACGTCATAGCTATTATATGTAAAAGAGGTGAAAAAAGACGGTTAATTTGATAATTTTGGATACTTAACACTTTTGTCAACGTTTTTTTTTTTAACATCCTATCCACTTCTGATTGGTCATTTGGCAAATACTTCCTAGGCACTGATATCTCTTTGAAAATTACAAATTTGTATTAGCGAGTCCTTCGCACAGTATGTTGCAATGATAAATAACAAATCATTAATTACCGGGGTAACTAATTAATAAGTTAAGAATCCAAATGCGTTTTATATTAACCCTTTGCACTCCGAATAATTTTTACCATGAGTTACCAGATGCTCCAGGATTATTTACACAGTGGATGCACCTCCGCGGAAAATTAAAAATCTTGCTCTGTTATTAAAAAAGAAACGTATGCATTTGCAAATTATATTTTACAATATAAAAAAATGAAAAAATATGTCGGATTTGCTTAACAACGGAGCTTAATTTTTGTATCACAATGTTGCCGCTGCAACGACAACGGAGTGAAAATTGTTAATAGGCCAGTGGTCGGCAAAGTGTTAAAGTGAAAGCAAAATATTTATTGCAGGACTCTCCTATTATTAGGGGGACCGGAAAGTAATATCGTTTTTTAGAGTAAATCGAAACAAATTAATTTGTAGGAAGTTTTTGTTTTCAAAGAATGATGTCATCACCCTCGTTATCAACAACCTTCTTCCATGTAGTTTGCAAATTTTCAATGTCGGACCGATAAAAATTAATTGGTTGTTGAAGAAAATATCTGAAGAAACGACGTTACTTTCCGGTTCCCCTAATAATTTTGGGAATTTTTAGAATAATTTGAGAATCGGTCATTAAGATATTCTCACCCGGTCAAAGAGGAAGACAGCATGCAACCCTTAAAAATCTCACCTTCCTCCTACCCTCAAGGATGCATGGTACTTTCAAAGGATAAAATTATTTTCACTATTCTGCCATGAGAAACTCCATTCAGCCTCTTAAAAGCTTAGAAGATTTTCAAAATATATCGGTAGACGCGTGCGAAAATAACACGAGCTCGCTTAAACGGTTGCGAGAGAACGCGGAAAGTGCGGCTGCATCTTTTCCAGAAAGTTTCCTTCGTTCGCGGTTGATGCCACGTTGTTAAGACCAGCCAGCTACCGCGGAACTCTCGTTAATCATTTATGATCGGATTAATCCGCGTGTCTAGCTACTTCTTCCCCTGCGGCCTTCACCCCGAGAGAAACTAAAAGAGATTTAACGAGGACGATTAGGAGCACGAGCCCGTGTTAAGTCTACGTCTGCCGTATTTTTAATCAGTTTTTTCCCTCCTGTTTCTTGTTTCCACAATTCTATTTACTTTACGTTGAGGAGCGAAAGAATTCTGCGATGGAATTTTCTAGATTGTTTTCATGAGATTGCTACTTTCGGTTATTTTGTTTACTTCGGGAGACTCGTTAAAATAATCGGTATCCAATATAGGACTTGTACGATTAACCTCTTCCTTGTCAAATTTTTCAATGTTTTTCATTTGTTTTCGGAATACACATAGTCACAGTGCAAAAATAAAAACAATTCAGAAAAAGTGTTGCATAAGGCAATACAACTAATTGTAAGACAGACTGTTTTAACCCCTTGCCGTGCCATTTACTTTGTGACTGACTCCACAATGAATTAGTATAACAAACATTGGTCAGTGATTCTTGACATATAGTATAATTTAACGTAATATTAATATTATAGAGATAATTTTATCGTGTCGCATCTCACTCATATTTTCAATTTAATAGATTTTATAAAACTTGACAATTTCCTTTCCAATTTATAGCATCACGAGTATCACCCGTTATAGTACGGCAAGGGGTTAAACACATTTGATTTCCCGTTAAATATATAAATTGAATACTAAAAGAGAAAATACTAAGAGAGAATGAATAAATAACCAAACGGAGATCATGGAAGGTAATGGGTTAAGACTTGATATATTTCTTTTTTTAAGGTTTTCATTAATAAGACTATGGAGCATAAATCTATAGACAGAGCGAAGGAATTCAATGAACCGTCTGCTCTAGTAATCGCAAACCCCAGTAACCCACATCCCCATATTGCATCCCTTCCGGCAACTCGCATTTTACCGAACTTTCCTCCCACCTCAAAACCTCACCAGAGTTTCTCTCCGATGGTTCTCCCGTCAGCGCACACTCTTTTTCAGGTATTCTCTCGATCACAGCTTTTATGCATTGTTCTCTCTAGAATAGTGATAACATTAAAAGATGAATGGAATTCCTAATCGATGACCTCAAGTTCAAATTATCGTCACTATTAGAAAACTTCAAGATTCATTTTGACCAAACTCAAGAAAAACAACTTATTCTCGGTGAAGTTCTTACAAAGATAATTAAGAAACTCTTGTCTTCTTGATACATTGCACACCCACTAAATATTGGCTATCAATTTTATTATATTTCATAATGTTGATATTTAATTCAACATCAAATTTAAGTGCATTAAGGAACACATAATTTAAAGGAAATGAAATTATCCTCCTTTTTTATTAACTTTTCTGTTTTCTTGAAAACAGAATAATATGACTGCTATTAATCGGCAAAATCTAAGATCATTTATTTGAAATCCCGCTTTATCACGGGACCGACTTGCAATGTGTTAATAAAAAATAATAGTATCTTTAATGTGACTTTTTTTTAAGGAGTGGAGGAAGCTTAAGACTGTTAATCGTCATAATTCCAAAGCTACCTAAAACCGTAGCCTCTAAACGACAAAACCATGCAATTTAAACTAAAGCAATTAAAATAAAAAATCATCAAACTCCACTCGAAACTCGCAAACATTCCCAACGTTAAGTAACCCCAGGACAAATGAACCGATAAAAACTCTGTAAGGTACTAATTACTTGAGACGATAAATCCCAAGGAAGCTTCACAGGAGAATGCAACCATCCCGTTGCAACAATTTAATATCGTTCTTTGTTCCCTGAATTTCAACTGGCGCGTATCCACCCCAAAAAACCAGCAACGGGATTAAACGCTCGACGAAACGAACGAGGAGAAAGAGAAGAGAGGTCGGAAAGGTGGCCTTCCCGAAATTCCACCCTCGGAGGAGGACCAAGGTAAACGGTGAAAATATATGATACATCTGTATTTGCGCACAGCCGAGAGACCGAGGGCTCGGCCCAGTAATGCAACGGAGGTTAGAGTCGGCTATTATGTAAATTTTAATGCAATACCGGCTCGGCTTCACTCCATTCCCCGTAACCGCCTTACATCCGCCATTTTGCGAGCTGCTCCTCCTGAACACTTATAAAATTATACCACTCTCCATGCCGGCCCGCTTCTATGGACCACATTTTTTCCTCCTTCTTACCCCGTCCACGTGTCTTCTATGCTCTTCGCGAAATTGCTTCTGAAGGGTGCGATTCCCGGGTTTTTCGATGCCTCTTGGAAGAAGGGTAGTCATTGCAGTTAATGGTCATCTCACTAGGTCTTCAAGAAGGGTAGAGGTTGAAAAATTTGGTGAAATAAATAATAATTAAATTTCGTGTATAGTGTCAAAAGTAACGGTACGAGCAGCGAAAGCAGTTATTTCCACTTGAGTGAGCAAGGAGCACTATGTACGAGCACGGCGTGTTATCAAAACAAACTCGGGATATCCTCGAAGGTAGCACGCGGTAGGTGCTCGGCTCGTTAATCCTTTAACAATGACAAGTCGTTTCAATGCTCGCCTCGCTATCAGTTTGCCCTCATCCGTGGACCAGTAACCTGTGCGCGATCGAGCTCAAGTATTTTCACCTGTTAGGGCGCATTTAACAGTTTTGAAGACGAAACGATATTAAATATCTCTCTTTTTTTGGGCTACTTGGGAATTCATCTTTGCAGCGGTATCAACCCGAAGAAGCAGTTAGCGGCCGATTTTCTACTACTGTCTACTCTCATCCAACAAAGCAGAGAATCAACACGTTTCTCAAGTATATACAATTCTACCTAAGATTTTAGTAATTTTATTTTAAGTACGATTACACATTCTGTTTTTAATGAAATACGACTGCAAATGGATAATGAAAAGTGCTGGAAGAGAAATGAAGTATTCCTTTTGGCACAGAAGCTTTAATACGGAACTCTAATAGTATTTTTTATGCTGAGTTCAGATATTTAATCAATATGTTTCAATCGTGTAGCGTTACTTTGTGTGACAAGCACTTTTATATTTAATATTTACGAATAAATGAAGGTTTTTGATATTTGATCATTTGCGGGCTTAGCTACGTCTTGTGAATCTTGTTTCTCGCAGTAGGAGATTTAGATTACGAAGCGTTGAAGAGAAAAAGTTGTCTTTAGAGAATAGCGAAAAAGTTTCTGCGTTAGACTTTTCGTAAAATGACCGTTTTCACAGACAAAGCCGAGTAAACGTTCTCGAGTCGAAAAGTCCCGGAAAAGCGACAACCGTTAATCCCGAAAAAACTTTCCCCCGAAGATTTCCACGATACTCTTCGGTTAACTTATTTCTTCTTCCACGTCCCTTCATATTTCCGATTAAATCGTTAAATATATAGAGCGAAGTAAAAACTCGTCGGCATCCCCTCGTTAAAACTTTTGACCGGGGAAAAAAAACTTCAGGGTTATCATTTTTTTTCCTCCCCTTTTTGCGAGCAACTTCGACTCACCTAGCGTTCTTGGTTTTCTTTCTTTTTTTCTCTCTCCTCTCTCTTACCACAGCCTCGCACGCATCTTGGAGTTTAATGCCGTCTTACTTCTTTCCTGCAGACCTCAGATAAGCTTCTTCTTCGCGATTTTGTCCCCCCGAGTCTCCTTGATTCTCTCGCGGTTTTCACGAATTTTCGCATTCGCGAATATTTCAACCCTCATTCCCCTCGACGTTACACAGATGAGGAGTTTTTTTTGGTACTCGAAGAGCAGAATTACGGCTCGGTTGAATAAGAATTTTAGGGGAAGCTGCAGTCATTTTTCCGGAGTGCAGGATAGCATTATTAACTGGAGAGTTATGACGGAAGTAGAATTAAAGGCTTGAACTTTTAACTCGAACTGAAAGGGTATATTGTTCTTAGCATTTTTCATTGAGATGTTGTAGTCATTTTGCAAAGGATGTACTGTTAATCAGTATTTCTTGCGCATTTTTTTAGAAAATTTGCAGTAAACGTTAATCAGTTAGGTTGTGATGTATTGAGTGGTTATTTAAAAACAGAGTATCAGAGGTGAGGAGACTTTTGTTTCCCTTCAGCTCGACCATTTCAAAGATTTCATCTAAGTTCAAATTTAAATAACGTTTGAAAATTTTTTGCGTCATATGTGTAATAATTTAAAAGTTCAGTTAAAATTATATGGAGTTATCGATGGCTATAACCGCTAAATTTTATAATACTCGCGTGAAATTTAAAACGATAATATTTGTGAACTTCCCAATATATTGAATATTGAAATATTCGTATAAAATATATAAAACACCATCGAAAATGTATGAAGTTTTATCTCTAATATTCCTCCTCTGCATTCACGTGTTTAACAAAGCTTCGATTCAATATTCAAAAATACGTTCTACATTCGACATATTAAAATCACGATAACAATGAATAGAAATATCGATTTATATTCCAAACAAATACAACAGAAACGTATGTCTAACTGAGCTACATCTCCCTTACAAATTAAAAATAAAACCTGCCCGACTGGAAAGGACGAAGGATCTGTTATCCAAAAAATTGAAATGCTTTCAAACCGTGAAAGATTTTTAATGAAAAATGCCTCAATCGTACCACAGGTAGGGAAACAACGTCCCACGAATCAGATGCGGGTCAAACATGGGTCCTATCTGGCCCATCCACGACTTTCAACAATAGTATAATATTATACCTTTCAACTTCAATTTATCGAAAAATTATATTTTTCCATGTCTTCACAGAGTTCTACTTTTTTTTGGTCAGAGAAAAAAGTTTGCTAGTCAGTGTCGCACGAGGAATTCTCTTGACTGTTTAATGGGAATAATTCCATGGGTTTTCTTATTTCTGCCGTGAAAATTAGCCAGTCTAATTGTAACTAAAGGTAGACCGATATTTGCTGGCCACCATATATTCCAGCACATTGTGTACACGGCATACGCCGATGTATTATTGCGCAAATACCTGGCTGACTCTAAACTAGAATATTGATTGATTCTTCCGCGAGGAGCAACTCGATTCCATAGTTGACTTTCGATGCAAATTCCAGTCAAGCACCTTGCAATAATCGATTTCGCACAGACATATAGTATACTCGACTTGGTGCATGTATTCGATGAAAGTCGTCGCGACGAGCTGATAGTTCTTTCTCATTGTTAGATGAATAAAAGTATCGAAATTACCGTAGCAGTAAAGAAGCAAGAAAAATTAAATTTTCCTTAACAGAGTAGACAGATGGGAGTAAATTATTCGCGACACTTTTCAATTTCTATTTACCGGAGGCATTCAAGCGACGAGTGTACACCGATGCAACCAGCAACCATAAAAGGGATGAAGGGAAGTATAAAAGCTTTCTCCGCAATTAACTCAGTGAAATTCAATGTTCCGTGTTATCTCTCTTCCAAGACTTTCCAGCGTGCATAGGACGTTCAAGGTTACAGCTTCCAACGTAAAAAACTGCTGCGTATTTTCATATAAATAAATTACTAAGGCCTCTCCGCTTTTGCATAATTATAGTCGACCTTCATTGGCCTTGAATGTCAAACACACGTAAAAGTTTTTTTTACCATTTTCCTCAGATAGCATCCTATGAGAGGAGAAATTGAATTCCACGTTATTTTAATTTTTTGATGAAAAAATCCCTTTGTGCTTCGATTGCACCTAACATTGAATTATACCCAATATAGTTGTATATATATATAAATAAATGTATTGAATTTCCGGAGCATCAAGTACATACCGTTAAATTGAATGATGTGATCGTGATGTAATTTCATTTTCCCCCTACGTGTAGAATTTAATCACGGACGAATGCTCAAATTGTAGTTCTCTCTGCATTGAATCACGCGACGGTATTTAGTCCCATGCTTCGTTTATGAAACGATAATACCATCAAAAATGCCGGACGTTAATTGAACGGAATATTTGTTCATTGTTTGAGCTTCTTCATTTTTGATCAAGCGCCCTACGGTCAATCGCGATTTAACAAAAATCACCTCATAACTTCGTATCAGAATTGCGGAAGATATGTGCATTTCCTGCTATTCTTTTCGATGCTTTTTCAGTATTCGCTCTGAATTCTATGGCATTCTTGGAACTTTATGAAAACTGAGGAAATTATAAACGCAAAGGTATTAATTGCGTCGCTCATTGCGATGGTGGCCTAACAAGGAAATCGCTTTAAAACTTGGAGTTACGAAATTTATTTGACCAAATGGATTTTAAAAAAAATACACCATCAAATTCGTAATCCTAAGGCCTTAATTTTCACTCTGTTTGAAATTTCCGTATCTCTAATATTTTCCAAGATATTGGATAAATAAGTTTCAGAACTCCAAATGTAAGGGCGGCTTTCACCCCTTTAACTTGGACGATTGCCGATAAAAAAGAATACGTGTCAAATATTTTCGCGAGAACTACAATTTCATCAAAATCGGTGATCTACACTTCGTGCTGTTCCTTTGTAGGAGAAAAATTTGTTAGATCAAAATTATCAAATTTGCAACGGTGAAAAAGTGAATAGTCTAATGCAGTTTGACCAATTGTCTCATTAAAAGGGAATGTCCGCGTATCTGAAAACGATAAATGACTCAAACCACAGTGACAATTACCAATGCAATTATCGAACAAATAAAACAACTCTCTGTCCTGTAAAACACAATTATAAATGAAATTCTTTGCCGTCTCTTTCATGTACTTCAGTTTCTCGGGAAGTTATAGAAACGAGAAGAAGCCTCGCGAATGCAAAACGCGTTAAAAGTCTCGTTTAACAGCGGCGCTTCTGCAGCCATCACCGAGCGTACTTAAAGGCTTTCATCGTTCTTGTAATGCAAATTACATAACATCGCGTTAGTACACCATAAAGCCAGAATAAACTGCAACACTTAAAATACAATTCTTCCATTCTCTCCATGCACAAACGTAATTCTTCCAGCGATTTTCAAATCTCTCGGTATTTCATGATTCCAACTTCCAAATGAAACTACCGACATATCAAAATCGCATGATATTGTGCCACAAAATTTCGAATGCCTAGCAATACGAGATAAAAAGTCGAAAATATCGAATAGATAAGCGTACTTTTGTGGAACGAAGAGGAATTTGGGACTTATCGAGATTCAAGCCGAATGTAAAATTGCCTGCTCGACGATATCAATATTCGATTCGACGATATTGCCTTTTCTGCCCATAGGACTCTCGAATTAAAGTGAAATACTGTCGAATTTTCAAGTAATTCGTTTCGCATCTACAAAATTCTGCTCGCTGAATTTCACAAATATCTGGAATTTTCACCTCATCGTCCACCAAAGCTTCTATGACATAAAACAAGAAAAAAATATACAAATACGCAAACCGTCTTGTCTAGAGTGACAATGAGAAACGGTAAAAGGGTTAAGAATATGAAAAGGAAAAGAATGAAGTAGTTCTATTCTCCCTAAGTCACTTTAAATTTAGGTGAGCACGTTTCGTTTCAATATAATGAATCGAGGCCGATAACGAGCGATCGAACACCCTCTGTCATTATCGGCGCTCCTTTCACATGGTGTGCTCGGTGCATGCTTAAAATGTATCGCAAATATGTATCTTGAAAATTCAATTCTCTTTGGAAAATTTACTCACCGACGGTATGAACCTCATCGAGCAGTGTCGTTGGTTTCAGCGTTATTGGTAGACCTGAAATCAAACAAACCTTGTTATCAAAATTGCGAATGGAACGACTAATTAATATTGATATTTTCATGTGAAATTAGTAGGTTGAATTTCCTTTTTTTTTTTACACTGGATTTGAAATATTGTTTTGTTCAGATATAGATTATTTTTTATTAGATAGATTATAGTAGTAGGTGGATATTATTTTCCAAAAGTATGTAAATGTTAATTGATATCCTTCGCCAAGTAGCTTGTTCCACTTTGAAAATCATATGCGCTGGCACGTAGTTTGTGCAATTTACAAAACGGCGAGAGTTGCCAGGTAATTTAAGCAGTTTGTCTATTTTCCAAAATTATGTGTCGGCTAGGTTGTTTAATTTTCGAAATAATGCCTGCTACCAAGCGGTTCATTACATTATACTACGAGCTGCGTTAACAGACAATTTGTGTAATTTTTCCTGAGTTTGCCGTATTCCTCAACCACATGCGAGTAACTCCAGCAATTCTTTCGTAATCGCTTTGAACACCACACGTTTCTTTTTCAACATTATAATTTATATTACTCAGCGCTTTCACATTTTGCGAAAATCTATTGGGAAAATACGATTTTTTTACGATGGCAAAGAAATGCAACGGTTTCACGCAGTGCCAAATTTTCGGACAAGTTTTATTCCCACAACGATCGGTACATCCAACAAAACTCTCCTCCGAAAATTGAATTTCCTAATCCGTACGTCGTGATAGTCGAGAACGTCGGACGAACGAGATTTTGTCGGATCTACCATACCATCCCCTTGCGTTTCATCGAATCAGGGTGAGGGAAGATAGAATGCATTTCGAGCCCTTGTTTTACAGGACAAAATGCAATTTCTTCGATAATCTGAATCGATTAGTACTGAAACTGTTCCGTAAATGCAATTTTTGCGTATGCAAATATTTCTCAGAATTTTCTAAGCGTCTTCAACTTCTTATAGCCAAACAGGGTGCCTTCATTTTCCGAGTTAGAGTATAATAAACATCAACGGAAGGAAGTCTCAGGGATGAAGAAATATCAGAGCTCTCGAGTAGGGGTAGTTTTCTGAGTTAAAGTTGAAACTCAATAGAATAGAGATCACTATTTCCTTATTTTACTGCTTCAATAATTCTTTAATAATTTTTACTACTTCATTGTACATTGCTAATTAGTCTGCCTTCCAAAGTCTGTTCGAATTCAATCAAACAATGAACCGATACTGCAAGGCAACCACGGCATGTAGTTGCAACGAGGGAAAAAATTAAAGCGAAAGAATGAGAGAGAGGGGGGGGGGAGCCTGAGGGAAGAGGAACGAAGAACGAAACTCAATTTATCAGAAATTGGTAAATAGGTCGGTGGCAGGGTCGAAGGTACGGTAGCCGAGGCGGTAGAAGGGATGGCCATCGGGGACGTGACGTTGACGACCGCAAAACGAAAATCAGAAACTCCAATTTATCGTGGGAACAGCTAATTTCCCGGTTCTACCTTCCCTCTTCCACCCTCCTCCACCCTCGTCCGCGTCCAATCGTACCTCTCGTTCGCCCGGTACCACTTTCCTCCCTCTTCCACCCTCGGGGGTGTCCTGTTGCCGACACCGATGTGCACGAAAACGTATCCCCTTCGTTCCTTCGTTCTGAGATTCCTACGATAATTGGCAGACAGACCGTGCGTTTAACCGTCGCGGGAGAATGGCCAAATTAGAATGACGTTTTCGAGAGAACCGTAGATTCCCTTGTACACCCTTCTCTTACTCTTACCCTTCTC
Organism: Cerceris rybyensis; assembly: GCA_910591515.1. Classification (NCBI taxonomy): domain Eukaryota; kingdom Metazoa; phylum Arthropoda; class Insecta; order Hymenoptera; family Crabronidae; genus Cerceris; species Cerceris rybyensis. Next base: position 27,913,996 of record OU342792.1, on the reverse strand, counting down.
CACCATCCTCTTTCGTTCGAGTCCCTCGTTGCCCCTCTAATCTCGCCACCCCTTTGCCTTCGCATTTCTCCTCTCTTCGTTGGAAATATGCCGCTATTTAAATTGCACGACGGAATGGCAGCTCTGCGTGGAGCTTACAGAGATTTCTGCTTCTCTTTCTTCAATTTAGTCGCAGAGAGACGCGGAGATGTACCGCGAAACGAGGCTGCACGGTGGAGAAAGGAAGTAAGATGACATTTATTATGCGTTCCAGGACATTGTTCAGTTAAGCGGCGAAGGTAAGGAGGAAAAATAAAATTTCGATTTAGTTCTACCTAATACCGTTTCTGCCAAGTGCTCCTCACGGACTGTACGTAGATATGTATGCGAGCAAACTATAAATTACGGTTAACCGGCGGTTCAGGAACATTCGTGGCACTGCTCGGCTGAGAAATACGCGTAAAGTTGCGTTATAAACTGACGCAAGAATGAGACATTCCGTACGTACATGTGTTACAAGTTTACGCGGAAGTACATGCTTCGCTCACCCGAAGACCGAGGAGTAGAATTCATTTGCGCGTACTAGAGAAACTTCTCAGGGGTGGTGTAGCCGTGTGGAGATATTTTTATTGAAATGTTCCAACTATTTTATCAAATACATACTATTTTGAGTAAATTTCAAGCCATCGAGGGTGTGTTATATTAACCCCTTGCCCTACAATGACGAGTGGACACTCGTGATGAGATAAATGGGATAGGAAATTTTCAAATGTTACAAAACCTATGGAATTGGAAATGGTAATGAAACGGGACGCGATAATATTATATCTATAATATTGATATTACGTTAAATTATATGAAATATAAAGAATCAATGATCAATTTTTATTTCTGCAATTAAAAATAGTTTAGTAAAAATATGAGCAAGGCGGCCAGTTATTCTTCCTGGTCCCGAAGTATCTGTGAAGCGCGTAGCAGTACGCAAAGTGCTGTTAAATATATATATATATAGTAATCTAATTTTCCATGAGTCATATTGACTCAGTTCGTAAATCTAGTATTAAGTAATGAATTAAATATTAATTAAAAATTGCTGAAAATTCTAAAAATCATCAACTACCCTTTAGCACGATTGCCCCGACAAACATGAAAAGCAGGCGCGAGGAGGGTAAAACGGAAGCGGAACAAAGAGCGGTTGTAAGGTTGTTCCGGAGCAGCGAGACGCGACACGCGTCCACGTTATTCACCTTTGTGCACATTGTCGGCTTCGTCGTCGCAGACGGCGTGTTAATATTACAAGGTTCTTTGCGAAACAAACGAGAGACGCGCACCAATCTTAATGGGACGTACGCAATTGAATTGAGTTTAAACGAGCCTGGTGTAATGCTCGAGGAAGGCGCGAGGCAACGAGATTAGAGACAAACGACAGAGGAAGCGGTAATAAGTTCCTCTTTGTTGAAATTGGAGAACACGTCGGTTCATGTCGCGGGGTGAGAAGAAAATCTTTTGTAAATTAAACGAGATGAATACCGGCTGGAAAAAAGGTCGATTGGAATGATCAGAGATCGACGATACTCTTTTGACCATTTAGAGACTATTTGAGGTAATTTGAGGGAATTGGAAAAGAGACAAATAGAGGTACCATTTGCGGAAGATGGAACAATTGTGCATGCTTGAATGTAACGCTGGTATGCGAATTTACGGGGATCATAACGTAACCCATTAAATTAATTAAGTACAGAATAATTCAGGTGATGGCGTGTATTTCCTGTGTCCTTCCCTCTTGCTCTAGTTTTCCATGTCTTTCTCCTCGTGTATCTAACTATTTCTGTTTCTCTCGTTCTCCCGGTGTTTCTAGTTCTCTGTCTCTCAGTGTGCCTTTTGTTTCTATGGCTCTGAGAGACACGGAACGGGTAGGAAACAGACAGCGCAAAAGCAATGACCGTCGTTATTCAACCAACCATATACGGGATGCTCGAGGTAACTCTTGTTCAAGACTGTTTCACAAGTACAGATGTTACTTTCAACGACGCCGCGTAACTAGTTGCTCGTTACAAGATCCCCATGGCAGATTCACTCCTTCATTTTCTACGGGAAATTTTCTCTCGTTACCGACAAAGGATCCTCGTTCATCCGTGGGTCGAAGGAATGGCAAAAGTTATGCGTGCATCGCATAGAGAGGTTGCTGGAAAACTACTTTGTCGAGTACTACTTTAACGATGCTATCGGTAATTTTGTTTCGGTGAAACTATTTTCTTGCCATTTCAGACCTTAATTCGCGGAATGTTTCTTGATATTTTTATCTTTGTAGTAAAAGCACAGGAAGATATTCATATCGGAAGAGGTATCGACCAGGTGCTTCTTTTAACGTTGATAATTTTATTCCTCCTTGTCTTTCTGGCTGATGGTAAACTTGGACGACCTATTGCAATGGCGATGATTTTAAAAATATCTATAGAAAATATTTATTACGGAATTTCGTATGGAACTGATGTACGTCTTTCTATAATTATAGCTTCTGTCGAATAGCATCCTGCTTTGGCTATTGCATATAATTGCTCTCGGTTAGTTATGTTCATGTATGCATTACAAATTAGATAGTTCGCAATATCCTCGATATTCGTTAAGTTCACGTACTCCAATCGACGCGAAGCACATGCTCATGAAACGCTTCTGGAGTGTCAAATACGACATGCAAGCGTGAACGCTTGTTTTATGCATGATTGCAGAGCGAAACATGGATATTCCAAAAGCCGAGGAGGCGCATGTGTTTGTGAAATTGAGAGAGGAAGAGAGAATAGACGAATGAGAGATAGGAAAAGAGTGAAAGCCAAAGGGAAAGAGATTGCGAGAGAAAAAGTTAAGGGATGTAATATAAGGATGGAAGAAGGGCACAGAATAGAAGGACGGGCAGGGAGAAGGCATGAGAGGGTTAAAGAGTAATGAAAGAAAGAAGAAAAAACGAGAAAGGGTGAATTGAACGGACAAGCAAGCATGCAAGCAAGGGATCACCGTGCTCTGCACATGCTGGCAGGAGCATGCGACTGACAGAATTCTCCCTCGGCTCTCGAGCTTATGGGATACATAAATGTGACTTCCTAGACTTTTGAGAGCCATATCTCGCTTTATCTTGGGCCAATTTTTATGCTTCTTGTTCTAGCGCATTCTTTTAAGACAACACCGTTGACCTAGGTTAGGGAAACATTTTTGCGCGATCCAGTTTTTTACTGTAAACAAAAGAATATTTTTTGCAAGGATCTTTTGAACTCTCTGCACTATGATTTCGTGTCCGTCTCCGCTGTAATTTATAATTTAAGTGGTAAAATAGAAATTGATCAGTGACTCTTGATATGACGCATAATTTAACGTAAAATGAATGTTTGAGTAATAATATTATCACGTCGAGTCTCATTAATATTTACAATTTAATAGAATTTCGAAAACTGGCAAATTTCCTGTCTCATTTATCTGATCATGAGGATCGCTCGTTATTGTTGGGCAAGCGGTTCACATAGAATTCTTTGTGATTCAATGAAAAATAATTTTAGTAAAATAAATTTCATCAAGTAAAGGTGGATATAGTTCTAAACGGTTAAACGCAAAATGACGAGAAATTATTTAATTACTTCAAGAGTCTCCTATTGATACTCTGACACGATAAATTCGGCAGTTAATTATAATCATTATCCATCGAGGAAAAAAGCGCTGCCAATCTCGTTCGGAAACAGGATGTACATCCTGTTAATTGATTAATTTGCATTGCGTATGAAGTGGGCATACACGAGACTAATAATAGATACATGTTCATGGAAAATATTTACCCTTTATTTACCAGGTAAAAACAATATTCCGAAATTGTAGTTGTTCGTAACATAATGTTATCGACGTTACAATAGTAATTACCAAAACGATATTGCATCGTTCAACGTCAAAATTTCATCGCAGGCTCGCTAGAGGAAAAAAAAAGGTTTATCGATTCTCATGGGGAAAATCTCCCGCCGCGAATATTCGCGAGAATTCGCTGCCGTTCGCGAAGTACTCGTCGTGCAAATAAAAGCAGAATGGAAAGAGAGGTCAAAACGGTCGGGTCGTTCCACTTTTCATGCTCGCGATATCAATCCGACCACTCGGTGAAACGTACTTTGAAGAAAATCTCCAGCAATCGGTATCCACCCTAATCTACATCGATCACTATCGAATCGTTACTGTCCAGAATAGGATGGCATTACCTCTGCTCGGACATCTACAACTTTTACCGTCGATCCATCTCTCGAGTTTGATTTTCGATCGGCGAGAGGAAGAACTTTGCAGATTCTATTTTTATCGCTTATCGCGCATTACGAAACGTGTTCGGTGCACGATGAGAGAATGTTCGTTGAATCGTACGACTAGGTTTGTTATCGAGGACAGGGGGTAATTTTTGGTGTTTCTTTTCTACCTTTTCTGCCGGGTTGACGGGAAAAGTATCGTCGGGGGATGAAGACAGGTGAGGTGGAAAGGAACGAAGAGGGTAATATGATCATTTTCTTGCAGGGAGTTTTAGTGAGATGAAAAATTTTTCCTGAGTATTATTTAAAATAGGTGATGATTTATTAAACTATGGTGGCTGTGGAGATAAAGGATACGACTTCCAATGTGTTGTCCTCAACTATAGATTTTCTTTGAATTATTATTTGATTCGTCACTAATTTGCAATTCTCTTAAGCAAGATAATTTAACCAATAAAATGCAATGAGAATAATTAGTGAAACTGTAATGCAGGAAAGTATTCGGGTTATTGGAATTTAAACAGCGACAAACATTTTTAAAAATTCGTACGATTGCGAAAAATTAAAAGAGACGTAGGAGTGGCTAGAAATAGTCTTAACACTAGATTTTTAGAAACACCTTCCAAAATACAGACATGGCACAGTAGATATTTCAATTGTATCTTATAATATACAAATTACTTTACTCATTATCTTCTTTGCAGCTTGTTCCCTCTATTTCCGAAGTCTTTATTTCAATATATTGCGATGTAACACATTTCAAATCTAGTGTTAAGAAATTATTTTAAAAAACAAATAGATAAAAGTAATTTGTCATTATTGAAAAAAAGAAAAAAATACTCCCTCTGTGGTCAATTAACTCCTTAACCTACGATTTCTTTTCTAATGGGGCGTGCAAAGAATCAAAATAAATTCCTGAAATCAAAGGCGTCACTGATTTCTGATATTTCGTGTAACTAAACGCGATGTTAATAGTTCAGAAACAACCCCGTTTCGTAATCGACTGATATTGTCAATTTAATAGTTTTTGGTAGACTTCAATATTTCCAATTCCAGTTCCCGCGCTACGAGTCTCACGCGTAGTTGAAGTCTAAGGGGTTAAACCCTCCTCTACTTAAAAAATCTCCTAGAAATCCACCCCAGAAACTCACCATTCGGTCTTCACTATTCCGAGAAGAATGAGATCCAACAACTGTGCAACGATCCCGCGAAAAAGAACAGGTAGAACGATTACGATCGTTCGTCGTCTCGGCGAGGAAATATCTGAAACGATTCACCCCAACTGGTATCGCGGAATCGCAACAGAAGACGTCTCTCATCCGCGAATGGAATGGACATCGATGTCCCGATCCCGATAGAAGGGTAGCATTTTCTCGTTAGTGCTTCGACATTATCGCTCGAATGCGACAGAAACGAAAAGAGAGAATGTTGAAGGGACAGCAAAAGAGAGAGAGAGAGAGCTCGAGGTACTTGGCGGGAACGCTTCCGTTTCACCGATAGCCCTCTCGATTTCGATTTCCAATCGTCGTTTTTGTCGGCGGACAAAGGAGCCCGCGACGAACCATAGACGATAGGACGTGAATACCCACCGACGGGGCTAACAATACGGACGGCTATCCGTTTCTATGGGACGAACGATGCGCTTGGCAATTGATCAGAAAACAGTTACACTCGGTCTCGAGCTTCTCGCTTTCTCTCGCCCATCGACAAAGCCTTCGTCTGTCTGCGGTGAGAAGATTAAATTTATACGTCGAGATGATAAAGGTGTAGGCGATTTTGTTCGTAATACTGCAACCTGCTACTTGATTGCCGGATTCCAAGATTATTTTTAGAAAATAGGAACCTCGGTTGACTCGCTCGAGACCAGGGGGTGGCTTGGTTCAGGCGCGACACAGTGGAGGCTTCTGAAGGCGGGGTAAATTTGTCGTGTTTGCGAATACGTGGTATCGAGAATCAAACTGTTCAAGAGATGCAAGCTACCGAGGCCCTACGGTACTTATTTAGGTTTAAGGACGCATGTTTGGACGACGATATGGATGTGTGGGTGCGAAGTGAATGCTTAATCTTAAGTTTAGATTTTCTCTGCCGATCAGACGATACAGTTCATACTTTATCTCACACCAATACTTAAAATTAGTACCTAGTTTTGTTAAATAATCCTGCATTTACTCTCTATTTTGACCTCTATACACCCTGTACCGTGAATATAAAAAGGCACCCCCAGGGCGAAGGTTTTTCTGTCCTGAGCAGGGGGTTTTTACAAACTTTTCCTGCTAATCCCAACATCAAGTACCCAAAATCTACCCCGTAAAAGAACTAACCTTCAGAATACTTCACTGAATTTTCTAATTTCACGAAAGTTACCGAATGAAAGCATCCCAAGTAAATGAAAGAATGCAGGGTGTGCGTTAGAACTAGATGCCAAGGGGGGCTGAAGGATTCAGGGGGAGAAGGGTGATGGTTTTAACACGTTGAACATACCGCGCTCGTGTTAGCTAATAAAATATACAACGAGGAGCGAGTTTGCGGTACGTATAGGCTGGCAGAGAACGTTAATCTTGAAAAAAGGTCCAACGTGGCGGAGGAAACGCGAGCCAGAATGACCGGCTGGATTGCACGTATCTTTATCTCCCTCTCTCTATATCTGTCTCACTTTTTTCCCTCGTGACTCTCTATCGTTCTATTCGCGAGCCTCTTTCCATCGTTTTATTTCCTCCTGTCTTTCTCCGTTGGCAACCTCCGAAGGGCAATTAACGTTTTCATTCTCGTGGACGTGGTCTGCTGCACGGTATCCCGACTTCGATCCTGCTTGAATTCCACGGAAGGCTTCTCGAATTACTGCTGAATTAACGGGCTTAATCAGAGAATGGTATCAAGAACCTAGAGTCGTTTATTTTTATGAATGCATCCCGTCCAAAGTTCTTCTCGTTAAATTGCACTGATATTTCGAAGGCTTACGTCGAGAGCGACTGCGAAATGCGGCAATTACGGTTGCGATTAACTGTTGTTGCTAAACGAGATAAATACGCGGTGGATCTTTCATTTTTCGTGGTTGAAATGGTCAAGGAGTGTTTCCGATAATTTCCAGGGGATTTTGCTAGGTGTTAATGGGAATTAAAGAGTCGGAGGTGCAATTAGAGGAACTGGTTACGTCTCTCCATCGCTGATGTACTTTTTTAAAAATTATTAACACTAAATGTACCAACCCAGTCAAAATGACCAGTTCCTAATTAAAAACAAAACTTCTATCTTATTAAATATAAATTAGTTAACCCTCTATGGGCCCCTATAACTTTGAGTTAACGCAAGACACATCTAAGCTTCTATTTTTCAAAGTGTAAATATATTCAAAATTGTGAGTCCCAGACTAGAGATGACAAATATACTGAATTGACCGGTTCATTTCTGTTATTTCAATTTCGAAGGGAACAGCAATAAATCAATTTATTTACTATATACATATAAAATATGTAAATTGTCACCACAGCTATTTGCTTATTATTTAATTAATTCAATAGTTTGACATTATTCGGTAGAAGCATCTAGAAATGAGGGTAAATTACTTTGTGACCTGCGGTACAGCAATACGCAATTCTTTCCCTCGGCAAAGTGACCAAAACTATTTTCAGTTTAATCTGAAAAATAAAAGAAACGAAGGAAAAGAATCCACAGTTTTCCAGGGCCCACCCCTCCTTCGTTCGAGTGTCCCATTAAAAGACAAATCATGGACATCGATCGGAGACTCTCGAGATTTGCGATTAATCGGCCGCGATGTAAACGGAGGAAAAAGATAGCACAATAGTCGAGCATCGTGACAGAACTGGCTATTGCGCGAGCAAAGCCCAATTAACTTTTTCATTACGGCGTACGTGGCTAGATCGGTTTTGTTCTTTCTCCGAGTTCCAACGTCGAACAGCATTCCAAATTAACGAGCTTTCCTGTAAAGCATCCCCCGGATTTTTCTACTCCCGACACGACCGTCCCGATTTAATGGCGTACCTACCCTGCCAGAAATTTTCAACATCCAATGTTCCCCAAACATTGGCTGCAAAATGAAAACACTTGCAAATATAAAGAAACCTTTGGCCAACACTCGAAACCACAATAAAATTCCAAGTTCTAAAAAAAACCACAGTAGTTAAGCACCACAGCGAATCAGACAGCTTAAAAAATAATCGGCAAAAAACAAGAAATTTCATCGAACTAAAGAAAATCGATCAAGCAAGTTAAAAAACTTTCTCACGAGCCTAGTCCCGTGTGATTCCGGTGGAATTCTTCGCCGGAAGGGAGGAGAAAACTAGCTCAAGTGTAAATCAGAAAACGAAGTGGATGCACGACCGAAGAGGTGGAGCGAAGAGAAAGATAGAAGCGTACAAAAAAGAGAAAGAGTGAAAGAGAAAGCACGAGTATGATGGTAAAAGAGGAGGAGAGAGAAACGTAGAAGAAAGGAGAGATCGGTGGAACGGAGAGGGTGAAATGTACGAGGAAAGTTTATGAGTTTATGAGAGTTTGCACAGCCGGGGTTGGACCGGGGAGCAAAATAAGAGGCTCCTCTAACTATCCAACTGCCGTCTCGTATCTTTTTCATTTACGCGCTGTTTACAACGCGCCGGGCATTACTTTTATCGCGCCACGAACACCACCCTCTGAATTACTCGAACGCGGCATGGGGTGCGCTGCTAAGGGCTCGCCGAGCGAACAACGTTACGTTTCGTTCCTCTAAGAGCTGTTTTTAAGTCTTATGGATTTGTAGCGAGCTTACGAGCACACCGTGAAGAAAAGAACGATAGATTCCACCTCTCTCTTTTCTTCTCTTCTCTTTTTCCTATTCTTTCTCTCCATCTTAGCGCCGCTGTTTTTCGCAGCTCGTTTCTCTCGGCACCTTGTTGATTTCTTTCCACGATGTTGCTATCAACATCTCCTGTTTCGTCCTTGGACGATAAGATACTCGGCTGCTTTTCACCCTTAAGCTTTCGTGCTGTTTGCGCGATCGTAAATAATTGCAAACGCGATTAAAGTTGCGCCCAACAACTTCTCAAAGTTCGGGAAATCGAATTAAGAGACTGGCTGCATTCTGCTCACGTTTCTCGGGTGAAAGTGTTTAGAATTTATGAGGATGATGATTCAGGTATTGTAAGTTGTCTTTACGACGATCCTTTGGCATGGAAGAGAAAGTTTGCGTGGAAGTAATCTCATTGCTGCGAGTTTAATCTACTTTTTTGGGCTCTGTAATTCTGTGGAAGCGAAGAGACTTCTTAAACGTACTAATTGTGCATTTGGGAGGTACTCTGTTTAGAGGTAATTTGCAAATATTGTTTTCAAAGTCCATTATAGTTGAGTTATAGTTAAGATATTTTTTATTTCCTTTTCCACACATTTCGTCACTGATTCATCTCAGTTAGAGTTAACACTAGAATTACTGGCGCTAAAGCTATCATATTTCAATGAATTAAATAGAATGAAGTTGCGAAAAGGACGATAGACTTGGTGATTAATGCTTTTTGAGATGGACGTAGAATATTTATTATATAACTCTTCTATAAACTTGGAGAATTTTGGGAAAAAATTCTGTGCAAGTTATTTTGAATGCCTTGGTAGTTCTATCGTTAATAATATTATTATTACATTCTAACGTTCGATACTCAGAATCACGAACCAATAGCTAAAGTCAAGTCGGACAAAACCGAGGAAACTTTTCTCTCGAAAGAATTAGAAAAGTTCCACGAACTTCGAAGCCCTCTGAATTGAACCCTACGAGAAAATCGCTCGACCTCGTGCAAAATGAACGATCAACGAAAATATTACCAATTCGAAAAAAAGAATCGGAGAGAATATCAAAATATTTGCAACGATATTGATTCGAGATGTTATGAGATGAGCTGACGGGTATCTCGTCGTACTATTTGTTGTGCAAAAGCAATTAATAGCATTGAAATAGCAACTCGGAATGGAAGTGTTCGGTGAAATTTATCAGGCAATCCGATTACATCGTCGAAATATTCTCGCTGGTACGAGCGAATTAATGCGGAACGTATCGCTCGTGATTCAATATCCGTCGATAAATATTATTCTTCGACAAGAGCTGCATTGCTTGAAAATTGAACGATCGCCGATACACATTAGTCCAACCGATGGTGGAGCACAGACCGTTTTAAGGATATTACACGAGATGAATCGAAGGAACATTTATCTCTCGTTAATTTACGACCGACGTTAAGCGGAACAAAAATTATATCAAGAGCCTCTTTGTTTCTCCTTCCTCACTCTCGTTATCTTTCTCTCCTTTTTACCCCGTTGCAAAAAGAGGGGTAAAAAAATGAGTTGGTAGAAATTATCGCAGAGAAAGGAACACGTACAGCGATTCGATTAAATGAAATGTAAATGCAGTTTGAAAGAGGGAGAGGAAGAGAGTGGGGAAGAGGATAAAAAAGAAACGGGGAAAGGGGTGCTCCTTTTCATTAAAATCGAGCGGATATTTAAACAGAGAGACAAACGCGATAATTACGAATGCGCGTAGGTATTTAAAAAAGCGAATTTAAATAGGGGCGGTTAATCGACAGAATGCACTTTCCTTGTACGTATCTGCACACATAGACCGATCGCGAATTAAATCGTCCCAGAACCCCCATACGGTGGAGGAAAAATAACCGCAGAAAATCCGATAATCTCTGCTATCCAGAGATCGCCGGAGGATTAGTATTTCTATTTTATTCCGTCGATAGAGATCGCCGAGAATTTTTGTTGCGGAGAGATACGACCACCGATTTGCACTGGCTGCGTTGAGAGTTGCAAAAAATTTTGAGAGCGATCGAGAATCGATGATTGCCGAAACCGACGTTGGAGGAAACCGTTGAACGTTGTAAAATCGAAGGTTGGAATTTATTGAAAATATCGTTGAAAATTAGCAACGAACGCTTGCTCGATAGCAAGGTATGTCTGGTAATAAAAAAAAATGGGAATAGTTGGATAACTAGGGTGAAGTTGGTACAATAACTTTTGTCAAAGACGAAGATAAAATTGGAGAAGCCGTAGAATCTACCTTCTAAGTTCAAAGTGCTCTGCAAAGTTCGAATTTGTACTGAAGATAGCTTTCCTAGGATGGTCCTTAAAATTCTGAACTACACTCGAAGAACAGGCCCCATTTTGACGTCTCTGAGTGCTACTATATTTCATTTTATGTGCTCTCTCTTAAAGTTAACAATAAGTTGGAGATTTCAAAGTACACGTTCTCCTCTCTTAGCAGCCAAGAATGGGAAAAGGTCCCGAAATTGCAACTTAGTTCTTCGACAATACACTATAGGATTTCTTTATTCGTCGAATAACCTTCTCCAAGAAGAGTAACGTCCCTTTTCAAATGCTGGATCGCGCCTTAACCAGTTAGCTGTGTTTCCCGAGTATACTCGTCGTGCTTAAAAGCTACCACCGGTTATTTAAATTGTAATTTAGACGAAAACTAAAATATATTCGTAAATTTGAAGATGTTTGGAATGTTTTGACATGTATACGCACTTAGAGTTGAAAAATTGAAATACAACCGTTGAAATATGATTAAACAAATAGTAACTTATAATATGTAGGTACTGTTAACTGTTTCAGTGCCACAGATATTTGCAAAAACTTCGTCACACAAATAAGCAACGAAATCGTTTTACCTTCGCAACGACGTTAAACTATTTTTTTTCATGCAAAGTGTCACCTGTTCTTTAGATCGATCAGCTTTTCGCTTTTGAATACTAAAGACATTTTGAAAACGAAAGAAGCGCGACCGCGCTCCTTGGCACTAAACAGTTACAAAGTACAAGTTCGAAGCAACCTAAAGGTGTCTCGCGTTAATCGATCGCTTCATCGTCACTCTGCTAATCCGTTCACGCTTCACGATTAATATATGACACTGACATCGATGTCAATTAATCGAGACAGGAAAGCAGGACGAGTTTAATTAACTTTGCCCTCCTGAAGCGAAGGAGATCCTCCCCGAGGACAGTGCGAGGTAAACCAGAGACGACGAGACACCCGTCTGATACATGTCGGCCATCAATTACGAAACAGCTTTCGAAGTTAATGGTTCTTTCGCGGTGCCTGTATCAAAGTTTCGTCTTGTTTACGCTCGACCTTGGTTCCGCGGAAGTTCCGGTGCACCGACCGCTTGCCGGATGTATGCGCTTGTTAGAAAAGTTACGGCCCCTTTCCCCTGCACCAAAAAGCGTAATTGAAAACGATATTTCATGCCGTTTCCAGGGTGGCGTTTTCGCGTTCGCGAAACACCCGGGGAAATGGAACGCGTCGGACGCGACCAAAACTCGATATAAGTGAAAACATTTCTCTGTCATCCGAAACGGCAGTCGTGCCGACCTCCCATCAGAAGTCTGGCGGAAATATTTGGGAGGAAGAATTTCTGCCGATTTAACAAACATTTCCGTGCCGGACTTTTTCAACGTTGCGAGATAAATCCGAGTATTTCCGAGTGCTTTCATTGCGAATGTATCGAGAGAGTTTGAGAAATCTATTAAATTACCATGATAGAGCACAGAGATTGATGTTTCCTATTACCGTCGAGCGACAAACTTCCGGACGAGGCTCCCGAAAATCCCTCGTTGAAGTCGCATGTGCTGACAACTTAGAGGGTTTGTGGAATTTCATCTTTCTTTGAGAAATTTTTTATTTTAGAGCTCCATTTTCAATAGGGTTCTTTCATGACTATCTTTTTATTAATTCTTAATATTGTTACGCCAATATGAAATTGGAGTACCGAACGAAGCTGTTCCCTCGCTCGAATCGTTTCATCGATTGGCCGGTCGCATTGCATTGGCGACCGGAAGTGTCGTCTATAGGAAGTCGTTCAAATTCGCTTAGTCCGAGCAATTTTTATTAGAAAGAATACCCGAAGCTCGGAAGACCCTCCGCAACTCCGACAACTCCAACTTATTCTCGTCATACTTTGATTTGTAAGTTTTTAAGTTTCAGACTGTAATTACTATAATAACACTCTCTCAACACTGTTTCCGACAGTCACTCTAACAATTCCAGAAAAAAAATATTAAAAACTATATGACGAACTGCTCCAATTTTTTAAATATCACCGTCCTAAGAGCACCTCCTCGAAGGTCTCTTAAAATTCCGCCGACCCATTCAAAAAATCCATACGTTTTATTACTCTCCTACAATATTCGATATAAATCTCTCACTGGCAAAACGGTCACCCCTATTAGAATTCTCGACACTGACAACTCCTTCCCGTCCTGTACGTAAATTCCGAGAGGAATAATATTCCACATATATTATCCATAACGTTACACCCAACCGGTTCCCTTCATGGACGTTACCTAGACGACATAGCCGTCGTTTTCCGATAAATCACCGACGGATCTCGAGGCTTTCTGTATTCCGTATTCGAGAATTCACGGCTCCGGTCGTCGGGTGTCAATTTGCCGGAAGTTACGACAACGTCGGATCCTCGTCGTCCGTCCGAGGAGGACGGGTTTCAAGGAGAACGGGCTTTCGAGGAGGAACCGAAGGGTGAAAGGGTCGCCCTTGGAGGAATCGAGGGCTGCCTCGGACCTGGAAGACCTTAACGACGTCTCCGGCAAACGGCGTGACCGTCCTCTCTGCTCGCTTGATCAATTAATCGCGTCGACATCAAGGCACTACGATGGAATCAATAGAGAGAACTCTCGCAGGGCCTCCGTGGAGAACCGTTGCCCTCCCTGAACGTGTTCCGAGGAGCGAAGATCGAGGGAGAGGCCAAAAGGGAGATCCCAAAAGGGACATAGAGACGGAGAGCGAGAGGAGAAAAGATAAAACTTGGACAGGTTGCGGTCAAACTTGATCGAATCGTTCGAGGAAGGTCTAGACGCCTGGAAAATCAATCAGAGGCGAATGGAGTAGACAGAATTCGAATTCGCCAAGTTTTCTGCACCGAGAATCGATTCGTTTTGATGGACAATGAGGAGGTTTTTGAGAAACCCTGCACCGCGAAGACGAATGATGCAGTTGCGATGGATCAAAGAGTTTATGTGGCTTTGCAACCTTGTTCGAAGCTTGAATGTTCCTCTACTGTTCACTTTCATACGAGACTTTCTCGATCACCATTGTTGCAATGAGTCAAAAATGAGACAGCCATTTTCTTGAAAGTACATGGAAACATTTCCAGAAGAATTAAAAGTCTCCGGGATCAATGTAAGACGTCGATTTCCCAGATTGCTTTGGGATCGGAAAGAACGTCATCCTCGTTCCGATTTTCCATCTAATTTCCTTTCACCGGTTACAACGGAGACATCATCCTGCCCGCGGAATAGACAGTTCTGCGAGAGTATATTTCGCATTTCAATGGTGTCGTTGCACGTCACATTTCCCATTGTACGACGTCGTTGTTATAACGGAGATGGCTCCGCCGTTATACCATCACCGAGAAGAACCGTACGTAATAATACGCGTGTCTCTCTCTTTATCTATTTCTCTTTCTTTCTCCCACTCAGTCTTTGCTGAACGGTTTATCGTGTCGTGCATTTACGTTGCATCGTGTGCCACACTGTTCCGAGCATTGTTCGAATTCGACGATAAGATTGCTACGAACGCCCTGAGATTTTCTTGGCTCGGTAGTTCTTACTTTTACGATTCGGGAACGATGTTTGCTTCCGCTGTGCGTCGAAGATGGAATACTTGGCTTTCCACTTGCGACTGTTTGGCGAAACGTTCGGAAAATTAGGTAAATACTGGGTAAATGTTTCACGAAGAGAGACTGCCCACGTGATTGACAATTTTTTGATGTAAAAGAAAAGGCACGGTCTTGAAATTTTATTATTGAATGATAAAGTCAAGGACTTCTATTGTAAAAAGCTAAAGAATAAATAGAAAAAAAAATCTATCGTCAAATGTATCTCATTCGATTTGCAGTATTTTCAATTATAAGAAATCTACTTAAGTCGATAAACTCTCCACAACACGAAAGATTTCTTCAATATTTCCCAAATATCTCTCAGTTGAATAAAATTCGAAATAGCAAAGCTCTTTTTCAGATGAAAATAAATGCAAGAAAAACCGTGAAACGTAAGCTGGCCAAAAGAGTTGCCCCGGCTCTTTTAAAACCGTATTTGTCTCCGATAAAAAAAGGAAGCAGCGGAAAGGTCGTGGCAATCGCGAAAGACCGATCGAGCATCCCCGCGAACTAAACTCGATGAAAATAAAGGAACGAAGCAATCGCTTCAAAGTCGATCAATTTTAGATATCGGTGGAAGCATCTCGCGCGAGAATTTCCCATTGCGGACCGCGCCAAAAAAACCTACTCTCCATGGTAGACCAACGGAAAAATAATCGATCTACGGGACTTCTCTATTTGCACGGTCTTACTCGTCGCTCGGGGATCCATTTGTTAGTTTGCTAGCCGGAATTGCTCACCATTCTATAATCGCCATTTATCGATTTCGTTGAATAACGGTTTGGGATTCTGTCAAAGCAAAGACCGAGCCTGGTGGTGATTAACACGAAATGAAAATCGCTCCCGGGAAAATGGTGACATTTCGGTGGCGCAAAATCGTCGACAATCTGAGACTATGGAACTCGGTAATTAACTCCTTGCCGTACAATAACGAATGCTACTCGTGACGCGATAAATGAAATAGTGAATTTTCAAGCGCTCTAAAAATTATTCGATTACAAATATCAGTTGGTACTGATAAAATAAACTTAATTCTATGCTATTCAATATTATGTTAAGTCATTTACTATATCCGAAATTAGGAGGTAGATTGTTATTTTAGTAATTAATTCAGAGTTATTGCACATTTATTTACAAAAGAAATGGCACGGCAAGGGGTTACATAGCAGAATTATAGTATCGTGAATAACTAAGACGAGAATTTCTATTGTTTCAGATGGAAGTAGGAAGGAAGTGGGTTTGCGGAAGGTCTATAATTTTTGAATATTCGAATATTTTTTTAAAGCAAATTCCCTCAAGGCACAATGAAATAATTATCGTTCACTTAACAATAAAACTACAGAGCCGATGAAAGTGGCTACCTACCAATTCCTTAGAAAAATTCCCTTAATTGATGGAGAGAGCCTTAACACTAGATCTACCTATAATTCATTCAGTATATTTAATATTATCAAATAAATCTCTTTGAATCAAATAAATGAAGGGGGTAAAAAACTTGATCGATTCAATCGCTTACAGTCTTCAAGACAGACCTCGAAAATTGAAAATTCAGAACAAGTTATTTTAACCACCTCGGTATATCCAATATTAAATATTCTATGAATGTCTAATAAAATAAGAATGATTTAATTGATCATCTCTTTTGTCTCTTGATTCCTCTTCTCTCAAATTCCTAACTTGGAAAGATAAATACAATAGATTTGAAGCCCGTAGAGTTAGGGTGAAATCAAAACGTTCAAACACATATCACTTAACTGTCGACAACTAATAAAGATTAACTTCCTCTAACACCGTCGATTAACGCGACTCACGTAACGCAGAATTCAGTTTCTCAACGAATTAACCGGGTAAAACGCTTCGCGATTCACGCAGGTAGAAATCCGGGAAACGCCGTCGGCGAACGTGACTAAATTTAAAGAGTACTCTCTGCACGAACACCCTGTATAACCAACAAACAAACTTCCCCGTGATCTTAATTCGATCCGGCGTTAACGTGAAAATCCGCGTGCAATCTGCCGCAAGGATTCATTCGCGAGAGAACTTGAACGGGACGTGCAAAGGGAAACGATAAAACATCCTGGGCAAAAGGAATCGTAGAGGATGGAAGAAGAGAATTCGAAAATTTTGCTCCGATGCAAAAACTTTAACTTGACTTCGCAATCTTATCAACGGCCTTTTCGCCTTTCCGTGTAACACAATGTACGGCCACGAAAAAGGAAGTCGAGAGGGCAGAGTGGACGAAGATTTACAACGTTCGTAGATCTTCCTGGCCGTTTTCGCGAAAAATACGAGCGGCCAGTTGTCGGTAACAGATTATACGATTTCACGCTCCGAATGTATAGAACTCTTAACCCTTTGTGGGTGCAGAATTTTTTGAATATTGGCAAACGATCGTTTATCACGATGGAGAGCAGCAAGTGAGTAAAAAATATTAGAAATCACAGTATGCGGATAAAGGTTTTCAAAATTACCTCTTTGAAAGTATATATAATAAATTAACTTCTTGGGGTACAATAACGAGTGCCACTCATGACGCTATAAATGGAATAGTCAATTTTGAAGTGCTCCAAAATTAAATTAAAAATGTCGGAGAGTGATGATAAAACAAAATTAATTCTGTGCTATTCAATATTTCGTCAATCTTCTATTGTCCGAATTTTCTGCGGCATCTGAAGATCATTTTACACAATAGCACATCAGAAAATGATAAAAATACTATTGTAAAACGTAGACTCAACTTGATTCTGAAACATTAAATTGTGAAAAACTTTATGATTTTTAAGAGCTAATTAATTATTATTTAATTACGACTTAAACCAACAAAAAGATGTAAAGAATAAAGGACCAATTCTACGTCGCATTAGGTTTCAAAGTTGTAATTATTTCGCCCGAATGAATGGTTAATCCGTCTTTTCTTGATTCTCCCTCTTCCTCCCATTCGTTTCGCGATCGATTGAAAATGAAACGTCGATTCGAGCCGCAAATTAACGTGAAGACATTCGACCGTAATTAATTGAACTCTGTGAAGGATTTTCCTCGTTCTTCCGATTACTTTATTTCTACATTCATTTATACATACTTTCAGGGAGAACAAAGAAGAGAGCTAATTCATTAAGAGCAGCAAAATCCTCCTCGTTTGGTGGTAATTATACGATACATGGGCATCCAATTTTCCGTGTAAAAGAATTTCATTTGCGAAAGAACTTCCAGAGCGTACAGCATGCCCAATTAATGACGCGAGGCGGGAAACTCCCTATCGTAAGTGTTAAAACGACGAAGATACTTTTCGTACTTTCCTTTTTGGACAGCATATCAAATAAAAAATATCTATTTGGCATTGCATAAATGCAAACAATTAAAGATCACGTTAACACTAGATTTATAGACGTGAAATCTCTTACACAGCACTACGGTAAATACAAACTTTGAAAGTAGAGGGATCAAGCGACTGAGAAGATGATGAGTTAAGTAATTTGTATATTATAAGATACATATGTATGAAATATTTACTGTACCACCTCTCTATAAGTTTGGAAGGTGTTTCTAAAAAGGTAGTAATCCGTCAATTTGACGGCTTCCGTAAACCTAGTGTTAACGATTCGCCAAAATTCTGAAATCTAGTGGATTGTCCAGTTCTAATATATATTTAATTATATATTGGTCAAAAGTGTTCTGGTAAACGTAACCAATATATTAATCATAGTTCACTTCAAAAGGTCCACGAGCACTCTAAAAACTAATAACTCCATTAGCCATGCTTGTCGATATGAAATTATAAGAAATTAAATAAATCTGGAAATTTGCAAATTCAGAAAATACAATGTGTAGGATCACATTCATCTTTTTAGACTTACAACGTAATATAATCGAGCCATTTGACCACCGATTGAACACCTACGACAAGAATACATCTGACGGAAAGCATTGCGAATCCAGGATTCCCGGAAACAACGTCGCGGATCCAGGATACATTGTTGCGGCGAATAGCTCGTGAAATTCGCACAAAACTCCACGTGACGGCTATTCGTTGTCCATCAGGTATATTAAAAAAAAAAGGGGGGGGGGGGGGGGAACGATGATGGATATTCGCGTAAGGCGTATAAATCTGCAAAGTTACGTCCGCCTTTTCATTGCGAGGCCCGATGAACACGCGCGAAAAGTCCCGCGTGTGCCGGCACAGCTCTATGGACATCTGTGATGAATCGGCCCGATATCGAGTACAATCGTAAAAGGTATCTAATGGGAGGTCCCTGAACGCTGCCTCTCTCTAGTTTTTCATCCCTTATGGTATCGACGTTGCTGAGAGACATCCGAGTTTATTAAAAAAATAAAATAAAATAAAAAAAAATGACAAATCCATGTCCCTGCCCGAGTTACAAATGGCCGTTTACTCTAGAAAACGTGGAATAAAAAAAGAAGGGAAGGATATTAATTTGGTAATTTGTGTTTTACATAGAGGATCTCACATAGAGGAGAATTTTTATAAAAAATAGAGAACCATTCAGCGACGTGGCTGAGAGACATTCGAGTTTATTAAAAATATAAAATAAAATACAAAAATAAGTTATATGGATTTTATATAAATTTGGAGAGTCTCTATAAAAAATTAGGAATCAGTCATACTAATTGCCTTAATGATTCTTGCGTTGAAATGGCTGTTACAAATTTCTTCAAAGTGCGTGCTTTCGAAAATTCAGTTTTAAATAATTCTGGAAATAATACATTAATAAAATCAAAGCGTAAGACCAATTTCTCTCATCCATTAAACGGCGAATTGCTGCAACAATCTCTCCCTCGCCGAAATTTAATCGCAGCCATTTCCAGTCTGGTAAAAAAAAGTCCCCGAACGACTCTTTTTTCACGTCAGTATTTTCATCACCCAGCGATTTTCCCGTGCGAGTGAAAAGAGTAACGTCGAAAGTTTCACTCGTCGCGCGATAATGTTCGAAACTTGCAATAATTTAAATCGCAGCCCAGCAGGATAATAGATTGCGTAATAAATCGCTCGTTATTAATGGTAATAACCATTTTATCGTGTTCGAGGATACGAGCGGCCACTGTACGAGCGGCCGGGACGCGTCGTGAACAAAATCTGCAAATAAATTCTTCCGGCCTGGAATAATACGTGGCGTAATGCGTGTTCCATCGCTAGGACACCTCGTGTTCCCGTTGCAACTGCACTTTGAGTCGAGTGATGTTTTATGGGGCCATGAGAACGAACGACACACCCAGCTGCGTTTATTCCCAAACGTTACACCGGCTTATTATACCGAAGTTACGACAATTTCACCAGCAAGGTAGATTTTCAGGCGTATATCGACGAACGTTGAAATTGACTGGAAAAATTCTTCGATTCCGTCAGATAGTGGAGGTGAAAAGATACGAAAATCTTTCTCTCAGAATTTTTCGAGTATTTCCATTACAGTTAATTCAGCTAAAATTTACAGAGAAAAAGGACATGTACTCGAGTACGCTGAATGAGAGTTCAAGTCTGCCTAATCGCCATATACCTCTACGAAAGTCTTTTCCCAGTGAATCGAGGTAAGACTGAATGTCAAAGTGAAGTTCGCGTCAACGGTCCACACCATCGATCTATCTGCTGGCCATACGGTGTTCCGAACTTTCAACCAGAAGATTTAATTGGCGATGCTTTTCGCGAACAGCGGATATCGACGAGAGATGCAGTCGACGGCCGTGCGAGTTTTGCCACGCGTGCAACCGAATTAAACGTCAATTCCCGCCCTAATGGACCGACTGTCGACACGCTCGAAGAGAGAGCCGTTGAGGAGAAGGAAACGCAATTGAGCAAACTGAAATTTCCACAGAGTGAACGATAACTCGTGGAGATGGATCGGAGATTCTCACGTGTGCCTCGATAGACCATTTTATCTTCTAACAAATTTAACAATCGTGACCTAACAATTGTCAAAATATAATCTCCATTTTTGGTCATATAGAGAAGAAGAGCAGGGTTAAAAGTGATAAGAAATTTCATCGAATACCGCTGGTCACCAGAGGCCACCGTAGCTTTCAAAGCGGTAAATTTGATACTGAAAGTTCAAGAAATCAAATCGAAAGGCCCAAAGGAGCTGTTTTCCCGTGATCCCTCCCAATTAGCATAGATATTTGAGTTGCGAGGAAGAATTAATGTCAACCGGGCCAGGAAGGCAGGCAGTGTGCGGCTCGCACACAGTGTAATCCGTCCCGCGGATTTATTTTACAACGTACATCACCGAGGCGTACCGTTGGGATTTAGAGACCCACCGCAGGATCCATCCATCAATTTATTTAATCCGATTATCCGTATCCTGCATTCGTCATCGATTGTACTCCGACGTCACGGATCGGAAAGCGCATCGGTACAGGGAGAAAATTATTACTTGGCAGATTTTTGGCAGGAAGGAAACGCGACACATTGTCCGGTGAATGTTTAGACTCGATTATTTTTCTCTCTTTATCATTAACCGTCCACTGCATTTTGATTCTTTTTTTCATTCGGGAGGATGTATGAAAAGAGTCGCTTTGAAAGGTTCGATTTAGTTTGCCCTTTGAGAAACGGTTCCATTAGCGAGGCGTGTTCGCCGAAAGCGGACCTTCAACCTTATGACTGGGGACGTTGTTTGGTTGAACGACGCCAAAATTGCGAGAGAATGGAATACGAAATGCATGATCGTTTCGAGCACGCGAATATCAGAAGCAATTTTCAGTCAACTTTGTCGACAATTTATGTACGTATTCGAAGGCGTGCTTTTGACAAAAACACCATTGAAATTAACCCTTTGAACGGGAGTCCCTCGAGGAACTGTTATCGTTTAGATGAACCTTTAGAGCGACATCGCCATGGACTACGGTGATTTGTGTCAGTTTATTTATATATGATGTCTATGAAACTTTTTAATTGCACTTTTTGATCTACAAAAATTTCGTCTTTCTCTCCTATCTAATTCCATCTTCCGTTGTATAAAAAATGGATCTGCTCTGGTGCAAAAAAAGGAAGAGGATTGAAGCGGGCTGAAAGACGGATTAAACGTATAGGTACGTCAAGGTTCAAACGATCGTTGAAATAATCGATTCGACGAAAATCGTTTCGGACGGTTTTAACCGCAGAATTTATTCCCCATAGAATGAGAGAAGAGTCGAAACTGCTGGCGGCCAGGATCCTCCGGATGTCCACGTAGGAACAAACGTACAAAAAACATTATTAGAGGCCAGGCCGTTTGTAAAATTCGTTATCTTCGCGGCGGTGGCCGTGACACTTGTTTCATATTTATGAGAAGAGTTTTAGCATATTCAAAACATAAATTACTTTCAACGGCGTAAGTCAACTAGCCAATAAAATACTGCCTGGAGTTTATCTGCCACCCCGCAGGATCCTCGTGGGGCGAAGAGGGTGTCCGTGGAGAAGGGGAGGAACGGGGTGTACCAAGAGGTAGCTGAATTATGCACGATTGGGAGTACGGCGTGTGCCACCGACGACCTTCCCTGGCATTCGTGTAGGACGTTTTCATGGAAAATCGCCCGACCGCTTTTCCTTTTACAATGCAAATTCGTGGGCAAACAACGACGCCGGTCTTCCATTCCCGATCGATGCCTGCCGTTCATTTGACACGTTGATGGACCTAAATGAGTTTCCGCGCCGAGAAACACGCAGGGTTCGACGTGCAATTCCAAAGTTTTTCAATGCAAAGAGAACGTTTCGCGCGCTCCGAACGGACCTCGTTTCCTCTCGGTTTTAGTTGGGATAATTACACCTTCTAGTATTCTACTTCCTTCCTCTCGATGGGACGAATACCGCGAGGTTTGGAAAATGACGGATAGAAAAGAGTTTATTTTTGGTTAGGTCTCCTTAGAAATTTTTAAGAGTGGACTTTCTGCGAGGGAGGTTTACAAAGAATTTGATGTTTGGATTTTATTCTGTTTGGACAGAGCGTGAACGTTTATTTGCATAAGTGATATGTGTGAAAAGAATCGATGGGGATTGCGACAAAGTAGATACAGATGAGAGAGTATATAAGGTGGTGAATACGGGATAAAAGGTCAGGGGATGATTGCGAGAAGTGAGAGATAAAACGTTGATAGTGCCGTTCAGCTTCTATTAATTTTCTATCTTCAACTCCTTCTGTGAAATAAAATATCCTTCCGCAATGACGCGCGAGGGTAGAAAAAATGATAAGAAGAAAATAGAAGGAGGAAAGCTTCTTCGATAGTGTTTTCAGCCTGGCGCGCAAACCATCCCTCTCCCCTTTCGCCGCGGAATGAAATATCCTCCGGCGGGGTTCGGCAAACAGCTAAAAGTACTCTGAATCATGCCAGAAAGCTTATGCTACATCGAGCGGAAAATTACAAATGGTCGAACCGGACCGCTCTGCAACTGGCAATGCTTGCAATCCCCCTTTCTGTAACTGAGCCTCCGAATAAACTGCTTAAGCTTACGCGAATCGCGATTCTGCCGGGGACGTTTATACGTACGTGTAATTCATTTTGCGCGTCGCGATGGAGCGGTCTGATACTTTAAGATCGAGTCTATCAGGAATGGAATCTCGTATGGAATATTTGCACAGAGTTGTTTCAACGTCTAGATATTATCGTTTCTCAAACTCCACTATATCTGACGCTGGACAATTTATTACGAAGGAAAATAGTAATTTTATTACTTTTCTGTACATTTGAAACCTTACATTTCTTCCATCACGTTATTTTGCGCTTCAATTCAAATTTAAATTCATCGTCCTTGAAAAATTGCAGACAGATTATTTAATTTCAATGTAAAAATTCGAAATTTCGCTGAGCTTCGTTGAAAGGGTGGTTCCTGGACTTCTCATTAATCGTAATCCGAGTATTCATAAGCGCGCCTCATAAACGAGAATTTCATTGGGACAAAGGGCGAGCGAGCAACCGAAGGAAACTCGCCATACTGAAAATTTCCATCGTAGGAAGAATTTGCATAGTCCAGCGACGAATGTCGCTGCAAAACCGAAAACGCCATTCGCGTCTCGGGATGGAATTAAGCGAGCTTAAGATTTAACGCGATTCGACCTCGAAATCCTGCTTCGTGGCTCGATAATTCAACCCCCGCGACGAAGGTGGCGTCGGAGTTTCGCGCCGAATAAGCCGCCGCGCAAAAACAACCCTCTGAGAGTTGCTCCGTTATATCACCCTCCTCTCTTTATCTCTCTTTATCTCTTTTTATCTCTTTCACCTTCCTCTTTCTCTTTCTGCAGCGTGGCTCTTTGTTGCTCGTTCTTTGCTCTCGTTCCTCCACACCCCCGTGCCATGACGGTACCACGAGCAGTCACGTCAAATCCTGCGAGTACTTTGCATAATTTCTCGGTTTTGCATAACCACGCGCGCCTTCTCTTTTTCGTCCTTCGCAAGGACAAGCGGAGACTTGCTCGAGGACTAACGAATCGCGCTACTCCTGCGACACTGCTGGAGAACGTAGTTAATGCGAGATTTCTCTTATGATCCGCTAACCACGAAGCTCCGACGATTTTTCAAGAGTTTAAAGCTTGTTAGAGTTATACAAATTTGATTTCGCTGAGGCATCTTATCTGAATTGATTCGAATTAATTAATTAGCCGTACACTAAATATTCCAAGTCAATCATATAAGGTATAAATTAATTTTATGATCTTCCCTGCCACTAAATTCCTCTTCTATCAAAATACTAAAATAGCATATTGAAAGGGAAAAGATTAACGACAGCTAGTTGTAGTGTTAAATAGAATTTTTCAATATGCCGTTGCAAGGGATAACCTGCCGTAGAAAGAATTAAAGTCGAATATCTCTCAGAACCGATTCATCCCCCTTTTCGTTCAATATGCGAAAAACATTTACATTCTCTCGTTAAAACGCGAGGGAATAAAGTTCCGGGGTAAAGGGATACTCGAAAGGTCGCCGATAGAAGTCTGCCAGGACGGCGCGAGCTTTACGAGGGGTTCTGATATCAATTTCGTTTGATGACCACCTATCGAATTTAACGCTCTCGGATAAATCACGGTGGTTGCGGTAACCAGTTTACCTCCGCGTAGGTTGCCAGTCAGGGTAATTTACCGGGGATAAAGCTCGCGTCCGGTGAAACAAAGCACCGTGATGCTTACGGGAAGGAAACTTCATTTTCTTACATCCGGGGCAGAGACAAACGGCCTCGTTTATCACCGACTGACCTTTCGACCGTGATATCCAGGAGCACCGGTACAACGACACACTCGCAATTCGTCCAACTGTCCGCGGCAGCTTTTCTGCGAATTGCCACCGGGCCGACGTTCTTTCCTCCCGATTTTTCCCACCCTCTTCTCCCTTTCGCGTCCCTCCGACGTTCGTCCCTCCGGCTTCGTTATAAACTGAACGCTGGCTAGCCGTAAATGGAATTTAAATTTCAACCTCATAGATCCCATCCCTTTTTCTTTTTTTCTCGCGTTCTACCTTCGTTAATGAATGGTCCATGGTATCCTTTTTTCGCAAGAGTGGGGATACGATGAATATTAACGTTCCACCGAAATGCGAGAGAAATAATTACTGAACCGCGTTAACGATTCGTTGGACACGAGCTTTCGGTCATTAGCGTAATAAGTCGTCCAAGGAGACGGAGTTGATGTTACTTTTTTGATCGAGAGAGCGTAGAATCATGTTTTTATAGTGTCGCTTTTTTGTCCTTCTTCAAGTATCATCGTAAATTTGACGTAAGGGTTTCTTGCTTTAACTCCAAGTTTATTCAGGACTCGTGAGTTTCTGTGAGCAACGTTTATATGTGTAATTAGATGTTTTATTCAAGTTAATTAATTCGATAAGTTTAGCGAGTCTTCGTGTTACTTGGGTGTTTCACGTAGACTCGTAGGAAACTCATTACTAACGTTTAAGCCCAATTAACGGAACTTATAGCTTGGAGAAATATCTATGCGTTAAAATATTCCATTTTAAATTTTCTTTTCCATTTTTCTAAAAGATAATATTTTGGTATTATCGAACAGTCACGGCACTTATAAATTATAGAAAATTATAATTGCGAAAAAATGTTCAGAAGTGTGAAAAGAGGCAAATT
Source organism: Cerceris rybyensis (assembly GCA_910591515.1). Lineage (NCBI taxonomy): Eukaryota > Metazoa > Arthropoda > Insecta > Hymenoptera > Crabronidae > Cerceris > Cerceris rybyensis. The sequence continues at coordinate 27,888,054 of OU342792.1, read as the reverse complement.
AGTAGTTAAAGTGATTCAAGCAAACGTGGATTCGAGTATTTAAGGTGATAAAGCAAACAGACAGTAACGTAACGTGCATTTCCTCGGGTAACTCCTCTACTTGCGACATTTCGGGCCGACTTGACGCTCTAGCCGGCCGTTCTCTTCCTTTGTGCAGACTTCCGGCGACGAGGGAAAGTCTCCTGCGACTCTCGTCGGAGGAAACGAGCGAGAACGACGGCACAATGCCGACGCCGTGAAAATCAGGATGTCCGCGCTCACGGCACTACAATTCACGCCTCGTTTCTCCATTTCTACGCGAATGTTCTCCGCAGTGATCGAGTGGCCCGCATTCTCGGTCTCTCGATCCCTCCTTTCCTGACAATTCCTAGCAATTTCGTCCAAGTCTCCGACACTTTCTTCGATTCACGAGGAATTTTGAATTCTTCTCGAATCGAGCAACAGATAAATTCTTCTTAAAATTACCTCTTCTTCTCGTTTACCATAGAGATATAATTTGTAGGAGACTATAGTGGATAAGAATGTTGAAGATGGGACTCGAAGTTGGCGACTCAGACTTCACCTCCATGGAATTAGGGGAAGTTTTTTCTAAATTATTATTTAATATTGTAACACCGATTATTCGATGCTCCAAATAGTGATAAATAATCTAACTCGCACTCGAGACAGCGAGAAAGTAGAAGCACGTGAAGAAGACTGCCGAATAAAGTGTGTTTTGTCTCTTATCTTTGACTCCATCATTTACGAGCATCCACCCTACGATCCCAAATATGTTTAAAAAATTATACAATAGCACTAGGTCCACCCTTGCGAAAAGGGGGGATCTATTGGCCTTGCTCGCAAAATTTCAACACTTATCGTTAATAGAGGTCAGATTCGGAGTCAATGAGATAAGAATTTAAATTATCCTTCGCTGCAAATTAATTTTTTCTATATAATAAATGTACCATACCCTCGATAATTCGGAATCTACCTAAAGCACTAGGGTGTATTCCCCAGTGTCACCAACAATCGAAAACACTCTCAAAACATCAGGGATGTTCCTTAAAAGAATCACAAACATTTGTTTCCGACCAGTTTTTCCCTCAGTGGCTGGTGCTTTTGCGAGAACTTCCGGCGGTTCTCCGCAGAAACAGGAGCAAACTGTGTTCTCCCAGAGTTGTCGGAACAGAGTAGAAAAAAAAGGGGAGCAAACTACAAAGTTGAAAGGAGGAAGAGCAATACACGGCGACAGGAAGAGCGATTTTGCAAAAGCGTCGCCATGAAAGCACAGGATGACTGCGATTCCGGCTGGTACAGGTCACCCTTTCGGTTTACAACCGAACGTAACGCGTTCACGTATCCTCCGCATCGCGTGCATTCACTAGCCACGGTAAAAGCTGCAAGGACTACCGGTTCTCCTTCGCAAATGGTTCAAAATCACGAAATAACCATGCACCGAAAGGAGAAATGTGCACACCGAGCATAAACGAAACCCCGTCGTACTCCACGTACAGTCCCCATCAACGTGCAAAAGTGCATCGTTCTCTCTGTCCGGAACTGTTCCTCTCGGTCCTCTCGACCCTTTCGTTCCTTCGTGTTCCCTCCCGTTGGGAACGCACCACTGACGAAACTCTCGGAGGATGCGAAAAGGCCGAGAGGGATACGTAAAAGCCTCCCGATGTTTCGAGCGTGCCTCTGGAATTTTCATTTTCTCTCTATATCGGATACGTGTAACGTTTAAGTGCGTTTCTTGCCCTACACGTCGCTTCGACCTGAATACACGTGAGATCTTTTTTTTTATACCTGTGTAACGAGATGCCCTTCGAGTATTAACGTTTGAGGGTTCGCGTGCCATCTCGTTTCGCGGTTGCTTTTGTACTCGATGTTGAAAACGAAGAAGGAAATTTGAGTTTTTTTTTGTTGCAGGGTGAAATAATATGAAATAAAATGAGAGAGAATGAAATATTGGAATGGTGTTGAGTTTATGGATGTTAAGGATGCAGTCATAAAGTAGCTGAAAATCATGGGACGATGGTGGGTTTTTCGTGAAATCGATCGCTGTGTTTCTCGGTGATTAAGAGCCCTGCGCAAACAACCCTAAGGGACACCGCTGGCACGTACAAGCACACGAAGCGCGATAGGCAATCAGAATCTCGAATTTAGGCCTGGCTTTGCCCGGTTGCGGAAGCTTAAACGAGGTTTACTGCATCCTACGGGCTTACGAGTTACGAACAATCTCGCCGCAGACGTATCATGTTCTATCTCTTCCCGCTTTTGCCCCGTTTTCAAACATACTTTTCATTTCCGCAAAGGCCAGTCTGGCAGACATGACTGAAAACATTCTAAATGTTTTTGCGTTCAGAGAAGCGCTTCGTTGCCCGAGGGAATGCAAAATGTAAGATGCCTTTTTACGGCACAAAATTTTAAGCAAAAAGGCACCTAACGTTTCACAGAGAGTTTCGACTCTTTCGTTTCAGAGGTATGCTTTTTCGTCGAATAGTTTTATAGAGCAACGAATGTGGGAGGTGTTTCTGTTCTCTTTTGTTTTCGAAATTAGCATCTAAATGTTACAAAATTCAAAGGGATAATTGAATTGAAGTGTCTCGAATGAGCGATATCGAGGGCTTAATTGCATTCGGTTACCCAGGAAACGCGAGGCCCGTCGAAGCTGCGGACTTATAGAAAGTCTCCTCGAAATGGGCCATTAAGAGCAAACGGAAAAGCCACCCCGAGATTGCAACGGTACACGAAACTAACCCAGTCGATTAATAGGAATTAAGCTCCACGTTTCTTTTCTCCGGCTGTCAATATAGAATGGACTTTGCGGCAAGAAATCGTAACCTGCGCTTTGGATTGTAAATCGAGTAAGATTGAACCGATCTTTTAATACACCTTGGAATTTATTTTGGTTACATTTTCTATTATATTTGTAACTAGCTTGTCCGCAGTTTTATTTTATCGTGTACTCTCGTTTGAATTCCCTGTGTCATTTAACTCCTTGGAGATTTCTTATTCGTCTTCCTCCTTTCAAGCTTTCTTCCACTCGGCGTGTTCTCAGTTTTCTGTGCACTATTTAAAGTCACTCTGCTTACCACAGACTGTGTTTTCTTCCGTTATGCCAATTAAATTCTATCATATCGATCTATTATGCTACTTACATTTCATCAGATTAATCCATCATTCTAATAAAATGTCATCATACTAATCTATCATACTAATTAAATTCCACCGTGTTAATCAATTATGCCATTTAACTCTTTGAGGCACGCAGGATTAAATGTATCCCACCTCTTTGATGGGCAAAGATGCACAATGGGACGTTTTTATTTCCACTTCGAAAATTTATATTATTTTACAACTTTAAAGTAGTCCAATATTATTCAATTTAACCCTTTGAGGACGACGGACGCATGTATGTGGTCTGAGAAAAAATCTGACTAGACACTATTAATACATGTATGCACGATTAGAGCAGAAAACTTGAAGTATAATCGTTGAAATATCATTACAACAATAGTAATTTATTATTTCTATACATTAACGCTATGACTGCCTCATAAAAGGGGTGCATTCGATCGCCAAGTAAATGATTATTTTTCAATTTTCGAAAAAGTCTCCGTCCGTAAAGGATTAAAAAAAAAAGAAATGTCTGTGTAACATGGGTCATTATACTATTTGAATACCTGTGCCTCAAAGAGTTAAGCTCTCAACAATTGCTATAATTCTTATTCAAAACAATGATACACCTCCATCGCTATTTCACCCGCAAAATTCCCCATTTTTCTTTACACGACAAATCTTTCCTCATCGCCACACGATTCCATTAAAAGCCAAACAAGAGACGGGTTCGATCTTCGTCAGAAGGAAGGGGAATTCTCAATCGAGCAGAACTTATTGTTAATTCCGCCTCGTGCTTCCCATTTCGAGCATTGTTATCCATTGTATCCTGTGACTAGTATAATTATGCACGCGTTCGCTGTATGACGTCGAGACTCTGTGTATGGCCCTTTTGTAGATTAATTCCAAAGCCACAATTACGTGAATTATGTGAATGGGAGGCGCTAATACGCGCGGATACATTTATGAAAATATCCCCCAGGAAGACTTTTCGCCGGGTGTAATTACGGCGCACAATAGACGTATTCAACGGTGCTGGATACTACGCGGCCAAAGGTACCCTTGTGCCGCCACTCTTGGATAATTAACATACGTATTGTTTGGCTTACGTCTATGCTACGTGACGGAGTTGTAACGATAATACGTATCATGACCATCAAAAGATCGATAGCCTTGGCGAAACGGAAGCACGATCGGTCGAAGGCTGTGATAGCTATGGCATTGAAGGCTCGGACGTCTAATTAAGGAGATGGAGTACAAATGCTTCCATGGTTTCTATTTGGTGTTTTTAAATATATCAGAATTTTGGATATAAAAGGTCAGCTATGAGGGTGGCTCTTAAGAGGGGAGGTCTTAGGTGGACGGTGTGCAGGAAAATGATTAAATTTGCTATTAGTGAGAGCGAATTAAAATGATCTGTTTTAAATTGTCATTTAATAAATTACCTAGCTGATTCGTGGTCACGAAAATTCTAAATCCTAATCGAAATCGTTCCAGGACACATAGCCAGAGTGCAAAGCAAACGAACGATCGGTGAAACTTCAACGAACACCGTCCTCTCTTTTAATTCTACGCGAGAGTAAAACAGATTCTTTCCGTTTATTTACGTCGGACTCTCGAAACGGCAGGTGATGGCACGGGTAAACGGTAAACGGCGAAATCATGGCCAGAAAGGGAATCTTTTTCGTATTCAAAAGCGTTCCTGTGTCCCGTTCGCGGGAGCTATTCCGATCCCCATGGAGACGCTTAAATTCGATTCAGGAGACAGTTCAAAAATTGATTTACAACGTGCTAGAAGGCTCACGCTAATGTATAAAATATCAGAGGAGACTGATCTGTCGAGAGGAATCGGAATACATTTATATATACTTGTACATACATCTATATATATATATAGATTTTTATATTCCCCTCCATCCCATTTCTTTATAGGATTTCGATAAAATCGCCGTCGAAAGCCCCTCGACATTAGCCAGCTGCCGCAATGGAATCGTTCGATAGATCGATTTATCGGTCGATTCTCCACCGCGGCGACGACGTACAATCGTAGAAGTAAATAATACGAATGGTTCGAATCGAATCTGCTTACATTAGCAGGCCCATTGTCGCAGGTAATTGCGACAGAGCCACGTCCTCTCGCGTTGGAACGAGGTGCGACCATAGTCAGACGATCGCCTCGCCTCGCCTCGCATAGACGAGTAGTGCATACTGCACCTAATGCTGCTTTATTACCAGACCGTCGAATGCATAATGTTCGAATATAACTGACATTGTGCTTCTCGGCAGGGTCTACGCAGTCGAGTATAGATTTTGGCGAACGTGATCAAAGTTAGGAGGCGACACGTTGTCGCGGCTGTTCGTAAACGCATGGTGGGTGACTGTTTTAATTGCAGGCAAGTAGATTAGGTTCGTGATTACCGTATTATTTCTTTTTAAGCTTTCACTTATTAGGGATGAAAAATTGTAGAAAGGTTGAAGAATAATTTTTTATTGCGGCAGATCGGCTTGAGATTGGCACTTGAATTAAATTGATACTTTAGGGGAAGAGAAATTTTCTTTCAGAGGTGAAATGTAATTTTTATATTTCTCAAAGTTTAGTGGGAAAGAAATGGAATATTTTTGAGAATCACCGTTTAAAATTTCTATCAGAGATATTTCCAAGTTAAGAAACACAGAGGATCGAAACTTCTCGATACAGATTTTCCATCCTCTCCCGAAGAATCAATCCAAATCGTCGGAATTACAGGAACGAGAGAGTTAAATCTCTCCGATAGTTCATTTTTTAGTTAACCGTTCTTATTACTCCCCAGAGTATTTCGACTACTTTCCCGTGAACCGTTGAACCGTATTAATCTAAGTAAATCGACGTTCCTCGGAGGAAAGCGCAGACTACGTACAAAGCCGTACGATAATCGGAGGGCCCGATCGAAGAAAAAACGATTGCAGTTTATTGTGAAAAGCTCGGAGCCTCGTAGAATTTAATCCGACGAAGGGGCTGCTCACGGAAAGGGATGCAAGGAGAAGGTTTAAACGAGCCACTGCCACACTCGTTCGCCCCCGGAATCTTCGAAAATCCAGCCATTCGTTTTTGGCTCGACAACACAACGCCGGTAAGTGGGTATATATACTTATATACACCTACGCGCGTCTATATATACATACAACGAAGGCTTTGTCGAAGAAGGAGAAACGAGCGAGAAGAAAATGCCGCCTTTCGACCCACTTCCAATCCTATTTTCGTTTCACCCGCATCGAGCACCTTTCCTTCGCTCTTGCCTTCTCCTCCGCTCGCTTCGATCTACTCGCTCGTCTTCCATTAGCCAATTGTATTTCGAATCGAATAAGTCTCACCTGGAAATCCATGCTCGCTTTCTAATTGAATACGCTTTTCGGCCTCTCACTGAAAACCGCGGGCGAAAAAAGGAGCAGAGAGGAGGACCAGGAGAAGAATTCGACTGGGGTGCGCGTACTTTCGGCGGGAGAGACAAAAGGGGAAGTTTTTGAAAATACAAAGAGAAGGGAGCGAGGAGAAGCTTCGAACATAGAGAAATTCTGGGCGGAATGAAGGGGAATCGCTTGAATTCAATTGGCACAGGAGTTTTCGTGCGTTTTTTTTTTACGCCAAGTATGCAACGAGAGAATATACCCACCTCTCTCTCGCGAGGCTCCATTAGTAGATTGTGTTTCAATGCGGATAAGTTTTACTGGCCTGAAACGAGCATCGTTTCGATTGAAGCTTCGCACGCGATACAACACGTGCCTGAGGGTAGGTTTGATGGTGAGGGATGGGGGAAGAGAATTGTCTTTTTGGTTTTGCGAATTTGGACGAGCTTTTCGGTATTTTGTAACTCTGAGATAGTAGGTTTAGGTCTTTGAAAGTAGTTTGTTACTCTTTCAATTTTCTTCTTGATCAAAATTGTAATGCGAATAATGTGATTCGCACTCAGGATTCGCCAAATAAAAGAGAACTTGTACTTCTGAATTTTATGTATTAAATATCGTGACTCGTTCGGACAGCGATTCGGTGTTTTCTACGTAAGCGAGAAGAATAATTCAAATAGCAGGGAATGCAGAGTTTTTAAGGGATTTTGGGAAGGAGTGGAAGTAGTTATAGTGATGGCTGCAAGGCGAAGGTCAAAATTAAAGAGTGAGATTTCGGACTTAGAACAGTGATTTTGGAGATGAGTAAGGAATGGTGACTGTGCTAGGGAGTTGAAAGGTCGGGATGGAAGAAAAGGCAGTCTGGATTTGAAGTGGTGAGTCAGAGGTGATAATGGAAGTTTAGCTAAATGTAAAATATTTGTTACAGTTATCCTATGTACTAATTAATCGGAGGGTCGGTACATTACAAAATTGCAGACACGTTAAATTGCGTAGATGCAAGATCCGAGAGAATGAGATAACTCGGTAAAGATTTTTATAAAATTGAAATTTGATCCGATTCCTACATTCTACTGCGGTTTTCTGGCAATTCAATTATTTTTCTATCCCTTCCTTGCTGTTGTTACTCTCTAATTCGCCATCGATCGTTCTCCAACCGTTCTCCATACGTTCTCCGCAACGATTTCGCTCGGAACATCGTCCAGAGCGAATAAAATTCGTTTGTGCCATCTCAAAGGGCTACCGCGTCGACCAAGAATCTCGCATTTCGATCTATGACAAACTGTTTCGCGATTAAACACTAGGCGTGCGCCATTAAGCGCGCGCCAAGTAATCGGATAGCTGTGGATCGTTTGGAATATTATCGGTAATTGTAAACGGTCCAGCGCACGAGAGAGTCGAGTTACAAGTTTGCGAATCGCGCTGCAAATTATCGCATATTTACCCACTTTGCCGTGATTCGGCTCGTTACGATACTCGTCCATTCTCTCCACTTCTCCTCGATAACCGTGGCAATGGGATATTGCATTAACCCCGCGGCTTTTCCCTCGCGAACCAAGAGGACAATTCTTGCGCGGCCTCTCCAAACGATAGATTCCGACGTTTCATGCAAATTCCACCGTGGGACTTTTAATTGTCCATCTCGAGGCGCAACGAACGCGATGCTGGAAACTTCCTGACCGTCCAATTCCAGGCAATCAAAGTCGTCGTAATATAACAATTATAACTGTTCGCAAACGATGGAAGTTGATGCCGGAGGTACTTGGAATATCCTTTCCCTCCCTCTCGTTCTCTTTCTCTCTCTATGTATATGCTCTCTCAATTCCCCTGTCGTCCATTCTTTGACACTAGATTTACCAAGGTGATCGAAATGATTTACCCTGAATTTTTTCAAAATATTCTTGAAAATTCCAACGTTGTTCTTTTTTCATTTTTCTACGTCAGTCTTCGAGACCGTGAGCGATTGAATCGATCAAGCTTTTTGCCCCCTCTATTTATTTCATTCGGCCATTTTTATTTGATAATTTTACATATTTTGAATTGATTGACAAAAACTACTTTGTGACAACGTACTCCAGGATTTTTTAATAACGATGACACTATTTCTGTCACCTCAGCTTTTTCTCTCTCCTCAGCATTTCTCTCGTCAACCCCTTTCTTCCCTTCTGTTCCTTTCGCTCTTCTCTGTCTTCTCACCCCTTTTTCAGTTTCTCGTCTTCTTTTTTTGCTCCGTCTCTGTCGCAACCCAGTCGAAAACGGAGGGAAAAGTAACGAGGAGGTAAACAGAAACGAGGGGGCTGATTTGCCTAGCGGCTAACGAGGACACGTGGAATGCGCTATTTTGTTTAATTTTCCTTTCTATTCGCACGGTGCAACGTGTTCGCGGTGCTAGCATATCGATCGTCCGTCAGCCAGAACGAGAGACGTTGGAATTCTTCACTTTTCGTGTCGCGATGGGAGTTAGTTCGTGCCAGTGGCGTAACGAGAATCGTCGGATGAAAAGCGCTCGATTTATTAGCCACGATCCCCTTACAGAGACGATTTCCAAGCGACCCCGATACGGAATTTCACCCTCTTTCAACTGGAACGCGTATTTCATTTTTATGCGTGGCGAACTTTTATTTCTTTCCCGCTGTGTGCGCGATTACTTTCATACCCTTATTCGACTTTTTCAACGTTAATTCAATGAGCTATTACTGGGACTGGGTTTAATTGAATTATTTAAACTGGATGGATTTTCAACTAATTCTTAAGTGGGAAACGTATATTCCCTTTTTGTCGTACGTGTAATTAGTTTCAACACCTTTCGCGAATCGATCAACTCGGTAAAGGCAAAGTGAAGACATTCATGATTCCATGTAGCTTTCATCTACCAAAATATAAAATTAACCTCTTGCCTTACGATTTCTATTCCGACAGTGTGTATAGTAACTAAAAATTAATTCCGGAAATCTACTCAAACTACATTCACCTTGAAAAAGAAACGAAAAACGAGACTCCAAAAGAATCCTTTCCAACCAAACCAATACGAAGAAGTCCAAAAAGGGTTTTGCCCGAGATTTCAATGTCCGATTAAAGGGTTCGACCGTAAGGAAACGATGGTCAGGAGAAAAAGGTTGCTATTTTCACAGGAAGAAGTAGCAGTCGGTGAAATGAAAGTCGGGACGCCGTTGGCAAATGGAGAATCCGCAATATGGGGGAGGACCGAACGGCTGGCGCAGGTTCATGCATGCATATTGCGAGGCCAGGGGCCAGGCGATATTTAAATTGGCTCGATTCGAACAGGATCGAGTAGCTGCTGCCCGTGGCACGCTTCGGCCACTTTTCCCATCTATCCGGCCCAACGGACGCCGAATAACGCGTGATTTCGACGATACGAGACCCTGATTTTATAGCAACACAAACCGTCCTATTTATTTTGTTCGTTAAACGGACGAATAAAGTAGGCAGGAATGTTTAAACGTTTCTATTTCAGGTAACGACAGAGTTTGAAGTTATGGTGAGTTGTTTTTTTTTACCGGCGCGATGATGCGGTGGATAATGAGCTAAAGGATGAGAGTTGGAGAGAGGTTGTTAGAAGTTGGGAGACTATGGGGTTTGGGAAAGTTCTAGTAAGCGTTGTGGATGGCTTGCATGGATAATTTGATGTTCGTGGGTAGAAGATAAAGAGATATATTATAAATTCTGTTGCGGTGTTGGGAACACAAATATTTTTGCTCTGTTGTATTTTTAGCTCGAGTGATGTGGTTCTCTGTGTAGGTAGAATTTTAAGTGGCTTTTGAAACGATGAAGATGTAATATGTTAACTCTCTATAGGCTGAATTTTCTGTGTCTGAATTTTATCCGAAGATCAGTTTCCCGATAGCACATTTTGAAAATGATAAAATTACTCTTTGAAATGATGGATTAATTCCATGATTTTCACGAGTGAAATTATATCTGGCAAATTTGAATATTCGACTTTAAAGAATAGAAGTTTTATGCGTCCTGCATGACCTCAAAGTCACAGAGATCCATAAAGGGTTAAACAATAACTTAGACAAAATTTCTGGAATGTGAAGAAGATCTAAACTCAGTTCTCTTAACAAAAGCAACTTCAATTTTTCCTATGTTTCACGCCCCAGCACTCTGATAATCACAGTCTCCGATTAGAATCATTGGAAACCATAAATAATTTTCAGTCTACCTCCACCACCCTCTAATTTTCATTATTGTAAAATGAACCAAGTAAAACCCCTTCAGCAACATTCCTCTTCCACCTCCACCATTCTAACAATCCTCATCAGACATATAATCACCAAGAAACTCGAAGATCTGCAAACGACGTTGATCCTTCCAGCGGCAGAAGGGCCGATGGCAAAGGCTAACGAACCGTGGAGTATGCAATCGCATTTCAATTCGCTCCGAACGTATCCCATAGTATAATGCAACAGCGGCATAAATCCTTGATACGGTCAAAGGATACTCTCGGCTCGTGAAATTCCGGAACCCTTCAGGTTGTAGAATATAACGCGAGCTTAAATCCGTAACAGTTATAAACATCACCGAGCAGCTTACGGTAATTCCGTGCCGGGTGTAACGGGAGTATTCGCGTTTCTCTGCAACGTGAAACCGCAAAGTCGAGAGGCATCTTACCGCACTGCTCCTGGTATGCTACGTTTTAATGCGCTACCTGGAAATTCGCAGTTACGAAATCCCCGTTCTATCGCTTCGATCCAATGAGACTAACTTAATTCGGAGGCTTTTTAAGTTGTAGAAAAAATGTCAACTTTGCGAGAGAAGCTGTTTTGTACTCTTGGTGGGTTCACGTCGTTGGAGTCGATTTAATCCTTTGCGGACGGAGACCTTTTTGAATATTGAGAGATAACTATTCTTTTGGCAATTTAGAACCACCTATTTATCCGAAAGTTAGGCTATTAATGTATATAAACCTGAAATATTGAATATATAATATAAATATTGTTGTAATAAATATTGAACCTATTTTCATGATATTTACTCCTATTTCAACCTAATATGATACTTGCAATATGTACTTGTAATTCCTAAATGTTGGGTAGTAAAAGGTTCAATATTTCGCCTCGGGAATTTTAAATTACTACTTGTATAATCATATATCAACAGTTGTGTCATTCACTCCTTCTCTCTCACCCTCATTCAATCTGCATTCCTACATATATTGAGGGAAAAAATATCTAGAATTATAATTACTATTGTAGAGATATACTGAATTGATTGAATTAAATTCGCAGAAGCAGCACCGTTTACATCGTATAGTGATTGTTAATGGAGTGAATCGCGAATGAACAGTTCGTATCTTAGGAGTATTTGCAAACGTCGGAGATCCTGGCACATCCTCCAAGTTGAAATGCTTGTGTACGGTCTAAACAGAGAATGGAGCCACGAAATATCGCAGGAAGCTTACGATAATTCCGTGCTCCGTCCAAGCGCTCGATACGGCTATTTGCATAGCTTACATCTGCTCATTGAGCGGAAATGCGGACGTTTCCTGTCGGGGAGTTATTCTGTTCCCTCGTCATCGAACAAAACAACCCCGCGAATTATGATCTTCCAAGAATTCTCGATCTCGTTCCTAAACTCCTTTTGGATCGCTTTGGAATTTTTTATTTATTTAACCCGAGAAATTGAGTTGATATTCTAATTGAAAAAGAGGTATCTAAGAAATTCTCTTTTTTTTATAGTTCTTTTTTTATCTCCTGTTTGCAATAGGATATTCGCGCAGCTAGAATTCAACGAGTTTCAAGAAGTTAAGCGTTAGTCTCGTTTAATAACGTAACGCTTGGCGCTGAAAGAACGGAACGTCCCACGCTCGATTGAATTTCGCTGTCTGTATGCATATGGGAATCAAATACGGCAGAAATTTATGCCGGAACGAGGAAGAGTCTCTCGTGGGTATATTCGTTTGTGCTCCTTTCGCGTAAAACGACGAAGAAAGTGCAGATTCGTTGCTCCACTTTCTAGAGAACGAAGCACTGCGGAAAATAGAAGTGATGCAACGAAAATCTCTGGTTTACGTTCGATCAAATCGATTCACCCTAGGTGGAATTCGAAGCCGATCATATTCGTGGCTGAAACATTTAACGCTTGCGCGAATCAAGCGGCGTGCAAACACATTTAAAACGCCTGTTAATGCACGATCAAGTATCCGCGATAGGCGATATGGATACGGTGCTGCGCGTGTTTGCCACAAGCTCGTTGAAAATTTTGGTTTCCCTGGAAAATCTTTTTAACTCATGTCTATGGTTCGGAAGATAAAGAAAGGGTTAAAGTGTGTTCATATTACTTACAGAGGAAAAAATACACAATTTTCTATAGGCGCCAGAGGAGTATCAATTTTCTATATACTACAGAAGAGCAATAATTATCGATAGAGACCAGAAGAGTACCCATCATTTACTAATTCTAGTAGAGTACCAATTTTCTGTAGTCACCAGAACAGTACCAATTTTCTACAATCACCAGAAGAGTACCAATCATTTACTGGCTCTAGTCTAGTACCAATTTTCTATATATTCGCTCTCAGTCACAGATAGAAATTCACGTAGATATATCCAGTTTCTCCCACAACTACTAATTCACGTCGGTAATTAAATCTCTCCTTACACTTTCGAGATACTCGACTAATACCGAATCCCAGAACACCGCATCGCTTAAACAACAATCACAAGCCATTTCCAACCCCCTACCTCGGAGCAAGAATAATAGCTCATCCTCCCTCGAGCGTAAAAGCGTAAGAAATTCGCAACAGAGTAGCCAGAAGGCGTATCCCCGCATGGATTTCTCATACGGGTAGCATTAATTCCGTCCTGGCGGCAGCTTACAAAGCAGCAACCGCTGACCTTAGTTAAATTACGTTTGCGCTACGAACTCGAGCGGAATACCGCTTGGAGAGAGTAGCCACACCGACGCAATTTACAGTTCGCACGGGCCGAATCGTCGACAAACGACCGATCCATGAGCGAGGATGCGTTTGAACATGTTCGAATCGTACACTCTCTCTCTTTCTCTCTCTCTCTCTCTCTCTCTCGCTCTCTCTATTGAGAGAAATCTGATAGGTGCACGAGAAGATAGTTGAATTCGACGTATACTCGCGCACAAACAATCGCAGAAAGTTGGTATTGACAAAACGAAATTGTTACTGAGGCAATGGAATGGAGGGAGGGAACTTCCCGCGGAACTTCTTTTCTCTTCTTCTACATCTTTGGATCTCTGGCGGCTGCGGTTATTTTTCCCAAGATACATATATTGTTTCAGGTGAGATGAGAACTGTGGAGGCGATGAAACGTTGCAAAATAATTTAGGAAGAATTACCCAACGGTGATAGACGATTTATTGTATCTCTTATGGGCATGATAATTGTAACAATCAAATAATTTCGGTAATGCTAATCCATCTACTACAGTATATTCAAGCGTACAAATAATTACTTGAAAGTTAACCGTAAGTTTAGAAATTACCCAAATATTTCCTCTTGTTTCGAGAAGTCTCAGCAAAATTGCAAGTGTCGATCAATTGCGTAGGTGTTTGAAACGAGGGCGAATGGAAACAGAAATATTCATTCAATCAGCGTTTCTTCGAGGCTATTTTTTCCAGCAGGGAGGAATGAAGCGGAGAACGAAAAAAGTCAATTTCAAGGGGGAAAAAAAACGTAAAACGTGATCGACGAGACCGAAACGAAACGTAGAGTTTATCGTCGGAGCGTGGAAATGGAATTTCTACCTGGCGGGAAACGATGCGTTCGCGTAATTGCAAGGCGATATATTTCGATAACGAAATAACGTTACGACACACGAAATACGCGAACGTTTTCGGCATTATCAGGAACGTAGAATCTTTACAATTCTAATTTCTCATTTACCGGGACACGTATCGAAACGAGAAACGATTCGGTGAGAATTCGCGACGACTATCGAACGAAGAACGTCTGGGAATGGTGGAGTGAATTTCATTCCGATTCGTCCCTTGCCATGGAACGGAATATTAATTCAATTGGAAAATTCACTCCACTTTTCGGCAAGGAATATTGATGGGACCGCTCGATTAAAATTACATCCCTCTTCAAATTCTCGGCAGAAATTGAATCTTTTGCGATTGCACGCCGGCCAGACGTTTCGCGATGGAACCTCGCCTCTGGGTCGATGGCAAATAAAAATGGATCGTTGCACGGCTAGCTGTGTGAGATTCTGGAATGCAATTTGCGTCGAATGGCATCGGGTTTTTGTTGTTTACATCGTTACAATTGATATTTTTTTTTAAATTGGAAGACACAGAGTGGCGAACGCTTAACTTGCCTAGATTCTGGACAGAAATTGAAACTTTTTATGTATACTGAGATAAATATTTTGCAATTCATTCTTTCTGGATCTATGATAAGTATCAATCTTCCTCCCAAGTGATAAAAGTAATATCTAATGCTATCTAAATATTGTTTAACACGTTGAACTCCATTTTAGTCACTGGTGTTCGGCGCTGTTCAATTCAGTAGAGTTTCATGTCACTTTTAAACTGTAATGTTTACAAATTTTCTAATACATTTGATATTTCAATATTGGCATTAAAAAGGCAAAGTCTTTTTGGAAATGAAAGCATTCTCTCCAAGTCAATGCTAGAACTGTTGACGTTAAAACAGGTATTTGCGAAAGTAATGACTTATTTTGCAATAATACAGGTGGAAACACTTTATAATGGAGTTTGCAAGTTTCATAACTGGGAATTACGGGCACAAAGGGGGATGTGATCCGAGGGTGAGAAGAGGCGTGCCATCGGCGGTCACTATTATCAGAAGGATACGCTAACAATGGGAGACCACTGCATAGCTATGCATGCAAATACAGGATAAATAACGTTAAGCGGTGCATCAGTCATTCATTATCGGATCTTCTCCCATCGATCCTGCAATAACTTCGTAAGTACACCGCAAAATAATATTCAACCGAGCTTTTCTGTTTGGACAATCATTCTATGTATTTATTTAACGATAATTCAACTTTCATAGATGTCAGTGTCACTTTCCATTTTTCCCTGAAAATAAATCCTACGTGGCGACTAACAAATCTCTAATTCTCCCATAAAAATGATTACGTATTCGTAATTTCGCCATGGAAATGCTCGTTGTACTTTTTTCCCCCACCACTCAATCACGCCGAATAAAACAAGGAGCAATTCAGTGGCGAACGTGACAACCCCGCGGCGAAGATCACATCTGCGAACGCCGAACTAATATTAATTCAAATCGTTCCCCGGGATGGAATATTAATTGAATTGAAACACTTTTTTTCCTTTTCCCATTTGACGCGCACCGTTCGAATGGTTATTTTTCTATCATACCTGAAAGTATATTCAGCGATGGAAATTCCATCGAACAAGCGCGTGTCACTTTGCAACCGAGCTAATTATATTTCAAAGGACTGTCTGTTCGAACGTGATCAATTATCCACAAAATTATTAATTCAAGAGGTTCAATAGTAGCATAGGAGTATCAGCAATTCAGTGATCCTAATTCCAAGGATATTCTCGTTTGGATGAATTTTTTGTACTGTTCGGTGAGAAATTTCAAAGATCCACAGTGACCGTAGAATTGAACTCTCCTTTCTACCGCCTCTGTAGATTTTCTTTCTTTCACTTTTACTTCCGTATCGGTGAAAATCAAAGCGTAATCTCTCGATGTCACGGAAATATCAAAAAAGGTCGCACTAAAAACGTCGGTTTCGAGGTAGAAGTAAGAGATTTACCTTCCCGCTTAACTCTTCGTTTTCCTTAATCGCCAGCAGCTCGCGAGTCCTCGGCCTTACAACGAAGTCCATTTGTCAGAGAGGCTTGCCGCATCGCGCATTAAAGCAAAGCTAGTTAACAAGAGAGGAGACTCACAAGAAACCTGGCAACGTAACGAGGATTCATTGGACACCTAATATAAAGGCACGGATAAACGTTAGAGCTCAGTGGAGCCAGACAGGAGTCTCATATCCATGCAGACGCGATGAATTAAAATGCGAAGGGTCTCTTTTGACGATAAAAAGCTGTGACACTGTTGCGTTAAAGTCTTCTTTTCATTTATAATCGTTAGAGATGTTAATTTTAATTATATTGTTAAAAAGAATTTTTACGAAATTGGATGACGAATTTCAAGAATCTGTGGTGGACGCGGAGATTAAGAATTTGCCTGAAAATTAGGTGGAAAGTTGAAATTTCTATTAAGACTTTGAACTAAAGAAATCGATCACTGTGAGACGGTGTGGAAAATGACAATGTCGAATTTGATTCTACGTTTAACTTCAATTTATCTTTCCGTTGAAAGATTCCGAGTGAAAGGATCGAACTAAAAGCTGGCTGATTTTATTTGAACGTAATAACGTCTTTCTAAATCGACCCTATCTTCCATTCACAAATTACCGTGTGCAGCATTCACGAGAGATACTGAGAAGCTACTGCTTCCTTTACTGGCAACTCGATATCTCCTGCCAATTTGCAGCGAATATCTGTAATAGCCGAGAGATTCTATCGCCCATGCAATTTACGTAGAGTCTCCCATTGCATCGTTATTAATTATCCAAAGGTAGCTTGATCTCTCGCAAGAATCGCTTAGAAGGAAAAATCTCACGAAAACGAGGTCACATGGAATGAATATTTTTCCAAACCTGTCCTTCGCCTTTTCTATAACTTCATTTATACATTATATTTAACCGCAGATTTCCGGGCGAGAAATCTCTTACGTAAACCTAGTGTTAAATAACCAAACAAGGACTTTGGAAAGAGAAATAAAGAGGTGAAGAAGAGAGATAAATGAAGATTCGAATGAATAATAAAAAAAATAATGAAAAGAAGTACGATATGGTTAAAAGCGGATCTTAATCGTTCCGGAAGCAGCGGCAAGAGTTGCCAGACGACGAGGAAATAGTTTAGCATCGCATCGCGTTAGTAGGAATAGACACAATAACGTAATGTACGTGGCAAATCGAAAGCGCGAACTTGTTGACAATCGAGCGTAATTGCAGGGAACTTGGCAAAGCCAGTCGTATGCGCTTGATCCCACAATGTGCACCGGATATTGCGCATTGCCCACCAAGTGGAACCAGTTGAGTCCACTTCAAAACGAACACAATTTCCTTTATAGCGAGCAATAGATAACAGTCCGTAGATACCGACAATGAGAAGAGATTACCCCCGCAATTAACTGATCCTTATTACGTGGGCCAAGTTGCATCGCAACTAATAGCGAGTCATGCTCGAGTAATCGCCTTCGGCTTCGTTCATGTACATTCGATTCTGGTTGGAGAGAATTTCTTGTGTTTCCTAAATTTCCATTGTACGAGCTAAGAAAGGAGGGAGATGGGAACAATTTACGGGGATTTTATAATCGACTGGAGTTCCAGAAGTTTTTTTTCTATTGTAGTTTAACCCCTTGCTGTTCTATGTTGAGCTGTACTCGACACAGATTTTATTTTATAATGTTTTATTATAGAGTTTCTTATTTCATTAGGATTTTGTAATATCACATTGACAAAATAATTTGGACTACAAAGGGTTAACACTAGATCTACCAACGATTAATTCAATATATTTAAAGTTGTCAATTAAATCTCTCCGAATCAAACAAATAAAGGGAGGTAGAAAATTTGGCCGATTTAATACCTTACAATGTTCAAAGTAGACGTAGAAAATTGAAAAAGAAACAGCGAGAGAAATTTCAAAAATATTTTCAAAAAATGTAGGGCAAGTCATTTTGACCACCTTGGTAGATTTAGTGTTAATACGTTGATTGCCATGGGGGTCATCGATGACCGGCGCTGTTGAATTCAATGTAATTTGATGTACCTTTTAAAATACAATATTTATAAATTTTCGGAGACACTGAATATTTCAATTTTGGCGTTAAAGAGATAGAGATATCTGTCTGTATATTTAAAGTTTCACTTTATAAAGATTTGAATTTAACAGAAAAAGATTCACTTCAGGAGAAATGATGAAACTAGCGAAATACTGGTGACGTTCAAGTTGTTCAAGTTTGAACGTGTAACAAAGACTCCGAGTCTTCGATTTAATGAGAATTATGAGAGCCTGAGGAAGAATGGAGAGGATAAATCTTGAAAAATTCAATATTTTTCCAGATTCTCGAGGGAATAATCGACCAGAACGTGGAGTCATTAATTTAACACAATCTCCCTGGCCATTTGACTTCGAACGATTTTGGAGGACAGGGTGAGAAGACGAAGGTCCGTTTTCCATGCGATAAATTTCAATTCCTGAGAAGAGCAGCGGCCTTATTTGCGAAGTAGAGAGCTATGAAATTAATATTCTCCATTGAACGGGGTCGAAAGATTTTTCTACACCGTTTGACCGACTAACGAGGTTGAGGGTTCTCTCATGCCCGAATAGCCCATGGAAAATCAGAACTTCCTGCGAACGTGTCACACCAACCGAAAGTTCCCAAGTTCTAACGAAAAATTTCATCGAAATTTGACTAAACTAAATCACAGAAACTCCTAAACAAATCCTAAATGACAAAATATTCCTGAAAAAAAATTAAATTCTTCCCCTCCTGTAAAACTTGTCATCGTTAAATGTAAATTAACGAAACCTCTCTCGTAGAAAACGAAGCTTTTCCGAATTCACGTAGCACGAAACATTTTTATTTCGGCCCCGACGGACATCCGAATTGAAATACATACATCTGTACATATCTCCATAGATGTTTCACCGGAGACAGGTTTAATGACAATTTTTTTTCTATGTCAAAAGTGAGTCGTTCCCTGAAAGGCCACGTTGATACTACCAACCGAAGGAAGTAGGCAAGAGGGAAGGTAAAAGGGTTTCTTTAAACTCGTCTTTCCGTCGAGTCACGAATGCAAGGCTCGGTTACATAGCTGAGAAAGACGGAGCAAAGGGCCAAAAGAAGCGAGCCGGAGGGATGAAATAAGCGGCTGAAAGTAGAAAGAGGGAGAGAAACGAAACTAAGGAAGAAAGAGAGAAAAAGAGACACAAAGAGAGAGAGAGACTGATAGAGAGAAGGAGACGAAAAGAGTGAGAAAGGGGAGAAAGAAAAAGAAAGGGTGAAAAGAGGGAGAAGGTTGGAGAAAGGGAGAGAGAGAGAAAGAAAGGAAGGGAGAAGTCGTGGAAAATGGCAGAAAGGTAGAGGAGGGCCACTCGCGCAAGATTTGCCAAGATTTACGTGCCTGGAATTCCCCGCATGAATGCCCCGAGTGCAAGAAATTCTTGCTACCTACGAGTAAAGCGAGCCGCGACTCTCCTGGAAATCGTCTCTCGAGATTCGCGCTCGCTCGTGTTTCACTTTCTGCGATTCTGCCTCCGGTTCTATTGTAGACTCCTCTTTGACTGGGAAACGATTGTCCGCCTATTGCGATTCTTTGCAAACCCGATGCCGGACTAGAAACCTGTCGGT
The DNA here is from genome assembly GCA_910591515.1 of Cerceris rybyensis. NCBI lineage: Eukaryota > Metazoa > Arthropoda > Insecta > Hymenoptera > Crabronidae > Cerceris > Cerceris rybyensis. The sequence goes on along the minus strand of OU342792.1, from coordinate 27,868,157 downwards.
GGATACACTGGAATTCGGAAAAACACGATTTACGTGTGCCCTTATAGGCGAAAAGGATCCGGATGTTCTTATTGATCGTTGAATCGGAAATGGATTCTGTGTTTCATGTTTTTCAGTTATTTTCCGGTGGAATTTTCCTTCTTATTTTTTCTACTACGTTCATTTTTTGTCGTGGGTTTCTGTCGCTTGTAGTTTTTACTAAATTCATTAGTCAGGTGGATACTTAGACTTTTACGTAGTTGTTGTAAATACTTTGTGTTTGATGATTTATAGCTATTTTTCGTTTGCATTTTTCTGGTTTGAGAATGACTGCGATATGTGAGAACAGCGAAATGTCATTGAGGTTGCACTGACGTTTAAATGGGAACTATGACTACGAAGAAGGAATCTCTATGGTGAAGATATGGTTTCTGAGATGGCAAGCTCGAGAAGGAATCCTTTTGATGGAGACTTTGAGAAATTCTTTGTACGTGGAGTGAATATTTGTGTCGCAATCAGTGATTTGAAACTTGCTTTAGGTCGAAGAATATTTTCACTCAGTCGCATTAACCTTTTGCACTCCGATTGTATTTTAATGTTGTTACCAATAGCTCCCAATGCTTTTAAGTGTTTTGTTTGAAATTTACTTGAACAGAAAAATACGGAAATTTAAATAAATAAAGAAAGAAACAAATTCAATTAAATATCTGCTTTATTTTCCCTATTGTTGCATCTTGTAATTTGCAAGTGCACAATATCTCTTGAAAGAATTTCTAGGATTTATTTTGCACGTTAACATCTATTGGTTTGGAGTTGAAAAAGTGTCGAGTGAGACTCGACAAAGGAGTTCCGGAGATACAAACTAATACCGAGTTACATAGGACATAGGAGCGCAAAGGGTTAATATTATTGCTACAACTAATAAAGTAGGACCTCGATCTCTTCAACTTTAGGCTGTCCAATTTTCTTATGTACATGTTAAAAATGCTGAAACTTATTAATTTAAAAGTCCATTTAAGTCACAGCTTTATTAATGTTTCAACTTATCTTAATATCCTGAAAATTTTCAACATTTCACATCAGAAACGACGGCACGTTTTGGCTTTAGAACAGAAAATGTCCTTTGCTACCAGAAATTCATGAATACCTCATCGGGGATAACTTCGCTTGATCCATCATCACTGCACCCTCTAATAACACGTAATCCCTGATAGCAGAGATAGCGATATCACTTCCATAGTCGATCCAGCCCAGTTTATCACCCCTTCTCATCCTTTAGCCACTTCCTGACAAAATGATATTTGACATTTCCATCCCCAAGGTTATCAAACGCATCAACATCCACCTATTCTAATATTAAATAACTTAATTCAGTTAAATCCCCATCATCCCCTCAACATCCATCCAACAGCAACAACCGCGATCCATTCCATCGACTCGTAAAACCAACATAACGCAAACTCTACTAAACAACGTCCAAAGTTCCATGAAATCCCCATACAGAGGATCATATTCCAGCAACATTGCGGGAAAAAAATATCCATCGTCCATAAACTCGGACACAGTGTCATTTGGAAGGACATAAAGGACGAAACGCGACGAAGAGATGGACATAGGCAACAGTAGATTGAGCATGAGGGACATTCTATGGTGTTATCGAGACTCGGTTCGCAACTTTCATCGATCCACCTAGTAGGCCTTAGGGACAACGTGGATCCGTGATGCGGTGTAAGTTATTATTTGATAATACCCATGGCTGTTAATGAAAGCCAACCAGCTAGTTGGAGAACACGGTGAACGCACACGAACGGAAATCTAAGTCGTACGAAGGCATAGACGTTCTCCACGTCTTCCCTCTCGTCTAGGTAGGTTACAACGAACGTTATCACGGTACGACGGTGAATCCTCCGGTAAGTCATAAAGTTAGCTAACTTCGACATGGTATCTTAGCCCGTAAATTGACCAAGAAACCCGAGCTAATTTTCATGCTTGCCCGTAGCCCATTCTCGATCCCTTCTCTGCCCAGCTTCTACCCCATTTCTGTGTGTTCTACAGGGTTTCTGCAACGTCTCTGACCTTGCGAGCATGTAATCCCCGGGTTTTCCAGTTTGCTTCTGTGTTATCAGACTATTCTTGAGAAGTTGACAAATCCGGTTACGGTAAATGGAATAGAAAACTTTGAAGTTGTCCAAAAACTGTTAAATTGAAAGTATCAGTAGATCAGGAGACGTTGAAATTAGTTCTGCCCTATTAATATTGCGTTAACTTATACAAGTATAATGGGGCTCAGCGATAGAATTCATTGTCAACTTGAATTCATTGATTTCCTTGAATTATAGGATATTCAATCAGAAAAGAAATCGTGAGGCAAGGGGTTAATGTCCTATGCCTACGCACAGGGAAATAATTACAATAAAGTGGAGAACCAGTCAGAATGAAGTGGAGAAGAAGATAGGTTAACAGATGCTCTCATGGTTTTTGCCCTTTTTGACTCCATGCAACGAAATATCGTTAGTGCCCTTTTTGCAGCTTTGACCACCATCGACACGTAGCTCTTTGCCGGTAAAAGAGTTAACGAAATACTCTACACTCCTCGAACTACCTTTTATTTCTCTCTCGCCATAGAAACGTAGCTTGGTCATTCTTGCAAGTAATTCCGCAGTTTTTGCAAAAATTTGTGGTTTAGCAACTACCACGTCTACGGTCGAATTCGTTTGAGATATTTCAAAAATAGTTTACAAGGGTCAATCGTGCGGTTGACCAGGTACAACGAGCACGCTCGTTCGAACACGATGAAAATTTTGCAAAAGTCACGTACGCGAGGAAGCAAGTCGACACGGCATTTCGGTGAAACCTTCCGGGTTTTCCTGAGACGATTTACGCGACGCTGAAGTTTCGTTAATAACTTGAAACTTTCGGCTGTTTCACGGTGGCGCGATTTTCAATCTCCGCACAACCTGACAGGATATAAAACTCGTCTCTAAACTTTGAATAAACTAAAACGATGCCATTTTCCCGTGGTAACGCGAGTAAACACAAAAGACTTTCCCCGTGGAAACTGCATTTCCCTCGATTCAACAAGCTCCATGAATAAAAAGCCGGAAGGCTGGTTCTATTCTTATTTCAAAGAGAAAAATGCAAGCCTTCACGACGCTACGGTGGGAACGTTTCTGTGACATTACCTGACCGAGGAGGAAGAAGCGACGTGGTAAGAAGCGGAAGATCGTCACGATTGCGAGCCACGGAAACGCAAAAATGAGCAAACTTCCAGAGATGGAAGGTAAGGCGGAAGAAGCGGAAATAGAGAGAGAAAAGGGCTCACCGGCCCTTTTTTTCACCTGTCCTTTCTGACTCTACGGAATTCCTTCTTGGAGTACCACCTCCTCGTGGTGTTCCGAGGATCGAAGATTAAAGTCTCACCACGAGCCAAACGTAATTACTTCGGTTCTCTTTCATCTTCGCTCTATCTGTCGCCTTGGGCAAACTGCACGATCCTGGATGGGTCAGCCTGTTCTCCAAAGGCTCTTAAGTGCGACAGTTTATTTGCTCGACCGTGGCACGATGAAGGAAGAAGGGCCCAGGTTCGAGAATCCTTCGAGAAACACCGGGAAAAGCTCGACGTTTACGTAATTACGTAACGTATTTACAAGTAAACGTATTTACTCGTCTTTGTATTCTGTGACAAAATCTTCGACAAAGCCGAAGAGACTGTCCTTCTGTGACAATATCGTCTCGTAATTGTACAGGAAAAGCGAACGGTTCGTGATCGTTAAACTCTATGTTTTCCAGTCGATCAACTGTCTCCTTTGTCCAACGGATTTTGATGCACCGTGAAATAATTGCAACGCGACGAAGCTCAATAGTTGTTGCAGTTAAGACTCCGTTGAAAGTGATTTAACGGAAAGGTGTTTTCAAACATAGTTGTTTTATTTGTCTCGAGGACAGAGAGGTAGGATAGAGTCCAACGCGCGAGTCGAAACACCGAATGAAGAATAAACACCCTCGGCGTCTTTAGTCGGAGCAAAAGGGTCGTCGTTTGTCTCACGGTTATTCTTTCTTTCGTCACCCTCGTCCTTTATTCTCGTCCGTCCTTTTGTTTCTGCCGAGAGGCGTACTCCTCGCAAATACACTTTTACGAAAAAATCGTCACGATTTCCAAGCGTTTGCGAAAGGCAAAAAAGAGAAAGAGAGAGAAGTACAAAGGGGTAGATTCGATTTGAACGCGACATATCGCGACTGCAAGTGGCCGGGGTTCTCGGCGATTGCTTCTCCTCGTTTGATGTGGTCCCCTTTAAAGGGATGCCTCTACAATGGGCATCCAGTCGATGGAACACTAACCGCGAATAGGGGGAGATTTATCAATTGCTCGTTTCCCCTCAATTCTTTTACAATCGGGGAAGCGCAAACACGCGCCGACGCTCACCGAAGTCTCGAAACTCTTGCCGGGATTTCGAATCGTTGCGAATTGTATCTACTCTTTTATATGAGCCTACCGTGGCTACTTTAATTGCGAACGTTCATCCCACTAGTCGATTAGGAGCTTAAGGGATGAAAATTTCAAATGGAATTTTGATAATCGACGGACTATGCTTGCTTGGTGGTCCTTCGTATCGGAAAGTATGAAAGGCTTATGGGAAAACTCATCAAATCCGATATTTTCATGTCAACATTTAATGTCAACGTGTGGAACTGGTCGAATATTTAATCTACTTTATAGGGCAGGGGTCGGCATCCTTTTTTGGCCGCGGGTCAAAATCAAACAAAATGGGAGTATTAAAGAGACATTTAGGTCAGAGATATTTTCAATTTTTTTTATTCTCAAAATGTCTCTTTCATGTTTATGTTTTATAATTTATTTTTATATATTATACTTTACTTTCGGAACTAAAGTGGGTCACTTGAAAATATCAAATGGGTCACTCGGTGGCTCGCGGGTCATAGGTTGCCGACCCCTGATATAGGCGGTCCTATAATCTACTATATAGGGGGTACTATATAGGCAAAATGCCTGACCCAAAGCCAGGATCATCAGGAATACAGAAAAAGTTAAATGTAGAGCGAAAAAACTGTCGGTTTCTCTGGATGTTCCCCCAAAAATTGCACCGTTTCGAATGGATCAAGAACCATTGGTATAAAGGAAAGTAATTTGAATTATGAGAGAAAGTTCTTAGACGTTGGTGCATCCAGTACTTCGACTTACAATTAGATTAAAAGAGAATTTGTAGATTTTTTAACCGTAATTATTAAACTGTGCTCCGCAAGATATCTACTTGGCGAGAGATCTCTCGAAATCGCCATCGCTGATTTGCATACCGACGTATCCATTTACGGGACTAATTCTCATTTGCGTAAAGCTCCCGCATGCGGTCTTCGCGTGCAGAATGGAAAAGTACCGGCGGCGAAATCCGATCGTTGTCGCTCGACACTCGGCAATACGAGTATTCGACATTCGCGGCGTGTTCGCAGAAATTGACGAGACTTTGGTGGATCGAAAGATAATCCAAATCCATTTCCGTGCCTCCCCGTCGATCCTCGAGCGTTTTAAATCTTCCGGAAGGCATTAATTCGCTGTCGGCCATTTTACCGTAATCTCGAATCGTGGTCGACACTAAAAAGTTTCGAATTTGCGCGAATACCGAACGCTACGGGGTTTCCTTCGGTACTTTTTCAATCGTTCGCGAACGCTTCTATCGGTTCGCCTCGAATTTATTTGCCCGTTAACCGGAGACGTAAAAACACGAGCTCGATGTGTCCATTTGGGACGATGTTATGGGGAATCCATTTCCGCTTGGTGCCAGACCGACGAGGTTGCGATGGAAGAAAGTTTGACGATATTTAATTCAACCGTGGAGGAGATAAAGCGGAGCCTCTTTATCGATAACACTAGATCTACCGACGATTAATTCGATATATTCAAAATTGTCACTTTGGTCAAGTAGAAATGAAGGACAATTGAAAAATTCGATAAAAATTGCCATGACAAAAATAACCACGATGAAAGCAGTCCCAGGAGCACGCGGCGTACAAGGTGGCTGAAGGCTTGCAAAACGCAAAACCATATGGCGTATTCATAAACGTTCGATCAGCAGTTCCTCCATAGAAGTTAATTTCAAGCGGTGGAACCCCGAAAGGTCGAGTACTACTTTGTCCTACTGGATCCTTCTCGAAGAGAAGCGAGGAGACGGATACGAGAAACGTGGGATCTAATGAAAACAGCATGGACGAGAGAATAGAAATAAAGGAGATGGAAAGCTGTGGAAGAAAAACGACGGAGACACGTAGAAAGACGGTAAGCGAGTCGTCGAGAGAAAGAGGAAAGAGCTATCTCATCCATCACGCGGGAAACGCTAGAAATCGCATGGGTGGCGTTTTGCGGTGTCCTCGTCGTCGTCGACGTCGTTCGTGCAAACCCTTTTCGGCGTTCTGCTCCAGATGTAAGGCTGAAGAGGGCTCGCAACGAGAAACAGAGGGTGGAGGAGGAAGAGGAGAAGAAGGTGGAGGAAAACGAAGGAGGGTAAAAGGGATAGGCATAAGTGGTAAGCAAGGAACGTGAGAGAAAGGTAGAGGTATATACACGTTGAAAGCAAACCAGCCGAGCCTCGAGCTTTCGATGCATCCCATTATGGAAATGCGACCTCTCGCGGCTCTTGAAAATTATGTTGATGTTATGCGCCACCCCTTCGTGCAGCCTGCTCGACCACCGACGAAGACGACGACGACGACGACGACGACAACGTCTTCCCCTTTTTCCCTTCGGGCCTCCGCGACTTCAAGCCGAAGGCAGTTTTCGGCTTATCTCGAATTCATAAAATACAATTATCTTTTTGGTCCGTTTCTTTTTCTTGCTCGTACGGATCTCGACCTCCAGAGACGTAGGTCGAGTTTCCCGCATTCAGAGGTCTTCCTCCTGGTCGTTTTCGTTCGTCGTCGTCGTTGACGCCGTCTCTCGTCATCCCGCGTCCTCTTTTCGCCGTGATGTTTGCTACTCGAGAGACGCTCTTAAACGGAATTATGGCCACGAGTGGTACTAGGACGCGTTTACACACGTACACACGCGAGACCGAGGAATGAAATACGGGACTAGAAAACGAGACGGTCGGGGTAGGAGCCCCGGGAATCGGGGCTCGGAGAGTAGTTTCACCTCGGGAATTCCGTGTCAGGATACTACGGAGGACCCACCAGGAGCGATGGGGGCCGTGCATCACTCTTACGAAAGGAACGACGATGTTATTTGTCTCCGGGACGTTTTCAAAGTGGTTTTGTCAAGGCGCGTCGATGAAAATTAATAGCGCTCCACGAGCCTTACCTTCATTCACGTTCGATCTTCGTCCGGCTAGATTTTTTCTTATTTTTCATCGAATAACGATGCCGGGTTACCCACCTGGGGGAGATTTAAATATATTTCGAAGAGAGGGTGCCTCGGAGAACGTGGAGAACATGGACGGTGAAAAATCTATGGAGGCATGGAAGTCGATCCATTGCGTGATCCTTGCTCTCGTTAATTCTCTGTCTCTGGGTATATATGTAGACGGAGTTTACGAAGATCTGTAAAGTGAAAAGTTTTCTTCGTTAGAATTTGAAATGTAGCGTAAGTCCCACGAAGATTAAACTGTAATCTACTCGGAGAATCCTCGCTCGGTGTCTTGGACCGTGATCCAGAGACCTCGTGGAAATGTACGTTTTAGTTATTAAATCCTCCTGTAACGACGCCCCATCGGGCACTTGGGGGGTTGCTGGGAAGTTGAACTTTGTTTTAACAAGTTGAATTTCAAAATTGTCGAGTGCCGAGTGAAATTTTTGCTCCAAAGATACAACGGAAGGTGGTAGAGTTAAAACTCGAAGAAAGGATTTGATGGTTGCATTAACACGATCAAATTATAAGAGGCTTTTAAAATCAAGCCAAGTTTCTCAATATTTAGTGAATCGTCACACTTAAACCTACCATGGCGGTTGAAATAACTGATTGCTGGAAATTACAGTTACGCGCAAAATATTGCCAAAATTCACGCAGCTTGTTCTATAGTTGGCGTATTGCATTAACGACGAAAGCAGAAATCCCCGCGGCAATGAAAAGTCACGTGCGTATCTCGTAAATTCGCAATGCTTTGGCGCGATAATGCGACAAACCCACGATGCACCGCGGCCTGATCAATCGGTGTGGTTTCGATTGTCCGACCATAACCGCGGAATCGATGAGTCGTTCGATAATATATCGTTCTATTTACGAAAGGGTAACTAGAGTGCTTTGTAGAAGCTTCTTCGAGGGCTCAAACTGCCTAATGGATTAATTTCGTTGGTCCCAAATGAGAAGATTACGCGCGAAATTATCCAAAGCAAAGGACTGACTGTTTGCTGTATTAATTTCTATTCGTTAAATTATCATTTACCAAAGAATTTCTAACAGTTTTCACAATTTTTTCAGACCTCTTTGTAAGAGAACGGCTCGAGCATGCTATAAAACTGAGACGAATAATAATTCACGCTTAACAACCGCGCGAAAAGAGTTTGAATTTCGCGCACCCTTAAACCACACGGACGCAAAGTGCAGCAAGGATCTAATAAAAAACAGGGCAACTTTCGTGGCGAACGTACAAAGTAAAGTTTATTGAAACGATAATAAAGTCGCGACTGCGGCCGATAAATATGCAAGGTTTACGTCTGCCCTGGAAAATCCAAAGCATTTTTAAAAAAGAAACATAGAGCACGTGTCGGAGAATTTATTCAGAAACGTATATTGTGCCTGGAGTTTTCTCGAGGCACGTGACTCGTTTCCCGCTTTCTAAGATTTCCGGGGGAAAAGTTCCGTCGTATTCGACAAGGGTGAAAAAAAAATATGTCCTCGTAGTCGCGCGTGCCGGGATGCAAATGCAAAGTTACGCGAAGATCGCGATATTTTGCCGTTAACTGCAAACCGCGCTAATTTCTTTTTGCACGTAAATTAAAGTTCTTGGGGAAATTTGCTATCGGGAAATTCTATATCCGTTGTTTCGTAACGAAAACTTCGGGATTAAAGGGTTGTATTTTATTTGACGTTTCATCGCTAAATGTAATATGAAACTAGCTTTTTTTACTGCGTTGAATGAGTCAGAGTTATTTATGATTTTACTCGCTTTTTTTGTCATGTCTGTTTTTCAGATTTTATATCGCTGCGGGCAGCAGTTTCTGCAAATAAACGATTATTAATAATTCTTCGATAACGAATGTTGTGCATACATTTTATTGGATTTTTCGAGGGAATATTTCATAATGTTGGATGAAATATTCAAAATTCTACAGAGGAAATGTTAGACCAAATTTAAATTTGTAAAACGCAGTTAATTTCTTTTTATTCTCGAGTAGGTAGTTTAGAAAATTAATTGATCTATTAATTTCGTGTCAGATAAAGCACATCTGTTTAGAATCTGTCAATATTTGAAGAGACTACCGACATGAACGTCACGGTTCGAGGGTCAACATTCACTCGCCCTGTTTATCAGAAATTAGTCGCAAGGGCAAGAGAAATACCTTTCTCCGCGCACGATAAATATTCCATATATGGTAATATGTATTAAACATATAAAATTGGATCTGAAATTCAAAGATGAGGAGCTTTTAACTCGCTATTTCGTACGCACTTACAAAACTCTAACGTAAAGTCTTTTTAACGCGAACTTTTGCGAGCGTGAAAGGAGCGACGTTGCGAGCACCCTCGTATTCTTAAAGATTTCACGCGGGAAAGTCGTGTTTACAGTCTCCTCGTAGAATGACACGCGAATCATCGCGAGTAGCCGGTAAACGAGCAAGCACGTAGGGTACCAGCGCCTGATACTTTTCACGTCGCCGTAGATCGGCGGCACAATGCGTTTCTCTTGTTGAAAACAGGTGGAAGAGATACGTAGACTGTTGGGATGCCGATTACACGAGGCTGGTGCACGAACGGCACTTAACTACGGTTGTTGGAAGAACGAGGTGAGAGAAATGGAGACAGGAGAGGCAATTTGAGAGGGAGAGAGGAAAATAAACAGGGAGAAAGGGAAAAAGGGAAAAAGAGGGTAAGAGGGAAAGATTGGAAGAAAGAAATATAGAAAGATAGAATTGTAGGGTCTCCACATATAATATATATTAACTCTCCTCTGAGGATTATGCTCTCCACTGTTCTCAACTTAAGTCTGTTCACGGGTCAACTCTGTCTATAGCTCAACTCTGTCCATGGCTCAACTGACGTCATCCAGACTCCATATTCTTTGTCGCAGTATGCATTCCTCGCTTATACAAAATCAATCAACCCTCGCTAATCATAAACTATTTCCTAACTGTAAAAATGTTCGATACTACACGATGATAAAATAATAAGAAGATAGAGAGACAAGAAGGGAGAAAGAGAAGGCGGGAAGAAAGCAACGGAGAAGAGTGCGGCAAAACCGAGGAGGGAATACGCGTAATTTTTCCCCGGTGATGCTGCAAAAGAAATAGAAAAGAGGAGTAAGAGCATCCCGGCGGACAAAGTGGGCGTGGAGAGGGATGGAAAGGAGACCGAGTGGAAAATATAGATAGAACAAGGGTGAGATAGAAAGCGGCGAGGGTTCAACGGGCAGAAGAAATTCATGGACAGCCGGCTAGACAAATAGATGGACGTAGGAGAAGGGTGGCTGCCGGAGTAAGGATATTAACGAGGAAGTAAAAGGAGAGTGAAAAAAAGTGAAAGGGACAAAGAAGAAAGGAGGAACCAGGGGTGGTATCGGGGTGAGTGGAGAGGTGGAGGGTGGATGAAATTAAAAGCCACCAGCTGCGCCTTCTTTCGTGCGCCTCGTGATGCTCAAAATCCGTTAAGGGATGGTTATTAAATTCGGATGGTTCGCAGGAAAATAGATATCAACCTTCTTCAAAATCAGATTTTCCTTTGTAACGCTTTATATCTGTCTTCTTCTCTGAACTCATCCGAGACGTTACATTTTTTTTTAACCAACTTGAGAAGCAATTCGTTCACCAAATCCTTCAAAAATAAATCTTAGAATTAGATATCGTGGGATGTAACCCATCTGCTCAAATTGACAACGGCACGCGCCGCAA